>CAMPQE020000054.1:0-600000 GCA_946902985.2 Meconema thalassinum
CGGGGTGATGTCCTCTTTGCTATGGACCACTCATTGTAATTTTAAAAAAATTGGGAAACGCGATTTTGGGGTAAACACGTGTTTTTTGTGATTTTTGCCGATATCTCACGAACCAATAACGCTAGAGACGTGTACGAGGTGTCCTAGGACTCGGGCTAACGCCCCCCTTTCAAATGTGGTAGATATTTTTTTTTCAAAAAAAAAATTCACATGGGTCTAACGCCATACATGTTGAAAAAACGTTTTCTTTTTCTTTACCTGTTTATAATGTTTATAAAGCGTGGTGGTTGAGAGAGACAATACGGCTGGGGTGTGTGTGTTTCAATGAACCTGTCGCTGACCACGGTGGCCGTGTTCAATAGAACAATCGCTATTTCGGCTGGTCGGTGTATGACAGAGCGAGCGTGCGTTTTTCCTGATATTTTACCTTTAACGTGTAAACGGTGATGAGAACTTGATTCTATGTTGGTCGAAGCGAGTAGAGAAAACAAACTTACAGGAGGTGAATGTCATTTGAGCTTATTGGAAGGCTCCGATCTGACTTGACAATAGGTGCAATGGAAAAAATGACCAAGACGCTTGAAGGTGAAATAATCTGACCATCGTGGTGGCAGGGGAGTGTGAAAGGCATGCACACACATTTGTGAAACCACATGTAGGCTAAACCAGTGACATCCTGTCTTGCTTCGTACGTGACAAAATGCAAGTTCAGGTGACATTTGATCTACCTCAGGTGTTCACCTGGGACGTTATCTGTCCACGTGCGCGATAACTGTTAACAAGTCACATCCTGTTTTGCTTCGTACATGACAAAATGCAAGTTGACGTGAAATTTGATCCGGCACAGGTGTTCGCCTGGGACGTTAGCTGTCCACGTGTCTGATAACAGAATGGTCAAAGCGTGGGTAAAAAAAAAAGATTATACATGCAACGTAACATATATAAAGACATGTCGTTATCATTTCCACACTCACTTAGGTGACTACCTTTGAACACACTGCGTTGCAAGAAACCCCTGGTCTAGTTTATCAGTTTTGGTGTTGGTGGAAAATACTTAACCTTGTTGTGTGGGTAGGTATATATTTATTTATTTATATTTATTGATTTTTATATAAATACATGCAATTATTTATTGATTAGGTAATTAATGATTTTTATTTATTTATTTGTTTGCAGATAACGTGTATAGCCGATCTGTCGTGTGTCTGTGGGAAATATATATTAAAGAAAGAGAAAGACAGACCGATAGAAAAGAAAACCATTTCCACACTAGCCCACGAGACGGGAATATAGAAAAGCATTACACGTCAAGGTGAGATTTGTTTTTTTATATAATATAACCTGTTTGATTTTGTTTTGTTTATGAAATGCATAAACTATATGGAATGGATATACTTATGGTGGTTTATTTTATTTCTTTTTAGAGTGTTGGAAAACGCTTGACCTTTGTTAATAACCAGGAACGTGTGTGTTTGGGACCATTGTCAAGCAGTCTACAGGTGAAAACTCAGGTGAGGAGTGTTCTTTCAAAATAATGTCTTTTACTGCTGAGAATACGTTAACTTGGGAGCCCCTTGAGTCTTGTTTCAAATCACGTGTATGCTCTGGCCGCGTGGTCAATGTTAGAAAAAGTTTGATTCCCAAAGAATTTTTAGAATCTTGTTTTGAAATTTTTAAAATTGAAATTTGTACAGCGCAAAGGTTGCATACGGCTTTAAAGGTGAATACAGAACTGGTGTGCGATTTCGTATATAAAAGAAGGACGTAGAGCATAAAGATACATTTTATATTTGCAGTAAAATGCAAGAGCTATTCATAGCCCATAATTTGGAACATTGGTATGAAACCCACGTGGTGAATGCCTTGCTATCAAAATTTGATAAACTGCAACAAGGACCGAGTGGTCTAGCCTTAGACAAAATTCATCATTTGCAAATCAACATTTGTCAATTCAACCCGTTGAATGCTGGGTCTAGCTATATTAAAACACCACCAGCAATAGCTTCGAAAAAGGCTGTGGTGAATATTGAAAATTTTGATGATGAATGTTTTCTGTGGGCTGTGGCTGCGTATTTGCAGCCAGCTCAAGATCGTCATGTTAACAGACCAGCAAAGTACAAGGCCAAGTTTGATGAATTGAAACAAACGTTAAATTTAACAAGAGTGTCGTTCCCTATGGACTTAACCGAGATCCATAGGTTTGAACAAGATAACCAGGACTTTTCGTTCATGGTGTATGGCCTTGATGGTGATGAGATTGTGGGTCCTCTTTATGCTACAAAAGAACCGAAACGACATCACATTCATCTTTTATATCAGTCTTACGGAGAGGTGAATCACTATTGCCTAATTAAAAGCCTGAGTAGATTGCTAAGCAGTCAAATGTCTAAATATAAATGTAAAAAGCATATTTGTGATCGTTGCTTGCAATATTTTACAACCCCCATGCTCTTAGAACGTCATAGGGTAGATTGTGTTTCTCAGGAAGCAGTGAGATTGATATTGCCACAAGGGGACAAGGCTGTGTTAAAGTTTAAGGACATTCACAAGCGTGACACTGTCCCCTATTTGGTATATGCAGATTTCGAAGCTCTCACCACACCCATGGCGGGATGTGAACCAGATCCCACCATCAGCTCAACCACACCCATTCAAAAACATGAACCTTTTGCCATTGGATTTAATGTGGTGTGTGCCCATGACCCCACGCAATCCGTTTACAAATACCGTGAGGGGCCAGATTGTGCCAAATGGTTCTTGGATGAACTTGTGAAGTTGGCTCATGATGTACAGGAATTACTGGACCACCCAGTACCCATGAGCCTATCTCCAGAACAACAGCAGCAGTATGAGCATGCCATGACATGCCATATTTGCGAAAAGCCACTGATCAATGCTGAAGACACCGTTCGTGATCACTCGCACTTTACGGGGGAGTTTCGTGGAGCTGCGCATAGTAAATGTAACTTGAACTTTCCAGCTCCTCGTTTCATCAGTGTCTTTTTCCACAATCTGGCGAATTATGACATTCAGTTTTTGATTCGTGAATTGGGTCATGTCAACAAGGGCTCGTTTACCATTATTCCCCAAAACCATGAGCGTTTTACAGCCCTGACATGGAGGTTGGGCGACTTAAGCATTCGATTTTTGGATTCCTTTAAGTTTATGGCATCCTCGCTAGACAGCCTTGTGAATGGCTTGAATGAGGAGGAATTAAAAAATACTAGAATGCATTTTAATGAACCTGAGCAATTTCAATTGTGCATTCGGAAAGGTATATTCCCATATGATTTCTGCAATAGCTGGGACGTGTTAAAGCAAAGAAAACTCCCACCACAAGAGAAATTTTACTCGAAACTAACACGCAGTACCGTTTCCGATGAAGACTATGCACATGCATGTCAAGTTTGGCGAGTGTTTGGCATGAACACGCTAAGTGAATATGCTTTGCATTACCTAAAACTGGATGTATTGCTGCTCACTGATGTGTTTGAAAAATTCCGTGAGTTGTGTCAACACATTTACGGTCTTGACCCGGCTCACTATTATACGAGTCCTGGACTCTCGTTTGATGCCGCTTTGAAATACACTCAAGTGGAATTGGATTTACTCACTGACGTAGACATGGTTCTATTTTTTGAAAAGGGCATTCGTGGCGGCTTTGTGTCACTTAACCAACGCCATGCCGAAGCGAACAATGTCTACATGCCTGATTATTCACTAGACAAACCAGAATCGTACTTAATGTACTATGACGTGAATAATTTGTATGGTTACGCCATGGGTCAGCCTTTGCCCTATGGGAAGTTTGCTTGGCTGACAGAGAAACAAGTGTCAGAATTTGATGTAATGAAGGCTAGCCAAGAAACAGGCTGTGGATATGTGCTAGAAGTGGATATTGAATATCCCTCATCCTTGTATGATGAACATGCCGATTTCCCATTCTGCCTTGAGCAAATGGTTCCCCCTGACAGTAAAGTGAAAATTGAAAAACTCATGGGCACACTTTACAACAAAAATCGGTATGTACTACATATCCAAATGTTGGTGCAATGCCTCGCCCAAGGCTTGGTGTTGAAGAAAGTCCACAGGGGTATTTCTTTTGCTCAAAAAGCATGGCTTGAGCCATACATGCGACTCAACACAGAGCACCGACAAATGGCAACACAGCAGTTTGAAATTAACTTTTTTAAATTAATGAACAACTGCATCTATGGCAAGTCTATGGAGAATGTCCGCAAATACCGTGACATTAAATTGGTGAATGTCTGGGAGGGGCGGTGGGGTGCCCGGCGGTACATTGCCAAGCCAAATTTCAAATCGATCAAAATTATCGATGAGGATTTGGCTACTATTGAAATGAGTAAGACCAGCGTGACCATGGATAAGCCCATTTACTTGGGTCAAGTCATTTTAGACTTTTCTAAATCGGTCATGTATCGATTCCACTATGAGTTTGCGAAACGCCATTTTGAGGACGTCTCCCTTTTGTATATGGACACGGACTCATTCATTTACCACATTCGCCACTGCAACCCCTATGACGTCATGAGGCAACATAGTGACTGGTTCGACACCTCTTGCTATAGCGCTGACAACGTGTTTCAGCTGCCCATAAAGAACAAAAAGGAAATGGGCGTTTTAAAAGATGAATGCGGTGATTCCATTATGACGGAATTCGTAGGTTTGGCTTCAAAAATGTATGCTTATCGCACACTCGACTGTAAGGAAGCCAAAAGAGCAAAAGGTGTAGGTAGGGCAGTGGTAAAATCGCTACGTGTTAATGACTATCTAGCGGTTTTACGCACGGGCAAAGCTATGTCTCATACACAGTGCAGGATACAATCCAGCAACCATCATCTGTATCTTGTGGAACAGAGAAAACGCACCCTCGCCTCCATGGATAACAAACGTGTGTGGGCTGATGACCTGCTCACCAGCCTGCCCTGGGGTTATGATCGCAAGGAGGAGGAGGTGTGATTTCACTGTATAATCGTTTATGGGACATAGCTTTATGTAACTTGTAGATTTAGTATTTTGTAAATATTGGTTTCTGTCATTGTAAATAGTAGATTTTGTAAATAGTGACAACCCACTTGGACCTTTTGCTCTTTAAAAAGTTCTATGCAACCTTATTTAAAAAAAATTTTTTTTTTGATTGGTTAATAGTGTGATTATTTTAACGCTGTACAAAGTTGAGTTTTTTTGTAAATATGAAATAAGTAAGATTTTTAGTAACTTTAATAACTAGTATTTAATTATTTTTCGTAATGTAAATGATAAACTAAAAAGTTCTTTTGGGATGAGTGAGCATGTAGAGAATGTGCTTTTGGGAATAAATAAAGTGGTTGTGTTTGTTTCCAAAGACAGGTGTGAATGTATGAATGGAGAGAGAAAACTGGTGTGTATGATTGACCAGAGCAAACACGATGAGGTAGAGTGGGTGGGTGGGGAGGGGGTAAATGGTCACTTATATACTCATTTTGTTTTAAATAGTTTCGTTTTTCATTGAAATGAGGCAGACAATAGACATTATTTTTGCAAAAAACAGTCTTACCTGCAAAAGTCGTAGACCTCGACGTTTCTCCAAACACGCATCAGCACATTGCAGTATTATCAAGGTCAAGCACTCGCATCAACATCATTGTCAAATCTCAACTTTCGACATACACCAAATGGAAAAATGTGAAAACAGCAAAATGGAAAATCCATGTTTCCATATCACCAAAAACGCAAAACTTAAAACGGACATTTTTAAAAACTGGAAATGGCCATTTGTGAAATATGAAAATTCAAAAAACTTTAAACGGACATTGTTTAAAATGTGTCATCAACAAACTGGAAAAATCCATATCATTAAAAACGCAAAACTTGAAACGAACATTTTTAAAATCTGTAAATTGCAAAATGACAAATGGCAGTGTGTGAATTCATTATGTATGAAATGTGTAAAATGAAAAAAATCAGCCATCAACATCACGATTTCTTAAAATTAAAAATAACATAACATCGTGCTCTGGTAAACCTTTGTTTTTATTTCATAACCATAAGGGAATTGACAAAAGAAAAATAGAATACAAACACATCCCAATTCCTCACTCCTCAATGTTTATGTCCATGCATCATCAACTTTCCTTTCATAGCACTCATGACAATTAGGGCTGCCATCCTTTCACCTACTGAGGCATCACTGGATGTGAAACGTTGTTTAGCTTTCTTCAATAACAATTTATCTGCCACATGTCTTGAACCAGGATGACTGTGGCGATAAGAAAGGTCATGTTCCTTGCATGCTTGATCCAAAAGATTAATGGGTACATCACCACGTTGTAAACGTTTTTCGAGACGAGTTCCAGGGCCGCAAAAACGATAACCTGGAAGATGGATTTCGAAAGGTAAGTATTGAATCACTTTGTCAATGACGCCATTGCCAGTACAGGTCTGGCATATCCTTTTCCATCGATGGTAAAAAGGTTTGGTCTTCCTCCTCCTCTGTGGACGATGTTTGTGTTTGTTGTTGTTGTTGTTGTTGCTTTTTCTCGCCATGACACCCGTGGAATGATTCAACAAAGTCTTTACATGGACTTTTATGACCGTGATACAGTTTCACTAGCTGGCAAGTCGCACACTGACGCATAGACGGTATTTTTGCCATGGCCACTTGCTTATGGTGATCGTAATCCGTACAGGGTTGCAATTCACTCAACACAGGATCTTGAGTCCATGATTTTGGTACATGTTGCCAGATTTCTTTGACCGCGTTGGCGGCCACATAATAAATGAACGACTTGGGCAGCGCCAAGAGTTCCTCTTTGGTAAAACTGTCTAGTTTCTTTTTGCACACAAAGAACTTGCCGATGGCTTTGTCCGTAGCATTGCCTTTCTCCATGGTAACACGTGCTGTAGATGTTTACACGTCGCTTGTAGAAATCTCACTGACGTCATTCACAGGTAAATCATGAGTTATAATTTTGTTCAACAACTCCCAGCAGGCATGGGTGGTTAACCAATGAAAGAGATGCCACGCATGTGATAGGGCTGTATGGGTAATGTTGCCACAGGAACAAGTATCCATGAGCGTTTGCAGGGAGGGGCAGCCCAACTCCATGAGGTCGATACATTGGCAGTAAGACGCCAAAAATGGTTGCAACCATTGACGTTTTTCATTACCTTTCACAAATACCACATTGGCCGAGGACAAGTGTGCTTTCATGACCACGTCCAAATATTTATAGGAAATGGTTCCCTGATTCCAGTCTAGTTGCCTATGATTTTCAATCCACTGGGTTTGTTTACGGTCTTTTTCACACAACAAATCAAAAGCATGGGGTGGTTTAAATAGCAAATGCGTAGCTTGTGATATCCAAAACGTGGTACAATCGATCACGGCCACTTGTTTAAATATAAATTTGTTGTCACCAATTTTAAACCCTTGGCAATCCACAATGAGTGTGCGCAACATGTTGACGCTTGTCTGGACCAAGTTCAACTGACGACTGACTGACGATCAAGTGTGATCATGGCATGGACTTACCTGCCATGCTAGTTTCAAAAAAGAAGGTTAGGGTAGGACAGAGGGACATGCAAAAATAAGAATTTAAGAATTACATCATTTTATTATCATAACACGTCTTACAGGCTTTTCTCATTTTGGGATAAGGACGATAGCAACTGATACAACAATATAGTCTCTTGTGTTTGTAACGTCCATAACACCGATGATGTCCCAATGTCTCTAAACTAGACGTTTTTGATGGTGAGCTGCTCACCGAAGCACCATGGATACCATACGGCCCACATGTATCATAACTTGTATTTTTTTCATCACCCAGAGACACAAGTGAGGGATAGCTTGAATGACAGGGTATATTTCCCACTTTCATTCTGCACAGGTAGGGGCAGGTGGGTGACCAGCGCTGATGTTCCTGCATGGGTTCATCACCCTCCTGCCATTGGTCTATGATGATGGGACAAAAGGCACATTTCACTTCATCTCTTGTTTTTAAATAGTAGAATCCAGCGGCCGCCAAGTCTTGAGGGTTTATGAAAGGCACTGGCCATGTGGCAAAAGTCTTGAAACGTTGTTCCTCAGAGTTTAAATTCATGGATGTAACGTCTCTTGAGGCTTTAAAGCAAGACATGACTGAGCGGCTTGACGTGGGATGACCTGTTATTTATACACTCGTCACTTGGTTGGACAGTGGATAATAGTTGACTTGTTTGTGGTGAATAATCAAACAGTAGGCCGTCGTATTGGCTGGTACATTGTCATGCGTTTCAAAATCTAGTCGAATGTCGATATTGGATGGCTTGACAGACTCTTCCAGGTATGAACAGTCAAAAACAATCAGTGGTGCTCTTGCCTTAAACGCTTGGGGTAGTAGCATGGGGCCGTTCTCTTTTTGATAATACGACCATCGAAATTTAGAAAACAAGTCGTACAGGGGGCCAAACTTATTTTTTGAAAAATCCAAATCCAGTCCTTCATAGGGAAACACAGCTCCGTTGAGGAAAAGACGTGCATTTCTCAATTGCAAGTGATCAAATTGCGTGGCATCTTTGGTTTGTTGATACTTGCGATTCGTTTGAAAACCCACAATCAGGTAGAGAGGTCTCTCTGTATAGCGAGCTGTTTTTACAGACCAACTGTGTGTGTTGGTGGTGGGCAATAGCGGATACTCATGGAGTGCCCAGCTTCTAAATTCCATGGGTAGAGGCATATCTCTCTTTACCATTTTGAGTATGTCCAGTTTTTTGCTATCTTCGAGGGTCACATGGGGGACTTTCCATAGCAAGCGTTGTAGTTGAATTTTTGAATCGATGGGGGCATTGTCGGCTCCCTTGAGTGCATTATTATCACTCCTGTCTCTCACTAGGTAAAGCACTTGCCTTGCGTTAACCACAATGCGTTGGTGATCTTCGGCAAAGCCTAGAACCAGTTTAAGAGGTAAATATCCAGTAAAGGTCCCATCGGTGTGTACCATCCAGTCATTGGTCGAGTCAGGACACCAACCTGCCATGCAAAGTGTTTTACCTTCTTCCTCACTATAAGAGGGGTATAGTTTCATGACACTGGAAATGCCCACATTTCGAGTGCTATCCACCACGATATCGTTAATGACATACCGCACTTCAGAAAACAGAAAGGCCAAACCATGGTTGGCCAACTTGGATGTAGTGGGTGTAGAGCCATCGGCTTTGGTGAGCCGACCTTCAATCTGAATAACACTTTCATGCGGTAGGGTGTAAATATCTTGGTTGTTGATAACAAATTGAATTTCATCATTGTTATTGAGTCCAGGTGTTTGAGCTTGATAGGAATGGAGATCAATTCTTACCACTCCTGGTTGCTCCTCGATGTGGTTTGCTATCTCTAGGATAGAATTCATTATGAGGGTTGACGTGGTAACCCAAATGCTGTAAAATCTGCTTGCCTTGAGATGTTAACGTGTATTCACGTGGCAAACAACTAACACTATTCCTAGACGGTGTTGTTGCTTTATACACAAATTTCATAGTGGCTTTAGCACCAACTTGTAAGTCACTGGTGTGGTGGAATCTAGATCAATGAGTTGTTGATCTCTATTGATCAGTCTTAATGTTATATTACTAATACTATCAACAGCCACAGCATGAAAAAGCACCACTGGAGGGTTTTCACGAATAATATACCCATTGGGCGATGTCACAATAAAGTCATAAAGCGAATGCGATGGTTCTTGATTGGTGTACACTTGGCTAATAATATTACACGTCACCGACACATGATGGTCCTCAATGAATTTCACTTCATGGTCCGATTCATGTTTTTTGTTGGGCTCCAACACACGTGGTTTAAATCCGAGTAATGGGCCAATGGAATCGGGGTGTGTTTTAAAGTCAATGTTGAAGGTAGAGAAAATACTGCAGCGATGAGTGTTAGTATTGCCTACAAGTTCAAACTTGTGCGTTCCGTCGAGAAATGACTTTAAACCATAATGATTGATCAACACCACATAAATGTGTTCATAAATATCATCGATCGTGTATCCACCAGAGTTCAGGGTGAGCACAGAATCATCATAGTAAAACTTGTTGTTCACATTTTCACGTATGTTGTATATTCGATTGTACGTTTCAAGAGAAACAAGTCCTAAACCATAGGGTTTTTCACTCAATTCGATAGGCGGGTAAAAGTCTAGGCTGACTTCAGGTCCACGTCCATGCACTGTAAACGTTTTACTTTCTGCCGACATACTGGTGGCGTTTTTGCTTATGCTGCGTCTTATATAAAAAAATTAAACACAAACGTCCACACTGTTGGCTGTTAAACGTTTGCTCACGTTTCACATTATAATATATCTTGATCCTGTTTCCAAAATAGGTCACTAGTTCCATGGGCGGGGGCAAATTCCCAAAACTGTCAAAGTACCATACCGTGGATCCCTCTTTGACATAAGCTACATAATGCGTTCCTGGTCCTCGGTGATCATCCAAATTGACAACAGCACATTCCTGTTTCCAAGGTCGTGGGGGTAATTGGTTTCGCATAAACACACCTCGAAAATGAGAAAGCTTTAGTTGTTTAGCATAGCTTTCCACTTGTTGATGCGTCAGGGCATGTCTCGCTATGGCTGAGGTTAAAAATTTTTTTTTTTTATATTTCGAAATGGTGAAATCCCAAATCCTTGTTGATAAAAGGCTGGCTTTAAATTGGCATTTCTAGCCCCCATGGCAATCGCTTCCATCGTTTCATTGTGTCGCTGACTTTCTTTGAGTTGTTGCTTGCCCTGCTGCGCGGCTTTAATGGTTTTCGCCACTGCACTGGCACCGCCCAAAAGTGAGCCCAGAGCAGCCAAACCAGCAAATAATGCAGGTAAAAATCCCGCTCGTTTGGGAACGGGAATCACTCGCCCTTGGTTTGAAACCTGTCGCCGACGTTTTGGAATAACCTGTCTCTGTGCTGCTCGAAGGGCTTTCCTTATGGTCAATACATTATTTTTTCTTTTTTTCTTTCGCAAGGGCTTGTCCTCGAATGTTGTAAGCCCTGGCTTTGCCAAGGACAAACTCCTTTTTTTAGTCTTTCTCACTGCATACCTTTGTTTCACCATGATGATAATGACCAACAACCTTTCACACGAAAGTTTAAATCACAACTAACGTCAGATGGTTATTTCATGGCTGTATATTCCAATTCCACATAAAGTGGGAAGTCGTTTATGGTTTTTCCCGCTTGCTTTTCATCCCATGTCAACATGAGATAAAAGGATAATTCGTCACCTGCATTGACCATTTCATGGTCATGGACCAACATCCTATGACCATTTATCTTTATTTGTAAATGGTTCTCATCAGGTATGGCATATTTGATGTGAATGGTTCCATCATAGTGTAATCGATAGTGGCTTAAACCCGAAGCAAGCACATAGGTCAAGTGCTGATCATGGACTAGCGGTAAATGGTTTCTGTCATTCACAGGTTTTTCATTTGTCAGATACACTAAAAACACAGATGGGATAAATTTATAAAGCCTTTTCATTTCATGGGTCACGTAACGCTTGGTACAAACATCGTCTTCGTCTTGTGGGTCTTCCACGTGAATAATCCGATGGTGATTAGCGCTATAGCCATTCACCATAAGCTGGGGCACTTTGTCATAAAACTCATACACTTTGTTATCCACATACTTTTTCGTAGTAACGTCTGTAGACACTTGAGGATGTTTTACATGGGTTAACCGCTTTCCCTTAAAGTCATAATCTCCCTGTTTTGTGCGTGGCACTACTGACCTATCCACATAGTGTTTATTAGCAGGATCTGTTTCCTGTTTAGGATCATGTATGAGGACAGGCCTAGCTTTGGCCATCAACGCACGTCCAAAGACATCCATCGTCAACCTGTAGTACCAGTCTACTGTTTCTATGACAAGGTTCGGTGTCCTGTATATAGACAGCCGGCTAGCCTGTCTAAGCCTTAGTTGAAATGAAGATTATTAAGCAGCAAGAGTCATTCCCCGTGGGGGACATGGTTTCCCATCTCTGTCCCACATCACGTGAACAACGCCATGGTTCACTGTTTCCATCTTCCATTCGCTGCATCATTGTGGGGCCTTCCGGCTGTGGAAAGACTAATCTTTTGCTAACGCTCATTACAGCGCCCAATGGTCTGCGTTTTCAAAATATTTATATTTTTGCAAAATCTCTCTACCAACCCCTCTACGTGTTTCTGGATCAAGTCATGTCTGGATTACAAAAAGAGAATATGGGTTATTTTACATTTTCCATGCAAGAAAATGTGATTTCACCGGATGAGGTAAAGCCTGATTCACTCATGATTTTCGATGATGTATCCACTGAACGTCAAGGCATCATTCAAAGCTATTTCAGCATGGGTCGACACAAACATATCGATTGCTTCTATCTTGGGCAAACGTATTCAAAAATGTCCAAACAGTTGATTCGTGACAATGCCAATGTCATTGTTTTATTTCGTCAGGACGAGAGGAACAGTCGTCACATTTATAATGAACATGTGAATCCGGATATGACCTTTCAAATGTTTACAGAATTGTGTGCCAAGTGCTGGAACACTCAACGTCATGCCTGTTTAGTGATTGATAAACAACGTGAACTCAACCAAGGACGCTATCGCTTAGGGTTTGATCATTTTATTGCTATTTAAAGCCCTGTCTCATTCCCCATCAAGTCATTTGTCAAGACACCATGGCGTTAGCAGAGAGTCAATTGAAAAAGCATATTATTAGAGCAAAAAATACTATTCGCCAAAAGTTTCGTCAATTGAAACAATCACGTGCAAATCATGCTTTGTTTATTCAGCAACATTTAGCACCTCCACTAAAAGCCATGTTGAAACCCTCTTTCAAGCCATCTGAAACGCTACCCACCGTTTCACAAGCCACGCAGACGCTGCACGAGGACCCTGAGGAAGAGGAAGAGGAACAGGAAGATTTGACTAGTGTTAGTGAAGTTGAGGATGAGGAGGAACAAGTGTTTACGCCTCAAAAAAAAGCCGCACCCCTTGCAGAGTTTTTGAGAAAAAAGAAATCCTTGGCCATGGTCGAAACACCTTGCCCTTCCAGAGCGTCTCCGTTTTCACAACTCTTGGCCACCCCTCAACATAAAGCTCAACTGAAAACCATTTTAATAAAATATTATGGATCAACATTGGAACCCTATTTCACCGATCTATTTATTGGAAACACAGATACCACGTATGGTGTTCGCTATGAGAATGATAGTTTTAAAATTGGCGATTCATCCATTAAATTTGCTCGTACTAAAGCTGTCATTAAAAACATCAACTATAAATTAACGCCAGGACTGTTAAAGCTGCTCTTTTCTCGGACCCCCTCTTCCCATGATTATACGTCAGAGGATCTTGACAAATATAAATCCATTTTATTGGATACCCATGCCCACAAAAGACAGTATGATCCCACGCAACAAGTGAATGCCAATATATCTCAAAAATATAAAACCATCATTGCAAAAATGTTTCCCACCAGTCAAAGTACTCGTCGTAAAGCATCCGCTTCGGGAGTGACATTTAAACCATTAAAACCCCTTGTGGATGTTACCTACTGGCATAATCCCAATAAGCTCGTCCAGCGGCTACAGTTGTTGCATGCCTCACGTCAAGCTGGCCATACCGGTCACGATTGGGAAATTCAAGAAATTGAACAAGAACTTCGAAATGCCAAAATTATTGTTTAAGCCCTCACCCATTAAAATGGGTATTGCTCACGAGTTGCATCGCCCAGCTAGGCGTCACTATCCGCGACTCAAGGTGATTTCACGAGGTGTGGATGAACTTTGGCAGGCTGACTTGGTTGAAATGATACCCTATGCTGGCGTTAACGATGGTGTACGCTATATGTTGACCGTCATTGATGTCTATTCCAAAATGGCCTTTGTTGAACCTGTGCGTCGCAAGTCTGGTCTACTAGTTACCAAGGCCTTTCAACATATTATTCAACACTCCCAACGTCAACCTCAGTTGCTACAAACTGACCAGGGGAAAGAATTTTTCAACAAGGATTTCTCCAGTTTTCTCAAATCTAAGGATATTCACCATTACACCACGTACAGCAATCTCAAAGCCAGTGTGGTCGAGCGGTTCAACCGAACATTGAAAACCCATATGTGGAAAGCGTTTACCGCTCAGGGCAGTTATCGCTGGTTGGACATGTTACCTGAGCTAGTGTCACGTTACAATGACACCAACCATAGAACGATTGGGACCAAGCCACGTCTCGTAACTAAAAATATTCAGCGATTGGATAAACTGTTTAACCCCATAAAAACAGCCGATCCTAAACGTCACCGACTGAACATTGGGGATTTTGTTCGTGTGAGCAAATTTAAGTCTGCCTTCAATAAGGGCTACACGCCTCAGTGGGGGACTGAACTATTTCGAATTCGTCGAGTCTACTTGGACAGTCCAGTCACCTATTTACTCGAGGACCTCAACCATCAACCCATAAAAGGTAGATTTTATCTCCATGAACTTCAGAAAACAGCATTTCCTCAGCATTATCTTGTGGAAAAAGTGTTGAAACAAAAAGGAAATAAACTCTACGTCAAATGGTTAGGGTTTAACTCTACGTTTAATTCTTGGATCAATAAATTACATGTTGTGTGAACCTGTGTACTTTTTATTTATTCACCCATGTTGTACACTACCTATAGCTCTATGTGTACAGCGCTCCGCGCTTCATGCATGTTCATACATGTTTGTCTTCCCCTTTCCTCCTGTGTTCTCTCATACATTACCCCTCCCCTCTCCCTCCCTTCACCTCCCACCACTACTGTTTGCAGCTCATGCCTCTCTATTGGTTGTGACATCATTCCGACAAGTTGCATTATACTTTTTACTGATTCAGCGATTCCCACGCTTTGAACATTCTCTTATCGTGCACGTGGACAGATAACACCCAAGCGAACACCTGTGCCGGATCAAATTTCACATGAACTTGCATTTTGTCACGTACGAAGCAAGACAGGCTGTAACTTGTTAACAGTTATCGCGCACGTGGACAGATAACACCCAAGCGAACACTTGTGAAAGATCAAATTTCACATGAACTTGCATTTTGTCACGTACGAAGCAAGACAGGATGTCACTGGTTTAGCGTGCCTGTGGTTTCACACATGTGTGCACGCCTTTCACACTCCCCTGCCACCACGATGGTCAGATTATTTCACCTTCAAGCGTCACCTGTTGTCAAGTCAGATCAATGCCTTCCAATAAGCTCAAATGACCTTCACCTCCTGTAAGTTTGTTTTCTGTACTCGCTTCGACCAACATAGAACCAAGTTCTCATCACCGTTTACACGTCAAAGGTAAAATATCAGAAAAACGCACGCTCGTTCTGTCATACACCGACCAGCCGAAATAGCGATTGTTCTATTAAGCATGGTCCTTGTGCTAAGCGACAGGTTTGGTCAAACACACACACTCAGCCGTATCGTCTCTCTCAACCACCACGCTTCATGAACATTATAAACAAGTAAAGAAAAAGAAAACGTTTTTTCAACATGTACGGCGTTAGGCCCTTTGTGAATTATTTTTTGGAAAAAAATATCTACCACATTTGAAAGGGGGGGCGTTAGCCCGAGTCCTAGGACACCTCGTACACGCCTCTAGCGTTATTGCTTCGTGAGATATTGGCAAAATCACAAAAAACACGTGTTTACCCCAAAATCGCGTTTCCCAAATTTTTTAAAATTACAATGAGTGGTCCATAGCAAAGAGAACGTCAGCCCGAGTCCTTGGACCCCTCGTTCATGCCTCTAGCATGATTGGTTCGCGAGATATCGGCAAAATCACAAAAACACGTGTTTACCCCAAAATCGAGTTTCCAATTTTATTAAAAATTATAACGAGTGGTCTATAGCAAAGAGGACATCACCCCGAGTCCTTGGACCCGTCGTACATGCCTCTAGCATGATTGGTTCGCGAGATATAGCAAAAAGTCTAAAATCACGGTTTTACAACAAAAAATTCTGTTTCCCTCATTCTCAAAAACTTTAACCTATTACCAAAATACACAGGGTTTCGAGACAAGCCATTTGACACGTCATAGGACCAAATCCGACCATGCATTCGTGAGATATCGGAAAAAGTCTAAAATCATGGTTTTACCCCAAAAAAAAGCCTGTTTCCCTCATTCTCAAAACTTTAACCTATTAATAACATGTATAGGGCTTCGAGACAAGCGATTTGACACGTCACACGTCCAAATCCGACCTTGCGTTTGAGACATATCGGCAAACTTCGTAGGAAAGTAGGCGACTATCTGGCTCTCTCCTCACCATCAAAACCTCTTCTTATCAATCATTTTTTTTCAAAGAGCTCGCCCTCTTACAAAAATCCCCAGTGCGCATGCGTAAAAAACAAAAACAAAAATGTTCATCCATAGCGGCAGCCAGAAAAACGTATGCGTGATATGAGCAACAACATTTAAGTTCATTTTAGCAGCGCACCTTATACGTGTCGTATTTGAAAAGAGACTTTCACTAAAAATTACAATTTCACCCCTAGTAGGGGTAGGTTTTATTTAGGGGTTGAAATGAGTGGTCCATAGCAAAGCCCCCGTCAGCCCGAGTCCAACGACACTTTATTCGTGAATCTCCGACCACGGGTTCGGGAATTATCGGCTCGCATTGGGAGTAGTGGTGGGGGGGGGCAGAACCCCTACTACCCCCCTACTTATATGCAAGAAATGTATTTATCTACGTCCAGAAGTTAGCAACACAGCATCCTTCTACATATATTACCGACATGGAAAGTGCGCCGTCCCATATGTTCGCGTAAATAAACTGGCGAATATGAGACACGAAATAGCACTGTACCTTAATATCCCCAACGCCAATTTCTACACAGCGCTTTGCTTTCAAACGACTTCGGTGACAATATTAGTGAATGCTAGTTCTGATCGGCACTAGACATCATGCAGGCTGTAAACAATTGTATTGCCAATCAAAGTAAATGGTCTCTGCTTTCGAAATTCTTTGACCCACGCATGCGCTCTGTTCAGTCAGCAAACCATCCAGCATGCTCTGTTAACTAACTGAAGTTACTGAATCCCACAGATATTTATGAATATTTATGTTAAAAAATATAATAAAGTTATAATTATCGTCGAACATAAACAGTCGTATGCAACTCGCCTATAATGGTAATTAAGACACGAGTATGTTTATAAAACGAGCGTAGCAAGTTTTATAATTTCCATACGAGTGTTTTAATTATTGCCATTATAGGCTCGTTGCATAATGTACTATTATTTAACAACATTATGCAACGAGCGTATAATGGCAATTATTAAATTACGAGTGTCATACTCGTGTCTTAATTACCATTATAGGCGAGTTGCATACGACTGTTCATGTTCGACGATAAATATAACTATTTTTTGTTCGAACATTAATATTCATAAATATCTGTCAAGATTTCGCCAGTTTTATGTTCTGAACAGAGCGCGTGGGACGCATGGCCTCCTGGATTACTCCACTACGACACTAGTGAGGCCGTGGAAGTCAACGCAGGTGCGATGCAATCCATGCCTAATTGGTCATACAACTGTTTCTTGAGCTCTGATTGGTGGGAGAAACTGTTCCATAATGATAAATAGTGTTATAATGACCCTCGTTATGATACATAATAATATTTACATTTTGACATCGTCCAGCATAAAAGAACATTCTCACTCTCTCTTTATTCGCTTAGTCGATTCCGACTCTCCGTGACCCAATGTGCTCAGGTACGCCAATGTCTTCTGTCCTGCACTGCCTCCCTAAGATTTCCAAGCTGGAATTTAGTGCTTCTGTGATGCCATCCTTCCATCTCATTCTTTGCCTCCCTCTTCTCCTTGTGCTTTCTATCTTCCCCGGCACTAAGGTCTTCTCTAATGAATTATGTCTTCTCATGATGTGTCCAAAGTAGCCCAGTTTTTGTTTCAGGATTAAGCCCTCCAAGAAGCACTCAGGCTTAATTTGCTGTAAAACTGACTTCTTATTTGTTCTCTTCGCAGTCCATGGAACTCTCAGAACTTTTCTCCAACACCATAATTCGAAGGAATTTACTTTACGGCGTTCAGCTTTTCTTATGGTCCATGTCTCACATCCGTACACCACAACTGGAGAAACCATAGCCCTTACTATACGGATCTTTGTTGTTAATGTTATGCCTCTACTCCTTCAGATATTGTCCAGATTTGAAAATGCCTGTCTACCAAGTAGCAATCGTCTTTTTATTTCATGGCTGCAGTCAACAGCAGCAGAAATCTGTGAGCCAAGATAGTTATAAACAGAGACTATCTCCATTTTTTCTCCTCCTACTTGCCATGAATTGACAGTTGTAGTTGTCATAATTTTTGTTTTCTCGACATTCAACATTAGTCCAGCCTTTGAACTTTCCTCCATCACTTTCAGCAAGAGATTTTTAAATCTTGTTCAGTCTCAGCCATCTGGATTGTGTCATCTCTATATCTCAGGATGTTTATATTTTCCCAGCTATTTTGATTCCTGTTTCATCTTCATCTAACCCCACATTCCTCATAATGTGTTCTGCATACAGATTAAAAAGGCAAGGTGGAAATATAGGCCTACAGCCATTTAGTTGTTCCATATAGGCCTATGGTTCTCACTGTAGCTTCTTGATCAGAGTATAAGTTCCGAACCAGGTTAATGATATGTTCTGGTACTAAAAGAACATTAGCCTATGCACCCATAAATTTGCAAAAAACACTGTACAGATAAAATGATTGTTACGCTGCCCTGTTCGTTGAAACTCTGAGTCAGCATCTCCATCTATGTCTCTTGCAAGTGTTTGGGATCTGCAGGTGTTAGTTAGGCTTCCCAGTTGGCCTCAAAGATTTCAATACCTGATGAAAGGAACTCTTCCCACCTCGTGGTGTGCGACTAGGTCCGGGTTCGATTCCCGGATCTGACAAGAAATATTATTGTGATTTGAGGAATGGAACGAGTGCTTTCCGCCTCGTGACGTACATCTGAGCAGAGTTCGATTCCCACCTCAGATATCTTGGTAATGGTTTCCCACCTCTACTTCTGGCGGATATCAGGATGGTTCCTAGCTTAAGGCCATGGCTGTCCCGTTCCACATCCTCCCCTGAATGAGGCCTACATTAGGCTACCTACACAGTACACACACTTATATATCAATGACAATAACACAGGTTATCAGACAAAAGGCCACATACACTCAAGTACACGGGGCCGAATGACATGAAGTCAAAGCGCCTTAAATGAAACTTTAAGACATTATTAGATTTCGCCTTTGAATTAGGTTTGACAAACATGGTAGCCTACAACGCCGTGACGTTTACAGCTGAATTTCCTTTAGTTTTAGCCTGTTTATTTTGCAACAATTGACATCCTTTTTACGATTCATGATAACCTTTTCTAGTGCTACTGAACTGAAACCTCATTGTTGTCGAAGCTTGCAATATAACCTGCTTTGTAATTCGCATTTCTTGTCTCCATAATTTGGTAGGAAGACAAAACTCGTGTTATGATGACTGCTTTACAGCGGAGGTAATAGGCTACTTAAGTGCCCAATGCAAATTATCTGTGAGTGTCAATTCACAATATTTAATTGTCGAAGACACAGAGGAGTGGCTATTTAACTAGAAATAGCCTTATGACGACAATAGTTACCCTCATGTTAGTTGAGTCGATATTGATTCTCGTTTGAAATGCGTGGTTTGTAACAAAAGGACAACTTGGTAATTTGTGGATTCCGAATGGCTGTATGCTACTAGTGGCGATTTACAATACCTGTACAGTAAACTAAGGTCAATTTCACGTGGCTAATTAAGTGTATTGATAGATTTTTACCGTCAGTACTTCATTGTGTGACAAAATAATATTTAATTTACTCACCGCAAATCAGGTTTGTGTGTTCATAGGAAGATGGAGACTGAATATAGGATTTTTTATTTCCCTGCTCTATAAGGAGCCACAATTACTTATTCATTTTATCAATTCAATCGCAATGATAACAACTTATTCGACCAGCGTCATGGTCGTATCTGTTTCACTGTTGATGACAAACATATAACCGCTCCTTATCACTGTGCACTTCCTCATCTGGTTTATTGTATATGAGAATGATTTGGCGTGGCCTACTGGTATAAGTGAGGTCTTTAATTAATTCTTCAGTGCTTTTCTTGTGTTCTAGTTTCCTGAATACAATGGAGGATCAACTATTTATTAAAAGTGAGCCAGACTCGTTGACAAATACAGCTGAAGTCTCTAACACTGTGAGTTGCATTTTGATTCGTATATGGTGTAACATTGCATTCTTAGTGATGTGCATGACAAGTGAGGTTTAGTGACTTAACACACTACTTAATGGTAAATGGCACGCTAACGTTTAGTAACGTAACTTAGTACTCATATTGTGTGTGCATATTTTTGATTGGGTCATGCTTGTGTTACTTCGCAGGAGACAACTGTCCTGTTGCCCCCGGATAACTTGAAAGACGAGGCTGCTGATATATTTGACGATGAAAGGATAGCAGTTAAGGAAGAACATGAACTAGAGGTAATTATCGGTTCTGCGTTTTTTCTCTTGTAATAATTTTTAGAATGAATATTGTTTGGAAGATTGGAATACTTAGTCTTGTTTTCTATAAGAACACCAACAGTAGCTGATGTTATTGTATTGATGCTGCAGTTCCACTCTGCTGGCACCCTGGATCCTATTATAGGTTAAGTCTACACAATGTGCCATGTTATAACTCTATCATATAAGGCATTTGAGATATGATTGCCCTTAAGTGAAAGCGCTGCTGGTTGCTATAGGCCAGTGTGGAAGAGGGAAGTCTGCCACAGCAAAGCGAGCTCGTTACCGGCATAAAACAATGTTAAGATTCTAACTTGGGCGTCAGCAATCGTAGCCTATTTCTAATGAATAATGAATAATTGGTAGCACTGAATGAACGTACAACGAGCGATAACATTCTCTATTGTACACAAATTAGCCAAAATACCTCATTAAACGACGAGAAATAAATCAGGGAATGAAGCTTAAATAAATATTTCCTCCTCCGCTGTCTGTGACCCACACAGCCATTCAAAATAGGATCACAACTTACATAGGCAAGATTCCAGCTGGGGCTGCCATTGTTCACATCTGTCGTCATTAAAACAGTACTGCCAACCTTATTCTTACGTACTATGCCACACCAGCAACTGACCATTCTAACCTTCGTTTCGTCCAATCCAATGGTTTTTGACAATGGTTACAGCCTAACGCGTCCAGATCAATGGTTCTTGACGATGGATACAGCCTAACGCGTCCAGATCAATGGTTTTTGACAATAGTTGCAGCCTAACGCGTCCAGATCAATGGTTTTTGACAAGGGTTACAGCCTAACGCGTTCAGATCAATGGTGTTTGACAATTTTACAGCATAACGCGTGCAAATCAATGTTTTTTGACAATAGTTACAGCCTAACGCCTACAGATCAATGTACTTTGACAATAGTTACAGCCTAACGTGTCCAGATCAATGGTTTTTGACAATAGTTACAGCCTAACGTGTCCAGATCAATGGTTTTTGACAATAGTTACAGCATAAAGCGTGCAAATCAATGTTTTTTGACAATGGTTACAGCCTAACACGTCCAGATCAATGTTTTTTGACAATAGTTACAGCCTAACGCCTCCAGATCAATGTTTTTGACAATAGTTACAGCCTAACGCGTCCAGATCAATGGTTTTGACAATGGTTACAGCCTAACGCGTCCAGATCAATGGTTTTTGACAATGGATACAGCCTAACGCATCCAGATCAATGGTTTTAGACAATAGTTACAGCCTAACGCGTCCAGATTAATGGTTTTTGACAATAGTTACAGCCTAACACGTTCAAATCAATGTTTTTTGACAATAGTTACAGCCTAACGCCTCCAGATCAATGGTTTTTGACAATAGTTACAGCCTAACGCGTTCAAATCAATGTTTTTTGACAATTGTTACAGCCCAACGCCTCCAGATCAACGTTTTTTGACAATAGTTACAGCCTAATGGGTCCAGATCAATGGTGTTTGACAATGGTTACAGCCTAACGCCTCCAGATCAATGGTTTTTGACAATAGTTACAGCCTAACGCGTTCAAATCAATGTTTTTTGACAATTGTTACAGCCCAACGCCTCCAGATCAATGTTCTTTGACAATGGTTACAGCCTAACGCGTCCAGATCAATGGTTTTTGACAATGGTTACAGCCTAACGTGTCCGGATGAAGGTTTTTTTAAATTAAACATTCATTTTGTGTCCTACTTTCCTTTATCAACAGTGATTTTGTATCCCGTATGTTGGCAACAATTTGTGCACCTCGGTGTGTGGCGTTAGATTGCGCCTTGCTGACAGTTCAATGAGATGCAAGCGCTCTCGGAACATTGCAGCCGTTTTTAAAAGAGCAATAAATAACACATGTTTTCGTACTTTAGCACATATATGAGGTGCAGTAGTGACCAGGGTTCCTAATTTCAATACGTAATATCGCCCAGAAGATGAAACAAGGACACAAGGTATGTAAAAGTCACATTCATGTCTGATGCAAATGTATAAGCCGCGTTCTACTTTCAGTCAGAATTAATGAATAATCTTCACCACTTCTTTATTCTTCATTTTCTTGAAAAAGTGATCGCCAACGGAACAAACAGAAAATCTTACATTCAGGTAATTGTTCCAAGCAATTACACGACTAATGCACTTTGCCTCTGGTAGTTCATTTGTCAACTCTTGATGTACAGGACCAGTTTGCAGAGGGTCATGTTCTCTAGAATAATTTGTATAAATTCTTGTTTTGGACAGCTTAAGTGGGGGCAGATGACGCCCCTTAAACCCTCCATTACTAACTAACTTTTTAACAGCTAAAGTGTATACAAATTCTGAGTACCAACTTACCACGACTACATGACCTGTTTACTTGTGTCGGGCTCCACTTTGACCATCCCTAGTTGAGCTGTCCCTCAATTCTGATCCCGAAAGTTATAGGTACCGTGATCATCCTTTTTCTCACCCTAATTCGCAGTTCTCGGCAATACCTGATATATATATATATATATATATATATATATATATATATATATATCCCTAATTTCATAAGGGGTAAGACCTCTTCCTAACCTCCATGGTATAATGGTGTAATTGCTTAGCACAACTGCCTGGAATATAAGGTGTTCTGATATATTCCACTTGTCATAAAAAGTAACTATCAGGGCGGTGATCATGGAGATAGGTTGTCCCCCAATGTGAAAGGTTTTATATGGCTACGACGTGATTTAGAACCAGTGATATCACGAAAATATCCTCCATGATGCAATGCTTCTACAGTTATTTGAATGTGTTAAAAAATTGCACTGCATTGAATCTGATACTGATGTCTTCCCTATTGCACTTGTTAATATTCTTACACATCACAGCCGCCTCCTCCTCGTCAACTATTAGATGATTTTATTACTGCAATCTGGCCGCCATGGCCTTCAATAATGAAGTTACACTGCACACTGTTTAATAGAATAGAACTTCTCCTCTTTAGCTCTGGTATTGAACTTTGCAATTCGGAGCACGATTTCACACAGCAAGATGATTGACCATGCGGTTAACAGTTCGCAAGTATTTCATTAATTCACCAAAAAATGTGTGTAATATTCGCCGCATTATTAGCGTATTCCGCACTGGCAAATAAATGTTCTCCACCGTATTATAAATGATTTCAATTAACAGCTTTCAGTACCATGCGGTCCAATTCACAAATCTCAGCGCTCACGCTGTTAAGCGTTCGACAAGTACTGTACAGTAATAAGTAAGCGTTTCCGGCTTCTTCCCACTGTGACCAGAGAGGTTGCTCCTTCACCATGTCCTAGATCATTCCAAATATTTATTACTGGCGCCGATAACCTAAATGTTAGGCCCCTTAAAGCAACAATTATCATCACCATGTGTATTATTCCCACATAGAATAATTTCTAATATCATGCAGTAAATTTACAACTCAGTTTATTGTGTTGTTTGTGTCTACTTACTTACTTACTTACTCCATGGCGCTGCAACCCGGGATGGGTTTTGGCCTCTTGGACAACTGCTCTCCATGTTGGTCTATCCATCGCCTTAGGCCTCCATCCTCTCACTCCCATTGCGACGAGGTCTGCAGTCACACCATCCAACAATCTCTTCTTAGAACGTCCTTTCCTCCTCCTGGAGAATAGCCTCCCTTTCAACATTCTCTTGGGCATCTGACTCTCCGGCATCCTCTCTATATGTCCCAACCATTGGATTCTCTGTGCCTTTATAAACTTTACGATATCTTGTTTTCCAATCAATTCGTTTAGTTCATGGTTATATCGTATTCTCCATCCATCTTCCTCTCTATCAGGGCCATATATTCTTCGCAGTATTTTCCTTTCAAAACACTTCACAGTATTCTCATCATCCATAGTTAATGTCCAAGCTTCAGAGCCATAGGTCACTACTGGTCTTATCATTGTCTTATATATCTTCATTTTGGTTGTTCGCGATATAAGTTGATTCCTGAGCATCTTGATGTTTGCATAGTATGCTCTGTTTCCAGCCTGTAATCGATCTTTATTACAGTTTGTCATATCACACTGGTTGTTAATAAGTACTCCTAGATACTTAAATTGTGTCACACCCTCAAATGTCTTATCGCCTATTTTAATATCATGCGGGGCTCTTCTTGAGTTAGATGTGGACATTACCATGCTCTTAGTTTTACTCTCATTCACTAATAACCCAATATTTGTAGCCTCTTTCTCTAATTCTAAATATACTCTTTTCAGTGTACGTTTCTCTCTTGCTATGATAACTACATCATCTGCATAAGCACAGATCTGACTGATTTGTTAAAAATAGTGTCTCCCTGGTCCACTTTACTGATTGCTTTATGTAGTGCAAGGTTAAAGAGTACTGCAGACAATCCATCTCCTTGTTTTACACCCTTATTAATTGTAAAGGGCTTACTCAGCTTATTTCCATTTTTCACTCGTGCCCATGTGTTATCTAGTGTCATCCTTATCAGCCGGATTATCTTTCCAGGTATCCTCATCTCTCCTAGTAATTCATATAGTCTTTCTCTACATACACTATCGAAAGCTTGTTTAAAATCTATAAAGAGCATGTGGAGGTCAATATCATGTTCATAAAACTTTTCCATCATCTGCCTAATTACAAAGATTTGATCCGTTGTACTCCGGTTGGGTCTAAAACCACACTGATATTCACTCAGAATTTATTCTGAAAATATCTTCATTCTTTCTTTCAGGATACCTGATAGGATCTTGTAAATAACATTCAATAGAGTAATTCCTCTGTAATTCTCACATGCTAGTTTATCTCCTTTCTTAAATATAGGACATATTATTCCTCCTCTCCATCCATCTGACATGTTCTCTTCTTCCCATAGTCTTTCCAATAGTTTATGTATTCTATCTTCCAATGCCGCTCCTCCATATTTTATCATTTCTGCTACTATACTGTCTTCCCCTGGTGATTTGTTGTTTTTCATTTTCTTCATTACATTTGCCACTTCAAATCTTGTAGGACTCATAATACTTGCATTCTCATTCTCTGATTCTGTAGGACTCGTAATACTTGCATTCTCATTCTTTGATTCTGATCTAATTACTTCTTGTCTCTCGTCTTGTTGCGTATGTTGTTCAATTTCTGGCTCTACACTTTCACTTAGAAGTTCCTTAAAGTGTTCAGACCATCTATCTATCTCTCTATCTATCTATCTATCTATCTAACACTTTATTCTCATCATTCAGTATCATCCCTTGTCTATCCTTGCATCTTCTGTCCCTAGGTTGAAAGCCTTTCCCCATTTTACCAATTGCCGCATAGAATTTTCTTACTTCACTTCCCTAGTTTAATTCTTCTATTTTTATAAATTGTTTCTTTATGTGTTCCTTTTTCTTTCTTCTACATACTTTGTTGGCATTCAACCTTAGTTGCCTATAATGTTCACAGTTGCTTCTTGTTTCTCTCAAGATCATCTTTTCTCTTGCTCTATTCTTCTCTTCTATTGCTTCCCTACACTCTTGATCAAACCATTCATTCCGGGTTTGCTGCCTCTTTCCGATTATTTCTTCTGCAGCCAGTTTAACTACTTCCTCTATTTTCTTACCCTCTTCATTGAGATCATCTCTCTCTTTTTCTTCTTCTAATTTCTTTTGTATTTCTCTCTGATATTCCTCCTTAATTCTTTCATCTCCTAATCTTTCAACGTTTATACTGTTCTTCCAGGTTTCAGATTTTCGCCAGCTTTTCTCTAAGTACTACTTTGACTAGATAGTGATCTGAATCACAATTTGGTCCTCTACAACTCCGCACATCTATAATTGACGAAGAGTATCTTGCATTGATTAACACATGGTCTATTTGATTCACGGTTGTAGAATCAGGAGCCTTCCAAGTACCTAGATGTATTCGTTTATGTGGGAAACATGTGCTTTTGATCACCATATTGTTCCTGATGGCAAAATGCCCAAGTAGTGTGCCAGTCTGGTTACGAACATCAGGTAGTGTATGTTTCCCTGCACATCTCATCAATAGATCCTTCCCAATCTTTGCGTTAAAGTCACCCATTATTATCAATGTATCGTATCTCTGTATCTCACCGCATATCTGTTCCAATTGTTCACAGAACTCTTCCTTCTCATCCTCCTCTTTCTCTTCAGTTGGTGCATACACTGACAATATGGATATGTTCCTGAATCTTCCTTTGATGCGCAGTTTACAAAATCTTTCATTTATGGCTTCATATTCCATAATACTATTCCTTACTGACTTGGATACCATAAATCCTGTACCATGTTGTCCTGTTCTGCTATTTGGACCACTATACAATAGTGAATATTCCCTTTTATCTATCCTTCCTTGTCCTTGCCATCTTACCTCTTGTAACGCTACAATGTCTAAATTAAATTTAGTTATCTCTTCTCCTATTTCATTCCTCTTTCCTGGTCTCAACATTGTTCTTACATTCCACGTCGCAATATACAAATCTCTTTTCCGTAATCCAGGCCGAGGTTGTCTTCTGTTAAATCCGTCCTTCCGAGGCAATTGTCCTTGTTTCGTAACAGGTTCTTTTTTATGGTGTGGGGTTGTTAGCCCCACGTCCAACCCCCAACCTGGAGGGCCAGAGTATCCCGTTTAGTCTGGATCATCACCTTCGACCTGTCCGGCTTGGGAGACCCTACCTGTAGCTAAGCTACCGCCGGCGTAGCTCTCAGGATCATTTGACCACGCAAGCTCCAGCACCGCGTCAAGGTAAGGATACCATTGGCGGTTGTCTACTGTTATTAAAATATTTGTTTCCATCTCTTGAGTCTGATGAAGTTCACAGATCACTCGATTCTTCCACAGCCCTCTCATGCATCTTTCTCCACGTAATAGCTCTGCTCGCAATCTCGGCGCATAATTTGATGTTACGTGGTCTGACGTAGAATTAAGATATAGGCGCGCTTAATGATCAAGCGAACAGGGCGAATATGTTGTGCCCATATTGATCCGAGATACCTCTGAGTCGAAAGCCAAATCAACCCTCGTGAGATCCCTTCACCAGCATCACACATGGATTTGAGCTGGTCCCACACGAGACCGTTACTCTCAGGTTTTTGGTGTGGTTATAAAGCTAGTCGAATCACATGCTTATTAATAAACAGATGGTTCAAAATCGTGTCCGTAAGTGATTTCTTCATAAAAGATCCCTAGCTCACTCTGTATTGGGGATCTGGTGGTTAGTCCACGATCTAACTACAAAATAAATACTCCTGAAAATAAATTTCAGTTTACATTACTGTCCGAATTTGACCTCCAGAAGTCCTATATTCCGAAACGCCATTAAAATATAAGCTAAGAAATGGTACAAAAATAGTTCCAACGCAAATACAAATGTCAATTATTCATCAGATCTAGTTACATTGCTCCTATCTTCGGTAGATGCCTAATCCCCTGTCGTTCCACAACGATCAGTAACATCTGACAAAGAAACCAGAATAAAAATAATAAGATATTATGGAACCACATCCACCACTTAAATTAATTAAATTAAATCTCGGTAGCTAAATCCCGTACAAAGTATCCTACAAAACGTCGCATCTGAAACTCATTCCTAAGCTGTACAAGAAGCAAATGACATACAAGAAAAATATGTACAAGAATAAACATGATCTCGATTGGGTTGTCGTATTGTTGACAGCTCATCTGTTCCTTCAGAAAGTCGTCTCGCAATCAGTGAAGTCTCATATTTCTTATCTATGTCCTGTATGCCGCATTGTGTTTGGATGGTATTCAAAATGATGGAACATTGTGTATGATTTATTTCCACCTATGTAAAGGAACGCGTTTGTAAAACAAGTAATTTCTCTGCAGGATGATACTGACCTGATTGAGGACATCAAGATAGAAGACTTTTCGATACCAGAGCTTGTTCCAAGAAGGGAAGAAATAGAAATCCCTCTTTTAGCGAGTGATGGAGATTTGAAAGAGGTAAGTACCTTTGGGTTACTACTTGTTGCACCTTATAAGAGACATCACTTGATCGCCATCTTCCTCTCACCATTGCAATTAAGGGTAAATAAAATTGTGTTTTCAGACTGTACTGATGCCAGATGGAAGCTTTCTGTTATTAGGTAGGGTTTGGTATAGAAGGTACAAGTCGTGAGGACGATTGCCTTCTGCTGCTTAATAATAAAGATAATAATAATTGACACATAAAATTTACTTCCACGAAATTGCATTTGAAATGATAAGGGGGGGGGGGGGGAGATAAATATTTCTTCAGATCTTCTCTTCTCTACTACAATAAATGAGAAATGATCGGTGACAACTGCTATTTATTTATAAATGGGAGAATGACAAACACATCATACTACTCATAATGAAGTAATCTCAAATATCAAATTATGACGATTAACCCCCTTATACACTTAGATGGATCTATCAGAACAAACTCTGACTGAAAAATCCTCTCAAACGAAAGTATCACTTCTATCACTGATTATAACAAACGCTCATCAAAATCAAACGTCGAAATGTGTGGATAGACCGATGAACCAGGATCTCATAATCTATGAATGTGTTTTAATATAACGTTCCCGTCGAATATAAGACAAAAAACGGAAATGTCTACCTCGATATAAATACGAAATTCACCAATTCTAAATTCGTTTTCAAATAACGTACCCTTCCAGTGAACTATACTGAACAATAAAAATCGAATCCACATACCTAATCTATACTGGAAACTCTCAGGGGAAAGAATTTCCCTTGTTTACAATCATCTGATCCGAAGTTAATAACCTCTCAAATGTTAGGCCTAAAATATCAAACTCAATATATATCACCAGCACATCTGTTCACTTCGGGATGATAAGTGTGATTCATTTCTCGCTGAGGCTCCAAGATCACATGTATCTCCGTTGAACAATCAAGATGCTATTGTATGTGGTAATGCATATCATTTGTATAGCTTAGTGGAAACTAACTCACTCGAACCTCAACATAAACAATTTGGCTACCATGGCCTCGCAGATTGAGTCTCTGAATGGCTCTTAGTCAAATATTCACATACTATAGGTTTACCTGCGTCACACACTATGGGCGGTAAGTGGCTACACCTGCCACATGGCTTAACATAAAATGGCACATTATCCATAACGCACACATATTGCATGCGAATTACTCCTACATTATAAACCTTACCTTTCGAATCACTAATATTCCACCTCAAATAATAACACGTGATCAATCTCGCTGATCAATCAATCGCTTGCTTTTAAATTCAAAGGATTTCTCGTGGTGAATGAGCTGGCAGTCTCAACATTACTAATAATATTTTATCACTGGTCATGAAATCATATATTCTCACTCCATCCAGACGTCACACTCAATATACATAGTAATGTTCCAACATACACTTCTTATAACGAACAGGTAATTTGTGATACGTTGTTTCTACTTAACAAGACACCTCCAAATCGCTACTTTAGCCTATCACAAATATCAAAAATTAAGGGGAAAAAGTATCCTAACTGGACTATGTTATACATTTACATTCACAAATCATCTTCAATATAAATGAAATGTCAAATAAATATAGCCAAAAAGGATAACCTTTCATGTTTTCTTCCAACTCCGTAGTTTATGGCTAAGGACGGCCCCTTCCATTACGACTAATTCATAGTTATAAAGTGGGCGCTCATTTCAATGATGTCTTTCATCTTGCTTACATAAATGTTTTGTACACATTACAATTAATTTCACTGTAATATTTTTGATTATGTGGCCCAATTAATATGATACACTCTCTGTGAACTCCACCATTTATACTGTCCCTAGCCACTCCGGTCATGTGACTGGATTCTCCAGTGTCGTTTCTTCTCCTCGCGCATAGATATTGTGTCTAGTTTCTACATGAAATATTTTGTTTACATGGCGTTTTACACGAAAAAATGACTTCATAATTCTTGCTTGTATTTTTATAGTGCCCTTCAAATACCATAGTTTTCGTGGAATCAATATATTTCTGTAATTCGCGATTTGAATGGACGTGTGTTCGCTGTTCTATGACGCGCCCCATGGATTTCTGTAGGCTGGGGATTCAGCGAATGGACATCTGCCAAGGAGTGGTCAGTACGCAACTCTGCTGTCCTGGCCTTCAACCTATGTATTGGTGATCTATTTTGCCAGACTCCCTTGTCAACGTGTATTGTGAAATTGTACCTCGCTTTTTTTTGCAGTGAAAACTGAAATAACTATGGTTTATGAGAACAAAATTCTTGTGTATAAGTGACGCTTCTAACAACCGTCAACATGTGTTATTCTTTAATGCTTTTGTTCTTTTCTTATTTGGAAGAGTAAGATAATACCTCAGAAAATTATGATTCAGTTTTGTCGCTAGGTTATAAAAGAAGAAACCCATGATGACGAGAGGGATGCAAATAGAAATCATCCAAATGAGTAAGTAGACCCTAAAATAATGTAAAATATTGTTGTTTTTTTCTGAATGCAAACGAAAAATGTTGGCTCTGAATAAGTTATCCTCTTTTAATATTTGTAATTGAACATATTTATTTGTGTTATTGTCTGGTATAAGTGGATATTGATATTTACTAGCCATTCTCATTCAGAGTTTTCACTGTTGAAGGTATTTCAGTCTTCTTCTTCTTCTGCTTCTTGGAGTCTTCAGTCTGTTGACTGGTTTGATGCAGCGCTTCATGGCTTCCTGTTCTGAGATAATAGTTTCATCTCTACATACTGTAGCTACCACATCCCACATCGGAGGCAATCTATTTAACATATTCTAACCTTGGTCTAACCCTACAGTTCTTGTCCTGGAGCCTTCTTTCCATAACTAAATTTGCTATCTTTGGGTGTCTTAATTTTTGTCATACCAACCTATCTCTTCTCTTCATTAGTAGTCGGCAGAGACGTCTCTCCTGTCTCACTCGTCCTAACTTAATGCCTCTTCGTTTGTAACTCTATCTACGCATCTGATCTCCATCATTCTCTTGTAACACCACATTTCAAACGCTTCTATTCTCCTCTTTACTGCTGCAGCAACATTCCGAGTTATACTTCCATAGAGCGCCACGCTCCAGACAAATTATTTCAAAACCGACTTTCTTATAAATAAGGTAATAATAATAACCCCTGGCACCACAGCCCATGAGGGCCTGGGCCTACCAAGCGACTGCTGCCCAGCCATTTGGCATGCAGATATTAGGGTGACACGTGGTCAGCGCGTCAGGTCCCCTTGGCCGTTTATCTTGGTTTTCGTGACCGGGGCGCTGCCTCACTGTCAGACAGCTACTCAATTGTCCACACAAGGCTGAGTGCACCCCGGTAATAAATAAGGTACAAAACTAAATGAAGAGACTGAATATTAGACTAACAGTTATATTGCATTTAAATGCACTTTTCCATTGATAACCAGCACCAACAGGGAGAGTGGCTGAGTCGCTCTATCAAAGAAAAGAATGAGCGCACGGTATTTTAATTTACTTAATTTAACGTACGCTATTAAAAGAGCTAATGTGAATTTTTATAATTAAATTCCATACTTTTTTGCCCAGAATAATCTAAAGCGTTAGGCGAACCATTTTCGGGAGCGTGCAAACTGCAGTCGATTTACTCCCGTATGAGCAGATCTGCCTCTGAAAAACTTATAAAAACCGCTCACGACACAATCCACAATTTGAAGCTTTCGCGTTTTATGGCAGCAAGGGTGTACCGGTTGGTGGTGGCGACCTGGCGTTCGTAGTTATTGCTAATTCACTTAGGTGTTGTTGATTCTTTAGGTGATCTGCGAAATAGTGGTCTCGTAGCCCCGTGTACTCGGGTATGAGTAAATGTCTGATAACCTGTATCACTGCGATGTCTGTAATACTGTAGTGTGTGTACTATTAATTTGGGTGGAGAAGTGAGAAACCACGGAAAACTACTTCCAGGATGGTTGAGGTAGGAATCGAACCCGCCTCTTCTCAGTTTTCCCTCACGAGGCTGAGTGTATCCCGTTCCAGCTCTCAAACCAGAATTAAAGTTCTTGGCAGAGCGGGTATTCGAACCCGGACCTCCCCGGTGACAGCCATGAATGCTAGCTACTACGCAACGAGCCGACCGATTCATTCACAGTCAGGGATAGTGTGGTCATAAGGTTCCTATGTTAGAGTAATGTTCAAATTTGATCAGTGTGGGGCAAAGAACCAAGGCCCAAGCACTAAAAAGTAGTACCTTTGTGCCTGTGCCAGACGTGAGATGTACGCAACGTCGAGCCGGGATGGTCGCTGTGTCTACAGCGGCCCAGGGCATTTCAGTGACGTGTGACGTCAGGCAAGAGCGCAAGGTGCGGGTTGCGTATTCGGAACGACAATAGCTATACTGGATTATTCCCTCCCCCCAACAAATGCAATCACTGCCAGGGAACTGAGCAAGAGAACAGCGTGGTGGTGCTTCTAGCCCTAACGTGGTGGCACAGCGGTCAAGCTGTTGGCTTTTCACCAAGTGTTCGATTCCCGGTCAAAGCTTGTGAAAATTTCGAAGTGAAATGCCATGTCCTGTGCTTTGGATTCCACGTAAAATGGAGGTCCCGTGGCTCATAATCATAAGATTCACAGTCACGTTAAACTACAATGTTCCTTTTTCTGATCTAAATTGTATATACATGGGTTTCCTTACGTTAATGGCTTCTGGCATCATAATTAGGCTACTCTTAAACAGCTTACCAGACAGGACTTCAGGGTAATATTTACGATCGGCTACCTTTCTTCTCGCTAATCAGTGATATCTGGGAGACTTGCATATATATATGGTGACCGGGGCGGAACATGAAGATTATCTGGCCCAAAGTCACACTCAGCGGCCTCTTCAAGCTGGAGTCGCATCTTAGGATGTCCGAATCAAAGGCCAAGAAGCCAGACTGAAGTGTCAAAGCATGTGATGTCATGTTACTAACATCAAAGCGGAAGAGAATACAGAGAACAGGTTTAAGTAGGAGAAGAACACTTGATGGAAAAACGAGTAGAGGCTCCTAAGGCCATAAGATGGCGCTATAAACTGGATATCTAAGCTAACATCCCTGTCTGCATTTAAAGAAACTCGTAGTACGTCCCATTTCCAAGTCCATCTTGTTTGCAATTTATGTTGATAATAGCGCACTGATGCAGTCCTGAAATGGCAGCATAGAAAAGAACCTGTGTGGTCATTAATAAACACTCACTGTGACCATGCTCAAGTACTGTATTATCCCCTCCGGAACAATGGCTGGCAGCGTGGTGCAGCGGCAACATTCTCGCCTGCTGGTGCCAAGGTTGCAGGATCGATATCTGGCGCAGTATATATATGGTATCCAGTGTGAATGTTTATCAGCTATTTGTGATGGGAACTGTTTCTGATGTGTGGAAGACCCTATCACTTGACCAGAAATTATCTGTGATGTGAGTTTGTGGAGGAAAAACCACTAGTCGTTATCATGCGAAGTCCTTGCAAAGAAAGCAGCATGTTCAACTTAGGTGCATGGAATGTGAGAACACTATCTAAGCTTGGAAAATTGGAAGAAGTAAATATCTCAATGATAAAGAAAGACCTGGGTATGCTGGGTGTCTGTTGATCTCGATGGGCATGAAACAGCGACTTTCAATCAGGCAATTTCAGGGAAATGATAAAGGTGGACTGAATGGAGTAGCAATAACCCTAAAAGGTAAATGGTGTCAAAACGTTATGAATACCTGTCATATTAGTGACAGGAATATGATGGTAAAGATAAAAGCTACTGACGTGGTATATTTTCCTACCACTAACAGTGAAGATGATGTTATAGAAGAAATGTATGATTGTATTCAAGAACTCTTTGTGCTAGTAGACACCAAAACTAATATTATCGTAATGGGAGACTGCAATGCTTCAGTTGGTAGTCATGAAAATCTTGAACATGCTGGTAAATCCGGACTTGGTGAAATGAACTCGAGAGGTGAGCAATTACTAGAGTTTTGTGAACAACATGAACTATTAATAACTAATACATGCTTTGATGTTCTCAAAAGACGACGCTATGCATGGGTAGCTCCTGGAGATGGTAGAAAGCATCTGACAGACTATAATTATAATCGTACGGCGGAGATACAGAAAGCAAGTGCATACCAGTCACAGTTACCCAGGGGTAACATTAGTCGTAGCGAAATGCAATACTCGATACAGAAACCAAGTGCATACCAGTCACAGTTACCCAGGGGTAACATTAGTCGTAGCGAAATGCAATACTCGATACAGAAAGCAAGTGCAAACCAGTCACAGAGGTTGATGTAGCCAGCGATCATACATTAGTTGTAGCGAAGTGTAATACTCGATTCAGAAAACATAAAACGTACAGTTCTAAGAAATTGTGTTTAAATAAATTACACATTGCAGCTTTGGCTTCAAAATTCACAGAGAAAACTAATCAACAGTTAAAGCTCTGGATGGGATAACGTCCAGAAAAGCTTAATGACAGCCGCTACATAAATCCTTGGTTAAAGAAGCCTTGGATGACCCAAGGAATTTTAGATCTCATTGAACAGAGAAACAAAATGAGAAGTAGGGATTTTGAACAATATAGAGCACAAAAATATTCAATAACGGAAAAGTGTCGCTGATCAAAAGACAGCTGGATGAAGGAAATTGGTGACATCGAAAAGGATTTAAAATCTGGGAAATCTGATAAAGCATATTTTGGAACAGGAATATTCTTAGAATCCTCTATTATAGCTAAATTGTGTTGTGTGTATGTTATTGCACATTTACATATCCTGTATTCCGCTGAGGAAGGTCGCCATGCACTACATATATTGACTCAAGGTAATAAATAGACATATTTAGAATAATGACGAAATCAAGTTGGTAATACCAACATTTGTAAGTACTGCAATTTGAAATACACCTGAAATAGAGTAGTCTGTTAGAGTTACTTACTACAGTTGGCTGCCCTGGTGACTATGAATATATTCTTAGTTCGATCTCTTAAGGTATTGAATGCACATACAAAATTTGGTTGAAGTATAATGGATAGTATGGACGTTACATGCTGTTTGATATTGGATTTATAAGTGCATGTAAAATCATTTTGGGAACAATGTAATGTATGTGATGCTCAGAATTAATCTGAAATATTACGATCTATTGTAGTGCCAATTTTGGATAAAATCCATTTGTTAGTATATAAGTTACATGTAATTAAAATTGAAACTGTCAGAAAGCCTAGAATCATGTCGACAGTATGTCTAGAATGTCAGGAACCATACGTGTGCAAATTTTAGAGCTAATGGCCTGCAATTATTCTGATATATTGATATTAAGATTTAACAAAGAAGGAGAGCATTTATTAACAGTTGGCATCCCTGCTAGCTCTTACGAATACCCATAGCCAATACCATTATGGTACACAAAGCACATAGGAAATTTGATTGAAATCCATTTGTTAGTATAGACCTATCAGCAGGCTTAAAATCGTGTTGGCAGTACTGATGTACTATATACAAGTTAAACCGAACTGAGGTAGAATGTCAGGTACTATACGTGTGCAAAGTTTAGACCTGTTGGCTTGCATACTTTCTGATATATTGGTATTAGGTTTAAGACATAGAGAGAAAATTTATTAACAGTTGGAAGCCCTGGTGGCTCTTTACGCACAGTCATATCTCTTAGAGTACACATCGTACATAGGACATTTGGTTGAACTCGATAGCATAGAAGTTTTAGAAATTGGACTTATTGGCAGGCTTAGAATTATGCTGGCAAGAATGTCAAGTATGGACTGCGTGGCTCAGGGGTAACGTTCTCGCTTGCTGATCCCAAGGTTGCAGGTTCGAAACCTGGCGCAGTCAGCTGGCATTTGAGGGTGCGCAAATGCTAGGGAGCCGTGTCAGTACATTTACTGGCACGTTAAAGATCCCCTTCGGGGCAAAATTCCGGCACCCCGGCGTCTCTACAAGCCAGGGTAGTTAAAAGGGACGTAAAACCAATAACATTATTATTATTATTAAGTATGGACTGCCGAAAATCAATTTGTAATGTTATTATCTATGTGTGTGCCAATTTTGGAAAAGTTCGCATGAATATTTTCGGAGATATCCAACGTTGAGCTCAAATTCCAATTGCGATTTTTCAGCAGTAGGTAGCACTGATGTCAATTTCAAATATGGCCGTGAGATATTCAGGTATACCTCTTTATTCTTACCAAATTTGGCTTCGATAGCTGTAGCCGTTTAGGAGTTGATAAGGGGGACGCACAGACAGACAGAACGACAGATAGACACACATTTTCCCGGATCGATCTCATAAGTCACCTTGTTCCTCATTTTTGCAAAATGAGAAAAGTAGGCTAACAACAATTTCCGTGACGAACTAGAGAGCCTACTTTTCTCGAAATGTAAGATTCATGCCAATGATTAATCTATATTGACCTAATTAGAATAAGGACGAAATTGAGTTCGTAATAACGAAATTTCTAATTAGTTCGAAATACAACTGGCATAATGTAGCCTAATAGAGCACTACGTTGGCAGCTCCGGTGACTGAATATATTCTTAGTTCCATTTCATAAGGTACTGAATACAAAATTTGGTTGTAGTCCAAAGGATAGCATGGACGTTGCATGTAGTTAGATATTGCACCTATCAGCGCGCGTAAAATCATGTTGGCAACAATGTCGTGCATGTGTTGGTCAGAAATAATCTGAACTATTATGATCTATTGTTGTGCCAATTTTGGATGAAATACATTTATTTGTATAGAAGTTACATGTATTTTAAAATTAGACCAATCAGCAGGCTTAGAACCATGTTGGAATCACTGACGTATATTAGTTACTCCAAATTAATCTAGAATGTAAGGTACTATACGTGTGCAAAGTTTAGAGCTGTTGGCTTGAATACTTTCTGATATATTGATATTAGGGTAAAAAATAGAGACTGCATTTATTAACAGTTGGCAGCCCTGGTTGCTCTTAAGAATACGCATCGTCATATCTGTTATACTACACATAGAACATTCGAAATTGGGTTGAAATCCAATTGATAGAATAGAAGTTACATGTATTTACAATTGGTTCTATCAGCAGGCTTAGAATCATGTTGGTAGTACTGAGGTCCATTAGTTACTCCAAATTAATCTAGAATATCAGGTTCTATACGTGTGCAATCTGTGCATACTTTAAAGCTGTCTGCTTGCATTCTTTCTGATATATTGGTATTTGGATAAAAACAATGGAGAGTGCATTTATTAACAGTTGGCAGCCCTGGTGGCTTTTAAGGATACGCTCAGTCATATCTGTCTATGTACACATAGTACATACGAAATTTGGTTGAAATCCAATTGATAGTGTAGAAGTTATATGCATTTGAAAATTGGACCTATCAGCAGGGTTAGAATCAATTTGGCTACACAGTCATGTATGGGCTCCCGGAAATTATACTGAAATATTATTATCTATATGTGTGCCAATTTTGGTATAGCTCCCATGCATACCTTCAAAGATATACAACATGGACCTGAAATTTCAATTGCGATTTTTCTGCAGTTGGTAGCACTGACATCATTTTCAAATACGGCATTGAGATATTCAGATAGAGATGTTTACTCATACCGAATTTGGATTCGATTGCTGTAGCCGTTTAGGAGTTGATTGGAGGGGACACACACACACAGCCAGACAGACAGAAGGACAGACAGACACACATTTTCCCGGATCGATCTCATAAGTCTACTTTTTCCTCATTTTTACAAAATGCGAAAAGTAGCCTAAAAATAACACACGAAAATCCGTAGAAGGATAGTAAGCATAGACAGACTACGTGGTCACTCAGGGTATACTAGAATTAATGGATGAAGAACTAAAGAACAAGGACGCACGAAAAGTAAGGAAGAAAGCATAACACAGATTACTGAAATTTGAGGTAAACAAGAGGTGCAAAGCAGACAAAGAATAATGTTTGAAAGAGAAATGTGCAAAGACGTGCTCATCCTGTATCGGTTAGCACAGTTGTCTGTCGCTTCGGAAGTTGGGATTCTATTACTGGCTGTGTCATGAATTGTAATTCTGGTCTGAGTGCTGGATCGGGGTACACTCAGCATTTGGTGGTAATTTTGAGGAGAGTTTGGTTCGATTCCCTCCCCAGCCATCCACAAAGTTATTTTTCTGCGTCTCCTACTTCTTCTCCAGGCAAACGAGATTTAATATCGGGATCTGATTTAGATTGGCCACTTGAAGGCCTATGTAATTAAGAACCAACATACATAGGTGATATCCCTGAGTTTGCTACGTTACATAGCGGCATAGGATCTCATCTGATTACTTATCTTATAATTATGTCTGATTTTTTTGCCAGGCGTATCAAAGGTGACAAAAGTTTTTTTCAGGAAGTATAATATTACTCCTAACCCTAGCAAAGTAGGATCTGACAGATGGGAGGATTATCATACAATGAATTTGATGATGGCTGCTTCAAAATTTCTGACTCGAGTAATTTACAAGATAATGTAACGACAGCCCAGTTAGGCGAAGAGCAGTTTTAGTCAGCCGAAGCGTAGGTTAAAGGGAATCTGTACTACGTATTAGGCTGATCTCGTTAGATAGAATAAGGATAGAAAAGAGAACGTTCGTGGTATTATTAGACTTAGATAAGACTGTTAATTTCGATGAGTGCAGTAAACTATTTGATATTTTGAAAAGGATTGGAATAAAATCGAGCGATAGGAGGGTGTATACAAACTGAAACCAGTTGGTAGTTATTACATTCTTGTTACTGCATCATTTTACTCGTACTCTTCAATCTATTCATTTAGGAAGTAATGGAGGAAACGAGAACAAAACGTATAGCAGAAATAAAGGATCAAGTGAAAGTTATGTCGATTGTATTACTAAAGACAGTCATCTTAGCTTGTGGATTTGAATGTCATTCTAACCAGTATAACCTTATTGCCGAGAAAAGAATTTCTGATAAAATAAATGTATATAAAGAGATATAAGGAAATACAGGCAGAAGAAGTGAATCATCTGGAGCAATTGGAAGAGTCCAATCGCCACTATAGAGAAGATGTAAGAATAAGGAAACGGGTTAGGGAGAGAAATCCCAAGAACTGGTTCAAACGGGAAAGACCCAAAACAAGAAACTTTTTATTACAAACAGTGTGAACAATGATAACTATTCTAATTTAGTAGTGATATCAATATGAAGGGTGAGGATGGGGTGGACCGTGGCAGTAGTTCGAGCTCAAACCGTATAAGACGAAAAATGGTCAGTGTGCCGGAAAGAAAAACTAAATCTCTCACAAGAAAAGCACTAATGAGAGATTAGACACAGTCTTGATTATGAAAAAACAGTAATCGAGATGCCTAGATTGAGAACGACCCTAGGTAGGAAATTAGCTGGGCGACCCTCATCTGAAGATACTGGATCTGTGATAAATCATAAACCTGATAAAAAGAGTAGCTTTGCAAGGTTTGGTATGAGCGCAACAAACAAATGAAATAATTGCCAAAGTTCTTGAGGCACACCTCAAGTTGCTGCCGTAAGTGAAGACCATGTACAAGATTGGCTAGAATAGTAATTAATTGGGGAAAATATTGCGAATAAACGCTCAAACACTAATTTACTAGAGTATGTATACAATACGGAACAGGGGGCTGTCGTGGCTATACATTTTAAGCTTTGCCACTGGTATAAGTTTAAAGCAATTTGATTGCTGATTTTGACACAATACAAAATGTAGCAGTTGCTAGCAAGTAGTTGGTCTCAGACCAAAATTGGACTTAAAGACAAATGATGAAAAAATTGCAATAATCGAATAGACTTGATTAGATAAGTGAGAATATCAAAGTAAGCGTGTCCCATTAGACACAATGAAGATTAACTCGAGTTAAGATTGTTTAAAATTTACCAATCCCAACTATTTGGGGACAGCGGGGGTCGCCATGGGAACTTGAAATACCATTTACAAGTGGGGAAAAAGGCTTGCAACAGGGTTTAGACGGCACAATGATGGTATGAGCCTGGGCCTAGAAGGCGCACGGATGAAACAGGGCCTAGACCCAAAATAATGATGAGAGGTTGCATGCTTGTAAAGTTACAATGACGTTATAGTATTTAAACTTCGAGGAAGCTCCAACTATCCATCAGTTGTACCTAGTTACATGGTTGACAAATACCACTGAATTTATGCAGAAATGACAGCCAATTAAAAATTCAAAAATGGGGAGGTCATCTCTTGGATGGGAGGTCATCTCTTGGATAGAAGGTCAGATTAACCACAAAAAGAATACAGCAAAGATTATGTAATATACTTAATTTAAATCTTTTAGTAGAGGGCGAAAAGGGGAGGAAAGAAAATTAGAGTATTTTCACTGTCTGCTTGTATATGGCTACCCAGCACTGGAACCGAATGTACAGCAAACCAGTTTTTTTTGGTGCGGTGCACTTTTTAGTTTTGAAGTTGTGGACAGAGTTTCTCTCTTAAAAATATCACTGATTAACATGGTGAATAATTTCCGGGTTGAGATTTTGCCTAGTTTCAAAGCTATTTCAATCTTGAAAACTGAAGTAATTGCTAGAGGTTGAGAATCTCGTGATATGAGCAGAGTTGACCCATTAGACAGCTAGATACGAAGTTACCAAATTCCTCTGATGTGTAAAGTTATTGATTTTGACAGAGTATACATGAAAAAGGAGTAAATCCCCGTTACGCCTAGCCAATAGTTGTAGTTTTAAATGTAGCATAGATTCCTTCGTTGGTGAAATTGATGTTTGACATCAAGAAAATAATACCTTGCCGGCAAGATAGAAATATAGCAGATTTGATTACTTGCAAGAATTAAAAGAGCTTCATAGATAGGTTAAAATAATGTGTAACTTATCTTTGCATGTTGGTTGGCTGACTGGCGGTGCTGATAGAGCAATTATCACTACAAGGCTTTCACAAAATGTCGGACGAGTGACGGCAGTCTCTTGTAGATAGACCGAGAGAATCTGCTGACTGCCCTTGGAAGAGTGACAAGCGAGAAGGCTCCCAATTAGCAAGGCGTCCTAGGGGGAGAAGGGAAAGTGTAGGATATAAGGGTCACAAACATAGGAAATCATAAATATTGTAAGCATACACATTTCTTTTCTTGAGACCAAATAATGAAGAAGTGTGTAGGTTGCCATCTGTAGAGGACGAGTCGAACTTCTGTGCATAAGTAGTCGGTGACAACGAGTTCTCACGTTGACCGCAGGAGATGAGTGAGTTCAGCGAAGTGCCATGCGATGGCACACTAAGGAGAAGTATGATGGTTCTGTTGAAGGAGGGATAATGAATCTCGTTCGCTAAAGGACAATAAAGACGGGCATGAGCAAAAGCACAAGGCGGGAGCGAAAACACACAGAAATCTCTTTTGGGTGTTTTCGTGGGATAAAGAGAGAGTGAGATACTAGAGAAAACCCAAACGGGTACAAATTACGTAAAGTGTGTTTTCAAGGAATATACCATCACCGATTGTCAGATGAATCGCCAAAGGAAGTTGGTTACTTGTGGCACTTAAGAAGAAATATGGACCAAGCGAAGGAGATACATAAAGAAGGGTTGACATATGCTAACATCATATATAATTGCAGCTAGTGGGAAGTCACTTTTTAGACATGTCTGGAGCAGGGTGCTATATGTAAGTATGTATGTGAAATTTGTTTCATTCCTTCTAGAGGAAAGGGAAAATAGAAGCACTTGAAAGTAGTGTTATTGGAGAATGTTGGAAATTGGTCGGTTAGATAGAGCAACAAAGGAAGGGAAATGAGACAAATGGGGGTAAGATGATTCTGGTGAGTGGTAATGAAAGGAAGAGATTCGAAGGGCACCAGGAATAGCAAATGTTCAGTAGTTATGGAAGCACGACCACAGTAATGTTTTGTTTTCACTCAGCATTATAGCCTCTTTGCGAAAGCTCAGCCCAACAAGAGACGTTTTTACATAAATATGCTCATTGGTGATCCATAGGCGAAAGTCAGCAGAAATGCGAAGGGTGCAAACTTAAACACGTTGTCGTTTATTGCATCCGGCTTGTAGAAATCTACCGGCTTTGGATCTGAAGAATATGGTGGCAAAGAAGCAATCCCAACACACTCATGCTCACAGAGCTATAACTCCATAATTTCCAACAAGACAATATATTTTCTGTCATATGTAAATTCAATTGCAATACATTCTGACTGTATGAAGAGCATATTATTGAGCAATGAAAATTGTATCAAATCCTGATAATTCTTTAAGACTTATTTCCGGGTAGTGACATTAATGAAAGTACTTCCTATTATATATTTAACCACTTTAATCTCTATATCTAGGCTATTATTTCACTTGCTATAATAATGAACCATACTTCAAACTGTTAGTACTGACTATTTCAGGTCGATATGTCCTGATACGTTGAATCCGGCTGCAATGAAGATATATGAATTAGGTAATGGTGGAAAACAATATACTACCACTCCCTCAAGTGAAAAATGTTCTACCAAGCAAAACCTGGAAACAAATACATTAAGCGATAGTGGTAATACTCGATACACATGTAAACTATGCTTTAGAAAGTTCAGTCTTAAACAATCCTATAAAGATCACATGCTGATTCATAGCGACAAGATAACATACTCATGTACTGTATGCGATGCCACCTTTACTTTCGAAGGAAATTTGAAGCGACACATGGTAACCCATAGTGATGAGCAGCCATATACATGTGCTGTGTGCGAAGCCACATTTAATCAAGCAGGAAATTTGAAGACACACATGCTAATCCATAGTGATGAGAGACCATATTCATGTGCCGTGTGCGAAGCCACATTTACCCTCCGAGGAACTCTGAAGAGACACATGCTAACCCATAGTGGTGAGAGACCGTATTCATATGCCGTGTGCGAAGCCAAGTTTACCTACAGAAGAAGTTTTAAGAGGCACATGCTAATTCATAGTGGTAAACAACCATATTCATGTGCCGTGTGCGAAGCCAAGTTTACTCAAGCAGGAAAATTGAACACACACATGCTCATCCATAGTGGTGAGAGACCGTATTCATGTGCCGTGTGCGAAGCCACATTCACCCAAAAAGGATCTTTGAAGACAAACATGCTAATCCATAGTGGTGAGAGACCATATTCATGTGCCGTGTGCGAAGCCAAGTTTACCTACAAAAGAAGTTTGAAGAGGCACAGGCTAATTCATAGTGGTATACAACCATATTCATGTGCCGTGTGCGAAGCCAAGTTTACTCAAGCAGGAAATTTGAAGATACACATGCTTATCCATAGTGGTGAGAGACCGTATTCATGTGCCGTGTGCGAAGCCACATTCACCCAAAAAGGATCTTTGAAGACACACATGCTAATCCATAGTGGTGAGAGACCATATTCATGTGCCGTGTGCGAAGCCAAGTTTACCTACAAAAGAAGTTTGAAGAGGCACAGGCTCATTCATAGTGGTATACAACCATATTCATGTGCCGTGTGCAAAGCCAAGTTTACTCAAGCAGGAAGTTTGAAGATACACATGCTTATCCATAGTGGTGAGAGACCGTATTCATGTGCCGTGTGCGAAGCCAAGTTTATTCGCCGAGGAGCTTTGAAGACACACATGCTTATCCATAGTGGTGAGAAACCACATTCATGTGCCGAGTGCGGAGCCATGTTTACCCAGAGAGGAAGTTTGAAGAGACACATGCTAATCCATAGTGGCAAGAAGACATAATCCTGTAACCTGTGCGAAGACAAATTTAATCATGGGCGACATTTGAAGAAACTCATGCTATCCCACAGCCGTGAGACGCTTGATTAGGGTACCATCTGAGAAGTAGAAGTTGCTCACAAACAAGATTTATGAACAAACATCCTTAACCATAAAAGACGAAAAACTTTGTCGTGTAGTAAATGCAAAGACAGCCAAGGTCATCAAGGTCATTTGAAGACATTTTTTCTAATAATAGTCATATTCAAGAAGCAAATGATATGTGAATTAAGAAAATTTTAATCATGATAACGTTGTTGTTTCGTACCTACTAAATTCCTCTGTATATTACCCGTTTTGAGAAACATCTCTCTTTGCTACCTCTTCATTTGTCACTCTTTCTACCCATCTTATATTCATCATTCTCTGTTTACTCAACACATCTAAACCTTCTTTCCTCTTATTTTCTGCTGCGACAACAGTCCAAGTTTCAATTCCTTCGAGTGCCACTACCCAGAAAATTAAAAACTGTTTTTTTACTTAAATCTATATTTAATATCAACGCCATTCTTATATATAAAAATATCTTCTTTGCCCGAGAGAACCTACTTTTTATATCATCTTTGTTTCGTCTATCACTGTTAACTAAGTAGCAAAAGTCTCCTACATACTTAATCTATTCACCTGCCTACTTGACGACAATAGCACTTGGAGATTTCCTTCGTCTGATTTTCAAATGTTTATATGTTCTGATTATGTGCCTGAATACATCTTGCTAAAACGTCTATGACGAGAATGTCAATATAAAAGGTCAGAGTTGAGAATATTTATCGTTGAACATTTAATTCTACAAGATTTTTTTTCTATTTTATTTTTTTTCGTTGCCTGTTCAATGATTAATTTGGAAAATATGGGTGTAAAACTGCAGCCTTGCTTTACACCTTTGCGAATACCAGATTCTCTCGTATGTTCTTCAGCTCGTATAACTGACGTCTGATTTCTGTATATATTTAAGATCACCCTCCTTTCCCTGTACTCTATTCCAATCCTGGTCGGTATGTCAACCAAATTTCTCCAATCAGCGTCATTAAAAGCCTTTTCACTCTCGTCAAATATTATGAACGTTCTTTTATATTTACTTATTCTTTTTTCCAAGTTCAACCAAAGACTTATTACAGATTCCCCAGTTCCTACGTTTCTACTCAAAACAAAACAGATATTTACCAAACTCGCTTTCTCCCTGTCTTTCCCTAAATTATTCTAGTCTAGCACATAAAAGCTTGAGCGTTCACGCTGATTGTACTGTAAATTTCTCATATATCAGCTTCTGTTTTCTTCGGTAAAGGGATGATACTCAGGAGTCAAGCTTATGCGTTCAAGCTAACGGCGGCTGCATATTTTAAAGCCATCACAAGGAAAGAGAAGAACATAACATTTCATTTTCTTATGCCTGTCGACAAAGGAAAAATATTCGAACTGATAAGAACGTTTTAGATATAGAAAGTCAAGTGTCTAAAGCAAAAAGTTATTACTTTCTAGCTTTGCGTATCGTATAAACATCCGTGGCTAAAATGGTAACGCGTTGGACTGCGGATAGATAGAGTTGGGGTTCAATACTTGTTAGGGGGAGAGGTATATAATTTGTTTATGTTACGTTTTATCGTCTGTGTCGACAGCTTTACCAATGTCTTACGCCAGAAATGATACTAGAGATCACAGTTACCGTAATTATAGAGTATGGGGCACTAGTAATAGTACACTAGTACATGTTGGATTCCATGAACGTTACATAGTGTTCGAATCCGATATTACACGAAACATCTTAATATGGACACCTCAAATTGAGTTGCCTTCATTTTGTTAGAATTTAATAACAAAACTATATCATAGGAAATTCCCACGAACAAGTATACTAACAATCTGAATCTCCTTTGATATGTTGTTGTTTCATTTGAGGAACTAGAACATCGCGGTAATTTAGCCCCGTGTACTTGGGTGTGTGTAGAAGTTCTCTGATAACTTGTGTTATAGTGGTGCCTGTACTAATGTTTGTATTAGCAATTAAGATGACGATTGGGAAGGAGGCATGTCAGAGACCGTCCAGCCAATAGGCTGTAGGAGAAGTGGAAATCCACGGAAGACCAGGGTGGCTAAGGAGGGAATCGAATCCAACTCTTCTCAGTTTTGACCCACGATGCTTAGTGTACCCCGTGCCCCCCTCAGAGCAGCATAACATTTCTTGTCTGAGCTGGGAATTGAACCCGGTGCTCTGGAGAGAAACTTCGATACGTTATGTTAATATATATATGTCATTTTTTTTTAACTATCTGCCATTACAGGTCAAGTGACATAACCTGCTGATTGGATCGTATTCTCTTTATACATCAGCAAAATTCAAATCACTCTTCACAGGAATATATCGTAAGTTAATAAATATGGACATTTGTCTTAGTAGGCGTGGCTCAATATTACATCCCCACTAAAATAGGGCACACGCTGTCAAGCAAGCAAGTATACCTACGTCTGGATTCAAAGTACCATTATACCCGTACTCACCCATCGTGGCCGGCAGGTACTTTACTGATTCAGCCACAACTGCAACGTGGAAACCACGCGCTGCACGTGCACTAGTTACAGTGGCCACCTCAAACGATATTATCCATGTCAAAGTCTTCAACCATGATAGCCTATATTTCCCTTTAGATTGATACATAAAATACCACGTAAATTTCACTTCGACTCTCGTCTTGTGTTCACAAAATATGGTTCAATTCCTCGTTGCGGAAATCACGACAAAAAGAGATGTAATGATACCATCTATTAAACAGGATTGCTACGTTGTGTTGGTAGCATTCTGAAGGACTGAATTTTATAATTATTCTCCCCTTCAATCTCATGCAAATTTACCCTGCCGGTCATGAGTCCAACTTATAGTATATTCTGTACATTACCCAGGGGCATGCATTCAGTCCTATTTACCTCAGCAGTACAGTAATTCCAATACCATGAGAGTGAAAGTTCAGGATGATTTGTGGGTAAATACTAGCTGATGTATTTTTCTTTAAGAGTTACAAGATGTAGCATAATTTGCACTCATGAACTCGTCATATTGAAGATAAAAGGAAGAAAGTTTGTAGTTTTAAGAGACCGTTAATCTCACGACCAAGAGCCACAGGGCCTACATTTTAATATGGATTCCGAACCACTTCGAACATCTCAAATGCATTGACCAGGAATCGAACCCGGTGTCAGTGAAAGTTCATACGTCCCTTTTAACAACTGTGGATTTTAGAGACGTTGGGGTTCCGGAAATTTACTCTGAAGGCGATCTTTAACGAGCCAGTAAATCAACTGACACGCCTCCCTCGCATTTGCGCACCCTCAAATGCCAGCTCATTGCGCCAGGATTCGATCCTGCAACCTTGGGGACAGCAGGAGAGAAGATTACCGCTGAGCAACGCAGCCAGTCTCCTTGGTTATAGGCAAGCAGCTTGACCACTGCGCCATCACACCCCATACTGAAGATGGTGAAAATAATGATAGAATTCGTGTTGACCAACTGACAGTTACCATTCAATTCAGGAACTTGTTCTGTGTAAATGTTCAAATTAGACAACTCTTCACAAAAACAGGTACGGTATGCGAAAGAAGGATTGTGTTATTAAAAAAAGCTGCTTAAAGACATTCAATTACAAAATAGCTAGTTGAAAATATATAAAGGAAAGAAAATAACGTGTGTCTTATCAATGAGATTTAAAAAAATACCTTTCTCATGCGAAGTCATTCCTTACAATACTTTGCCTGATGTGCCTTCCTCCCATTAGAACATCATTTGCTGCAGGTCAAAAGGATATTACGATTAATGAAATTTAATTTTAAGACAGGCAATTCCATTAATAACCAGAGTTGTATCTTGAAAGCTGTGAAGAGAAACAACAGGATGAAATGTACCTCGATATGCTTCATCCTGTTTTCCGTATTGTTCCTCCTCCTCATCATCATCGCTGTCTCTGCATCTGGTTACACCAACTACAACAAAATGTGAAGAACTGCCCAGGTATTCACCATTCTCCCCACTATATCAGGGGCATATTGCAATACCCGCTGCTCGAGGAGACACCGAAAACGTTGTTTCAAACGTCCAATGCATCGCTCAGCAACGTTCCTGGCAGAACGGTGAGCAGCATTAAACGCTCCTCAGGCGAACCTTCTGCAGCATTTAAAATTGGGGTCGTCAGCCATGGCTCGTAGGGGTAGACAGAATCACCTGTCAACCTTATTTCTTTAGTACTATTGCCAATGACATTTCACATTAATGGAAGAATTCAAACATCTTCAATTACTAACCTATCAGCTGTTTGGCTGCCTTGCATGGAACATTCTCGTCAAATGCTGCTTAAGAGTTGAGGTCATTCATACTGAAGCATCATGAACAGCTGAGCATCACACACCTGTGGGTACAAGAGGAGAAGTTCGATGAGAAGAGATTTTTCTTTTCTTGCATACACATTTTAAAAATTTTAATATATATATTTTTTGATTGGGAGAATTTCATTGTGTTGCGGAAACTGTTGAGAAAGACCATACGGCGTGTGAAGAGATCTTACGATAGGCCAAGACTGGAAAAGTTGGATGAAGAATTAAAAATGTATCACACCAGAAACTTTTATCGGGTCTTCAAAGAGGAACTCTCTGGGTATAAACCACAATGCCTTCACATTAAGGATACAACTGGGGAGATGGAACGTGGAACTTTTGGCAAACTACTTGAACAATTGCTTAATTGCGAAGAGCCCACGGTCAGATTGCCTGTTGAAGATCAACCAGAGATACACCTGCCATCTAACCCACCAACTTTGCAGCAAGATGATAATGCCATCAATCATCTTAAGAACTACAAGGCACCTGGGGAAGATGGAATCATTGCAGAAGCCCTGAAAGCAGGTGAAAATACGATCGCAGTGGCCCTACAACAGAACTTAATCGAATGTTGGGAGACTGGCAGGAACTCTGATGACTGTAAATTAGCTATCATACACCATTTACATAAGAAAGGCGATCACAGTTATGTCAACAACTACAGGGAGATATCTCTGCTGTTAATAGCATACAAATTGCTCTCCAGGATTTTACTGGACCATGTAGAAAGTCAATGTGATCAAACAATTGGTGAATATCAAGGAGGATTTCGCCGTGGATGGTAATCTTCAATCTGAAAACCATTCTCCAACTAAAACAAGAGAGTAAGGAGTATGAACTTTACTGTGGTTTTCGTCGACTTCGCAAAAGTTTGTGATTCCATCGACCGCCAGCCACTCTTCTCAATTCTCCAAGAATGATGTGTGGATTATAACACATGCACCCTCATCAAACAGACTCTCACGGATACAACCTCTAAAGTTCAGAGGAGAACTATCTCGGAGTTTCAAGATCAAAACCGGAGTACGACAGGGTGATGGCCTCTCGCCCATTCTGTTTAATCTGGTGCTTGATAAAGTTATCAAGACCTGGGAATGCACATTGAGGGATCTAGGAATCAAACCAGTTGCCATTGGAGCTGGCACCCGAAGAATCGAGATCAGGTGCCTTGCCTTCGCAGATGACGTTGCAATCTTAGCCATCAACTCTAAGGATGCTGGCATAGCTGTCCACGCCTTGCACGAGATAGCGGTGAAGTCTGGATTACAGATATCTTACGATATGACCAAGTACTTTGAGAATTGGCACTCCGGAAACACCACTTTGACGACCATACATGGAACGATTGGAAGAGTCAATCGCTTTCGTTATCTTGGTGATAGGGTCCACCCCAATGGTAGAGATGGCAACTCCATCTTAGCATGGCGTACCAAACTCAACGCAGCATACCAACTATCCCACAATTTGTACAACAAGAAATGCATTTAGAAGAATGCCAAGATCTGTCACTACAGAACTGCTATCAGACCTGGAGATAGCCGAAAGACGTATCCTCAGGAAAATCCATGGCCAAAGATTGTTCCCAGTTGGAACCTACCTTTTGAAATCTAATTCTGTATCGACAGTTAGAATCAGCCAATACCAGTATGCGACTTAGGAGGCTAACTTTGTAAGGGCACCTACAACGAATGAACAGCAACAGGCTTACCTAGAAGATCTTCCCTTAGTTAAAAGCTACAAGAGTGGAAGCCTGTGGCAAATGAAGTACTAAAGGACTTAGATTCGGCTGGAATTGCTGAACTTGATGTTGAAGATCATTCTAAATTTTGTGCTATGGTAGAATCTTGGACCCCACCACCTAGAGTCCCTAAATGTCGGAAGCCCCTTTCGCAGGAGAGAAAGGAGAAATTATCAGCAGGGCTCAAGACATATTGGGAACGGAAAAGTGCATCGAAGAAGAACTAGATGTAAGCGCTCCGTAGTGGGCTTAAATCAATAATCAATAATAATTAAAAATGTAAATTGTAATTGGCAATTGGAAAATCGTGTTGAACAGCATTTAAACTTTATTTAGCCAGCCTGCTTTTTATATTCTCTTTGCTTCGTCCATCACTGGTTATTTTGCTTCCTAAGTAACAGAAGTCTCCTACTTACGGGAGCGTTTCACCTGCCAATTTGATGTCCATAGAGGTTTCTGATTTATTTCGGCTGTATTTCAATAATTTTGTTTTACATTTATTGATTTTCATCATGAATTCTTTCCTCAAGACGGAGTCCATACCATTCAAAAACTCATTCAAATCCTCTGGCGTATCATCCAAGATGACGATGTCGTCAGCAAATCTCAAATATGAAATTATTTCTCCTTGAATCTTCGCTCCCACTTTAAATGTTTCTCCAATTTCCTGATTATTGTGTTTTTAGAGATCATTGAAATGCGTTGCCCTCGCACATGGTGTAGATGAATTGTCAAAGGAAAACATTCCATGTTAAGAACATGGGCCGCATAACCTGTACCGAAACCCTATTCTGAACAGCAGTTCCTTGAACTCAGATTTGCCAACATTTTATTGTATCTTTCTATGTGGTATATCTCTGTACCTCAACATACTGAAGAGTGCTCTAAAAATCATGTCTTGTGTATATTTTGGAAAAGGTAGTGAATGTGGTTTTTGGCGGAATGGATACTCGCTGGTAGAAATTATTTTAATTAAAATAGACTGGTTCACAATTTTGTACGTGCACATTGAGGTATGTAACGGCGGGATGCCTTAAGTGTTACGGAAACGGCAATAGCCGCCACAGAGCTTCGTTGCTACTGAAATAATGACCAGACTGATATTTGTACTTAACTATACTGGATTTGTGAGCCCAGTGTTTATGAAATTGAACTTAGCTATATCGATACCTTTATTTAGTAGCCGTTACTGTAGTGTTTAAAACACTAAAGATGGTATTAGACGGCGCTTTCCCTATTTTTTTACCCCTGACACTACTGCCCATGAACGGCCAAGGGCCGCTTCCCTGCCATTTGGCCTGCAGATATTGTGGTCACGCGTGGTCAGTTAATCGTGTCCCCTCGGCCGTTAATCTTGTTATTCGTTACCGGGGCGCTGCCTCACCATCAGACAGCTACTCAATTGTCCTCACGAAGCTGAGTGTACCCCGTTGCAGCCCTCACGGCAGTGTCTAACATCTCTGACGGAGCCGGGAACCGAACCCGAGACCTCCGGATGAGAGGCAGGCGCGCTACCCTGTACTTATTGTGTTTATATATACCTTGAAAAAGATAATAAATGGATTGGCATTGCCCCCTACAGGGATATATAGAAAATCAGATGTCATACCTTGAGGTTCAGTTGCCATGGAAACGGACTGCGAATGTCTTTGAAACTGTTGGTTTTAGGACCTTAAAATGTGGTTTTCGGTGTCCCTTAGGGACATGCCGAGTATTATTTCTTGCATCGAGGGGCGTAAAATGAGCGTTGTCCCGTCTTTATGCGACAACTTCGATATTTTGTCCCGGTTGAGTGTTATTTGGTGACTTTTCAGTTATGTTGCCCGTTCCACGGGGATCAAGAGCAGCCTGTAAGTTATCCCAGGGTATAAGCTGTCTCAATTTCAAATTTCATCCAAATCCGTCCAGTGTTTTAGTGTCAAGAGGTAACAAACTAACACACAGACAGACAGACTTTCACAATTATAATATATATATATAGGGATTGTGTATTGCAAATTGATTGCAGGGCACAATGTACTGTCAGATATCAAAATACATGGCAGTTCTATTTCATGTTGGAAGCAGGTTCATTGACACAATTCCATTTATTTCCCTCCAAATTATACACGGTGTTCCAGAATGTTGTATCCTCTCTTTACGGTGTGTCACATAGGAAAACCACTTCCAGGATGACCGAGGTGGGAATCAAACTCAGTACTGCCTCACGAGACAGACCAATTAATTCTGATCTCAGGGTTGGAGTAAAGCTCTGAAATGAATCAGGAGCAATAATAACAGGAAAATATACTTCTTAATCAAAAACTGCAAAGTTCGTCACAGCAGAAATAGTAGCAATGTTTCATACGACTGTTTGTATGAGCACTTTGGACTAAGCTTTCAAAAGTCCAGTGGGGATGTTTAACTATAAAAAGCATATAAGAAATATGGTAACACTTTGGGAGTGATGAACCAAGAACAAAACTGCTGTTGGTTGGTTCACACCTGGCACTTCGAGTGGGGGCATCAAGGGTATGCCTAGGTGAGTGTGGCGTGGTTTAACGTCGCATCCAGTCGAACAACGATGGAATAATCTCTCTTTTTCCAGCCTTGAAATGACAGCTACAGACAGTGAAATACGCAGAAGGAGAGATGTCTGTTGCACATGAAAGTAAATAAACACGTGAATGTTGACTAGTTCTTTGATGATGATGATGATGATGATGATGATTCTTGTTTTAAGGGACCTAACCTCTTGGTTATTGTTTTTGAAGTAGACAGGTTAATATAACTTATAATCAACAATAATCACGTAGTAAACATATAAATAATTGTTATTTCTACCCGTTTTCTTGATAAAATAGTTTCATTAGCTGCCCTAAACGATTTACTCACAATTTGTTCAACAAGATGTCCCAGTTCTTTTATCGATTTTTAACGCTTTTGGGAATTTAATGTACATGCAAAGATGCTATAATATTTACATTTAGGCTCAAAGCTCATTACCATTTTGATAAGTAGAGCGATAAATAATTAACTTTCTATACGTCCTATCTCTTTCGCCTGGAATCTTTCAGATCGATGTTGCGCGAATCGCCATGTTGTTACTTTCGACTAAAATACTCCATAGCCTACTTTAAAAAAGTTATAGCTTATAGCCTAGCAGTAAGTGACTTCATTAAATTAACGCCACTGTTACCCTCTTATAATTGAAATAAGTGTTCTTGTTGGACAAAGCCAAATGTTCATAAATACCTGCCCGAATTAGTAGGAGGGGTGCCTGAGTACCTGTGTGGTTGTTGCACAGCAAAGCGCTATTTTTCTGCGAGAGCTCTGTTTTTTCCCTCGCTATAGACGTTGTCCGTCCACAACATTTGAAATATCCTTACCTTACGTCCGTGGCGGATCCAGAGGGGGGCACCAGGGGCAAGTGCCCCCCCCCCCCCCCCCCACAAAAAAAACAGTTATCTGCTACATTGATATTGCCGATAAAAATTATTGTTTCTGCAAACTGCACTGCAAGTAAAATCTTTGCTGTATTGCCTGCATTCATGAATGTGGTGAATGTTTATTGTCCAAATCATATACATAGTATGTAATGGCGACACCGTTAATATAATCGCTACATCGACAGTGTTGCAAGTGCAAAGAGATCTTTCAGCAGCCTGCAACTTGTCAAATCATGGCCACGAACGCGAATGACAGAGGAAAGGCTGAATGGTTTGTGTCTGTTATTTCTTCACCGTCATATAATGTTGACTTTGAAAAAGTTCTAGAACGTTTCTCTAAAGGGGGTAAACGAAGGATCGCCCTGGATCTTATTTTGTAATAGGCATGTATTTTGCCTAGAATAGTCGCCAAATAGAATCCCAATTGGCATTCAATACAATTGTTTCATGTATTTATACTTATGTCACTAGTAGTGACTCATTGACTGGTACTATGTACATAGGCTACAGTATTTGGTAACATTTGTGTAGTACGGTAGACTTGTATATTGTCTTCAGATAGTCACTATGATTGCAAATGTTTTAATACATATTTGACTGTGTAATGTGCATTAAAGTGTGGAAATGTAGGCCTACATATTATGTACAATTAAACAGGTTTTCTTTTACATGGACCTACAATGAAGAAAATAAAATACTGTACTTTCAGAATGTAATATCTCACCGAAAATGCTATTAAGTTGGCACTCCCGAAGCAATTCAAACCGCCAACAGCCAAGAAGAGCGAGATAGCTTCCAGCGGCTCTTTGTGCTGATAGTATCGCCGCCAAGGATACGATTTACGGTATTGTAATATAGAATAATAATATTAATACATTTTCAAACAGTTAGGCTAACTAATGATAATATTGGATATTATGACGCTTGGCCACTGCACGATTAGTGTGGACTGTTTCCAGTTTCACAGCGTTCCTATATAAACCTTAGTTGATTGCGATTCCGTCACTGGAATTAGTATGTTGCATATATAGTTCTGCGAGATGTCAGTCCAAGAATGCTTTAAAGATATACCGTCAACGGGGGTAACTTGGGACACTTTCTGACTTTGATATAGTACAATGTTTGTCACTTATTGATTATTTCCACACAAGGCAGTTCCAAAAGTTGGTTCTATACTTATACTTTAAAAATGCATTGCTCCCTTAGTTGAGTTGCAAACAGCCATACATTTATGCCATAAAATAAGGGTGTTCCAAGTTACCCTCTGATGTGGGGTAACTTGGGACAGAGATTTAATTCTAATAAAATAAGACATTATGATAAGTTAAGATAACCTTATGTACAGGAATATTGTAAGAAATGTTACAATGAATCTTCAAATCAAATGTAATTACTCTATTAGAATACCAGCCACAAATAATTGACAATAATCAATAATATTGTTTTCCTGATTGGAACTTGGACTTTTCTCATTTTAGTCAATTTTGTATGGAAACGTGTATCTCCCTCTCATCACATTACATGGAATCACTGTCTTCACAATATGGTCTCTGTTCACATCCAACACATCATCCACATTTGGGAAAGCATACACATTACCGGTAGCACACTTCACAGATTTCTGTAGAAATTTAATAGTTACATTTTCCACACCTTTAATTTCTATCACCTGCCCATAGAAATGTTTTGTGCACTCTTTTTTTGTATCCTTATTGAAAGTTAATTGGACAATGGCAAATGAACCATAAGAAAGATCAATTTCTGCACCTGATTTATCATGCTCCTCTGTTTCTGTTTCTAAAGCATCTTCAGACACATCACTTGTCAACTCTAGATCCATGTTGAAATTTGAGTTGTGAAGGGAAAAAGCAGCAGACTCCACCCCGGAAGAGCTTGAATCTGGATCATCCTCTGAAATCCTGGCTTTCTTTGCTTTTGGAGTAGGGGTCCTAATTTCAGAGTCAAAAACAGTGTTGACAATACTCTTCCCTGCTGGTAAATCCAATTTCTTCTTCCTGATTCTCAAAGGTTGATTTTCCTTGCATCTACTTTCATTGAGGAACGTTTCAAAGGTTGCAACCCACTGAGCCTGACTAGTGACTATCTTCACTGTCACCAGAAGTGACACTGGTGTCGACTGAGAGTTGATTTTGATATACCGAAGATCTCTGCTGCTTTTCGATGAGATGTGCCATTTCTAACTGCAGACAATGCTTTCTGCAGATGCCCATCGCTAAAATCACGATACTTGCGGGCTCCAACCATCCTCTGTTGATTTTTAACCATCACACGTACCTAAAACATCAAAACAATAATACATGATAATTCTATCATCATCAAACCATTTGTGGGGTAACTTGGGACAGTGTCCCATGTTACCCCACAGACCTCCTCTGTGAAAAAAATTATTTATTTCTGAAGTTAGGTTGGCACTACTGTTAACGAAATAGTGTTATGTTTTGGCGTAAATGTAAGGTTATGCTCCACTACGCGACAGAAAACAAATTATGAATAGCCTGGTGTCAGTAATGAAAGTTTTTAAGGTCAAATTTTTACAACCAAAGTGTAGTTACACAAATGACTTTGTGAAAAGCACTTACCTATATGTCCGGGTTATCAACATTTCAAGTAAAGTCGGGGAGTGTCTTCTACGCGTGCAAGACTGGTAGTACTCCACGTTACACAACCATGGTTGCCACACTGCTCACTTAAAAGTATTGCTGAAAACTGTCCCAAGTTAGCCAGCTGTTCTAAGTTACCCCCGTTGACGGTACCTAAGGAACAGGTCAAAGTTGGAACAATTCAAAAATATTCTCTAGTGACACGAATCAACTTGTCTTGTTCTACAGCGAAAGCAAATGCCCAGTGCAGATTATTAGAGGCACTCAATTTACAATATTAATTGTCCAGGATAAAGGAACAGCCTTATGACGGCAATATACAAGTCACCCGCATGTTAGTTTTAGAAGTCTTATTGGAGATGCGTCAATGTTTTCTGTTTGAGTTGGGCGTCTGGTAACAGAAGGAGAAAGTTTTACTTATTGCTTGTGACTGCCTGTTTGGAACTAGTGCCCAAACTCGTGCAGTTACCTATGTATACTTTCACGTAGCCGAATTAAACGTGTTTATAGGTTTGTAATGTACTTTATCGCCTGACGATATTCCATTTACTCCGCCTTCTTCGAAATAAGATATCTGTATTCATAGGAATAGAGAATCCGAATAAAGGATGCTTTATTTTACTGCCCTGTACGCTGGCAGAATCATTTCCTTATCTCATCTACTCAAACACAGTGAGCAATATAAACACTCAAACGACCACGATGCTTAACAAACATACATATGGTTATAGTAATAATAATAATGTTAATGGTTTTACGTCCCTTTTAACTATTAAGGCTTTTAGAGACGCAGTAAATGTTTGCAAACAGAGCGACATTAACGTATAAACTGCACTTTTGTTGACTACAATCTGTTCTCATCACTGTGCACCTCGAGGGTTACATTCAGATTGCCAGAGTATTTACATACCGGTACATTTGGAGCTCTGAAATTACCTCATTTGATTTATTAAGTTGTGTGACCGATTTGCCGTACTGGTATAAGCACAGCCTGTACTATTCGTAAGTGATCTTCCCCTGTTCTAGTTTCCTTAGCAAAATGGAGAAACAAACCTTTCTCAAGAGTGAGCCAGAATGGTTGGCTCATACAGACGAGTTCCCGAACATTGTAAGTTTCATTATAATTCGTACATGGTGTAACATCTTAGTGATACGCGTGACAAGCAAGTGTAAGTGACTGAATACTTGATAGTAAATGGTAGGCTAACTAGGATCTGCTAACTTTTACTGTTTGTTACATGCAACTTGGATCTCACATTGTGTCTATATCATGCGTGTATAATACTTCCCAGGGATCAAATAAGCAGTTGACCTCTGATAACCTGCAGGACGAGGCTGGCGATACATTTGACGATGAGAATGTGGCAGTTAAAGAGGAACTTGAACTGCAGGTAATTATAGATTCTGCATTGCTTCTCTTATAATAGTACAAATGGTCTTTTAATTAACTATTATTAGGTAATTTGGATCACTCAGTCTTGTTTTCTGTAAGAACAATAGCTGGTGTTATTGCATTGATGCTGCAGTTGTTTGGTCTAGCAATTTATACTTTTCATGTTTCCCATACTGTAAACTAAGCACGGTTGGATTTTAAGATGGAACCGCATGTGTTATCCAATATTCATTTCTTGCAATACCTGGAATATGTATATAATTATACAAGATTATTGGTTAAATAAGTCTTATTATACCTTATAACGAATAAGTAAATATTAAAGAAGAAAGCATGAGTTCTTGGTAAATGTTACCGGTGCGACGTATGGCCAATAACTCGTAGCTTTCGTGGCATTTTAGCATTTAAATGGGTCAAGTTAATACATAATATACCAATTTAGCAACCGGATAGCAACAGATTATAATATTCTCACATAACATATTTAATTGGCACCAACTTTATTCAATAATAGTCCAAGATAAGTTAGACCACTGCGTTTAAAATGTCAAATCGCACACTTGGTGGGCAATCCGAAATAATAATGAAAATTACCACGGACGATTCATTGCCAATGAGAATCAAATGGAGATTCGCGGACCGGAAGTTGGCTATGTATGAGCTTCCGTGCCATTTTAATTCGTGGAAGCTTTATTGCAGAATATTAGACGCCTTTTGTTATTGTTGCATTTGTAAGAATTGTTTTTTTGTCGGTAAACGTGCCGAATTAAATTTTCACAGGAGCATTCTAATCATGTTTGTACCCAGCTGAAAGGCTCGTCATGATGATTCGTATTGATGTTTCTAAGACTAATAACATTCTAATACTAATGCAAATCAAGCCTCCGTGGCTTAGGCGGCAGCACGCCAGCCTCTCACCACTGGGTCCGTGGTTCAAATCCCGGTCACTCCATGTGAGATCTGTGCTGGACAAAACGGAGGCAGACAGGTTTTTCTCCGGGTACTCTGGTTTTCCCTGTCAAAATTTCATTCCAGCAACACTCTCCACTATCATTTCACTTCATCTGTCATTCATTTAACCAATGCCCCAGAGGAGTGCGTCAGGCCTCGGCAGCCGGCACAGTTCATATCCTCGCCGCTAGATAGGGGCTCCATTCATTCCATTCCTGACCCGGTCGGAGACTGGAAGCAGGCTGTGGATTTTCACTAATGCAAATGATCATGTTGGTGAGACAAGTAATTTCTCTGCAGGATGATGCTGATCTCTGTGGGGATATTAAAATTGAAGAAATGTCCATACCCGAAATTATTCCATGCGTCAAAATACAAACACCATGTTCAGTGAGTGGCGGAGATTTGGAAGAGGTAAGTTACTACTTGTATCTTATGGGGGACTTGATTTCGACTAATGCTATTCAGGCCGTACTGATGGCAAGTGTATTGTACTGGAGGCACAAGCCGTGTAGATGGAAGGCGATGATTTATGATGTGTGACCGATGCTGGGCCTGTATGTTGTGATAGCTCTTAACCTTAAATAATTTATGTTGGGCGCCACTCATTACTATAATGAGAAAATGTAGATTACCCAAGACAGTATTCGCGGGTAGCAGGACAATAAGCTTGTTTTTACAGCAATTCACTTTACCCTCCCCTTTCCTATAATCAGATGACTTTAAAATAACGGTAAAAAATTATCTCAGCACAATATGTTTGCAAGATAACTTTATAATGCTTTATAAATTGAACTAATCTTACTTATCGGAAAGCGCCGTACATTACTGTCTATCATAGTGAACCATTTGTTACTTGTACTTTGGGTATTACATTCCTATATGTGCTCTTTACTTCTATCCACATACGTATTTTTGCGGGGCCTTTATATATAACTCCAAGTTTACGAAAACGTTTCCGTAATGTAACAGAATGTGAATCCTTCCTGGGGTTTAATTCTATTCACAACTATATAAAGCAGCTGGTTGTATTTTTATCAATATGCATCAAATCAATGCCGAACCATCAACTAATAAACTTTTCTCTGAGCATCAATCTCCCATCTCACTGCCACCTAGATCAGTATTGGTTTCAAACCCATTACAAGTTCTACATTCTGCCGTGTCGCTTCTAGTTCATTTTATAACATATGACACAAGGCCACTAGACAATTGCCTAAGTACTACATCCACACTATATATCTGGGCACTTTCCGATTATAAAAACAAACACTATAACTATATACAATAATAAACAGTGAGGAGGAGTGTCTGTGATCTGTCACAATTTATGCCATTGTTATATTCAGGATAGTGCTTAATTCGCATAGCACAATCACTCTTTATTAGTTGCCTGATGTGAAATTTGTATTATTGTATGATGAAGTTCGAGTTTTTTAATGGTTTAGGTATACTGATTGATCCAAGATCTCAACTAATTACTGTATTCTGTCAGAGGAATGGTACGCGATCCCGCCGTGAATGAAATAGAGGGGAGATGGTTTTAGTTCCGGCTTAAGGTGTCTTCCTTCCTTGGGTTGTTACATTAACTCAGGCCATTGCAGGAATGGTTCTAACTAAAGGCAGTGCCCCCCCCCCCTCCTCCCTCTCAATCCTAAAATTTCAAAGTGCATGCTCTTGGCTGTAAGCATAAAGGTAACAAAATACTTGCAGATAAAAGTAAGAGAATATTGAACAAACAAATGGCGGAACTAAGAGTGAATACATAAATCCATATGGAGGGTGGACATGCAATAACGCGTAAGCCTTTGTTATAGCTAGTCAAGAACGACTAGATAACAACTTATATACGTGTTCGCTGAATGTTGTATTAGAAATTGACAAGTGTCTACGGCCTATGACGATGTACCATCCCAGTATTTAGCAGGAATTTAAAAAGAGAAACTATGGTAAACCATTTTCAAGATGACCGATGGTGGGGTTTAAACCCACTTGCCTCTAGGGTGGACGTAGCCTGATGAAATGGCCTGGAGTTTACATTTTGTAGTATTTAAAATGAGCCCAGCTGTAAGGCATGAAGAATTAATCTAGAATCCAATGTAAAGTTTCAAGGTTGTGTATCAAAATTAATGGAGGAAGGTTATAAATATACATGGTGGAAAAATACATTATTGAAAGCACTTGTTTTTATGATTCCCTATATGACTACATTCATGAAAGCTTCTGCCCGATTTTTGGATGGTAATCTCTACAGGCGATGTCGCAGGGAGAAAGAAGCACAGGCTCATGTGCTTCAATCTTAAGTTTTGCAACGAAGGAGAGGTTTTAACGTGCATGCATAAGTCTGTGGCATATCATCTATGGCAGTTCCAGGTGGCTAGATATGATTACCTACAAAAACAAGAAATTCTTCCAAATAAATCCAACCAGGAGGTTTGAACACCATCTAGGGCAGACTTAAGAAGAGAACACATGTTGATTTATGTTGGCTTGTAACATTACAATTCACCTTTGTTGGCAGCCCGGATAAACGGGAAGGTGCTGGTTTTTAGAAAATGAATCCTTTCCCTCCACCCCAATTGCTTCAATAACTGCTGATATATAACGTGAATACTGTAGGTCTACTGCTTGTAGTTAAAAGCATTATGTAGTGCAATGTGCTGGTTCGTAGTCGACATTACACTCACCCCGAAGCACTTAATTTACATACTCTAACTCTTCTGAAAGTTTAATAGTCTTAATCAAAAATGTGCAGTGTGTTGTGTAAATTTCTTGTGGAATATTGTATATCTGGTATGAGTGATTTATGTGTTCATTCTCGTAAGCTGAGCTGGTGCAACTGTTGAGGGCCAACTCACTTGTTAGTGATAAGTGCAAGTATTAAACTCCCCTTATTCTCTTACTCCAAGAATATTTAAAATAATTGTTCCTACCTTAGTCAAGTAGCCTATTACTTTATTTAGAGCACTGTGTTACATATTTTCTATCATACTTAGATTTACTCAACGTATAAAGGAGTGATGTCATTGATAAGTTTCAGAACTAGGGAAGACTTGCATACTGCAGTAAGATATGGTGGTGATTAAGAAAGTATTCTCAGTCAGTTGTGGAGCTTACCTTTGGATGAGCCGTGTTGTAATGTTACAGAGTTTATTATTAATTTAGTAAATGTGTAAGATGATATCAAAGAAATGAATAATTCATTCTTGTTACTAGGATACAAGAGAAGAAACCCAGAATGAAGAGAATGATGCAAGCAGAAATCATCTAAATGAGTGAGTGGAAAACATAATAAGGAATTGAATCCTTTCTGTTTTATGTATGCAAACTAAGAATGCTGCATGTGAATAAGGTTTGTGGGCAAAATCAAATATCCCCTTATTATGTCTTTTATTGAACATATTTGTTTTTGTTATTGCCTGTCTTAAGTGAATAATGATATTCACTTGTTCTGCAGCTGCCCACTAATTAGCCATTCTCATTGAGAGTTCTCACTGTTGGAAGTATATTAGAAAAGTGTGTTGCTCTGTTAATGGTATCCGGTCGAATGTTAAAGAGAAGACGACCACCAATTTGTGATGCGAACAGTTTCCGAAGTCCGGAAAATCCTCTTGTTAGTAGCAGAGGTCAGAAAATATGATATGAGTTTTTAAAGAAAGAAGCTTGCATATTGTCTGCCTGTCTACAGGGTATTAGTTTTCAGTCCCATAGTTATCGTATTTTGTTGCTACATGTAGCAACCATATCGAAGATCAATTACAACTAATCTTCAGTGGTCATTTGTATTTTCCTGTTTTCAGTTAGTGCTTTCAAGATATGTTTATTGGAGTGTTTACTGTGAAAACAATGACACGCTTTTTTTGGTATGTATCATTACATTTACCATCTTCTTAGTCTAACTAAGGATGGACCATCTCTTGTGTGATGTTTAACTGTTGCCCTGTTCTAGAGGCAGATTACTCATTGTTCTTAATGGTCCGTTGAAATAAACAATTGGCATTTCAGGCGGAACCAGCCCGCCTGCTGTTTCCAAAGTCTCAGGATGGAATCGGTAGCTCACCATATAAGAATGCAATCATGACATAACATGGAATAATTTTGAATCTAATATTTTACCTAATTGAGGATTTTGCCTTTTCTTTTGCGGACAGCATATATTATTAAATATATTCTCCATTTTTTATTATAGTTCCATTGAGTGTTTACTAAACAACTAGCAGTAGTGCCTGGCTCCGCCGGGTGTATTTATGTTAGTTTTCAGGATGATAATGTATACTACTACTGAACTGGCACATGATACTTACAAATGAATTGATAAATATGATAAGAAAGAGGAGTAAGTGAAATAAAGAAACAGCCTAGGCCCTATATCTCATTGGCTGTTAGAAAAGTAGAGACCAATAGTGTCGTCTTTTGTCGCATAGCGCCGTAGAAAAATAATCAGAGTGATTTGGAAAACTTTGCTGTCCCGAGCTCCTGAGTAGCAATAGTGTCATTTATCGCCACAGCGCTGATGGATAAGGATCGGGTAGGGGTGACGTGATCAGCCCACATTGCCAGCCAACATCGGACTCATTAAAATAGTCTTACTGTCACACTACAACGGACATGAATGGTTCTAGGTCCTTAAAACGTGGTTTCAAGTTCATTTTGTCTGTTATTCTAAATGTAGGGAATGGAGAGGTTTGTCCAGAATATCAAGTGGACAGTGTTACCAGCAGGTATTCAAAGGTTAAGTATGTACAGTTTAATTAGCTGCAATTAGGTGAAACAGTGTAGATTTGTGCTAAAGGGCCTAAATGCAGGATATGGAGTGGTCTGTGTGAAATCTCAAGTAGACAGTGGTACTTGTCGGGTTCCCAACGGTAAGTACATAAAGTTTGTTTCTGATTAGTGAAGCGGTGTAGATTTGTGCCAAAGATCTCAAATGCATGGAATAGAGTAGTTTGTCTTAAATTTCAAGTAGACAATGTTACTCGTCGGGTTACAAAGGGTGAGTATGTAAAATTCGGTTCAGATTGGTAAAACCGTGTAGATTTGTGCCAAAGGGCCAACATGCAGGAAACGGAGTGGTCCGTCCGAAATTTAATTCGGACAGTGCTATCCACATGGTTACAAAAGAAAAGTATACAAAATTCGGTTCAGATCGGTGAAACGGTGTAGATTTGTATAAATAACAGACATACAAACTAACATTGAGCTTTATATAGATAGATTCTGTTGCATGTGATGTTAAATTTAAAGGTTTACAGAGGCTTATGAAGGCTGAATTTCATTGAATATTTTTCATTATTATGCCCAATCCTGTCATAAAAGTTCCAAATGTACTTTGTGAGGGTGGTGATATAGTCAAATTTAATTTTGCTTCTACAATAGAATTTTTGAAAGTGAGATTGTTGAATCGTCATTAGAGAAATTATACAAATTAGCCTGTCATCGGGAGTACGCGTGTTTGTCAGTAATTGGAACAGCATGTTCAAGTCAATATCTGGAGGTATTATTAAACTTATGACATGGAATTTTTTTCGACTGATGCAAAGATTGAAAAGCAAGCACATCGATTCCTACCAGTCACATACCGGGTACATTTGGTTAAGAATATTTCCAGGAGTTTTAGCAGTTGTGGCTGCATGTTATATACTCGCCAATTTCTGGAAGAGTTTATCCTGTGCTAAAGCTTATCAAGAAATGTTTGATTACAATGTGGATTACACTGTCTACTAGAAGTTTGGACAGCCCTCTTTTTCCCTAGATTTAGGCCGTTTGGAGGAAATATTGAATTTGTCGAAGGACCAATCTGAGCTCATTTTAAGCCATCGACTGGTGTGGTTTGATGAAAGAAGATTTCATAGGCTCCTTTAAACAGTTATCGTGAACATATTAGGCTTCTGTATAAGTGCGATGGTGTTGGCGCAGTGCACAGAGGTCATCAAATGCAATAAGTGTTCGTGCTTTCAAATTTTTTTGGTGTTCTTCGACCATTATCCTACAGCGCTATGTAGCAAAAAATAGCACTATTACTCCCTTAGAAGCTCGGAACAGCCTATGTTTTCTGAGGTGCTTCGATAATTTTCCTACGGCGCTATGCAGCGAAAGACGACAGTTTCTCTCTACCTTTCTAACTACCAATGATAATAGGCAGCGGCTTTTATTTCACTTCTCTTCCTTATATATATTTTTTGAGTGTATAGCAAATTTCATGTGTCAGTACTGTAGTTAGTAAATAGCTGTTTCCCTGTTCATTGTTACCATTATCATTAGGGGACAATGTCTTGGATATTACGTCCATTATGTTACTTGTCACCAGCACAAACATATTTTAACGTATTTCTTGGTGTTACTGTGTAAGGTTGATGCGTCAGCTCAGTAGTAGCACTCATTATCGTCCATAAAACAAATACATAAATCCACCGGGCGAAGCCGAGTGCTTCTGCTTTTTATAATAATAATAATAATATGGCTGTGCGGAGGATAGAACCACTTCGTATCGCTGCCAGTTAGCGATTGCCCGCTCGCAGCATAGAGCTGTGATTTAGTGTGTCGGTGTGAAGCGTGTTGCCTATGTAGTCCCCGCTTCATATCCCCAGGTAGTGTGACAGCCGTGAGGATTAACTCTTGGCGCAGCAAGGTGAAAAGTTTGAATCCCACCTTGGGCAAACATTTTTGCCATTGTTGATGCTGGACCCAAGATTGAAGGTTCAAAATTGGTATTGGCAACGTGAAATTATAAGCAGCGCTTGGAAAAATAAAGTCAGTGCTACAAGATTATGGCAGTGAAAGAAGAATATTGTGCAGATTAATCGTTTGCAACAGCCGGCCTCTGGGCAGTCCACAGCCCGCTGAACCCTTTCATCCGGCCCGCCTGATCTTTGAAAATGTATTTCTTTTGTAATCTGTCATTCTGAAGTAAGCATTTTTCAACCCGTGACAATGCAGTGCAAACATTTTCTCTCTGGGCTTGTTAATTCTGTTAAGAGATGCCTTGGCGCCGACCACCTTGCATTCTTTGTGGATATTACCTGCCACTTGAATAAGTTGAATTCAAAGTTGCAAACACAAGGCCAATTGGCTCATGTACTAACGGACATGTGGAAACTTATCACAGGGAACTGAATGTATGGGAAAATCAACTGAGAAATGCAATATTACCTATCACTTTCAAACTCTGCCCGGGCGCTTTTTATGCAGACTCATTGGCAGATGTGCATGAAGATGTCAGATTCAGCGACTTGAGAAAGGAGGAAGTGAATTACAGTATTCTCTCATCACCGTGCAGCAGTGACGTGATCAGTGTTCCTGAATATTTCCATATGAAACTTACTGAACTTTAGGGGGATGTGGCTTTGAAAGGAGTATTTAAGGACAAGTGATTACGAGAATTTTATATCAAACTTTCCATGCCAGAAGTACCCTAACTTAAGGAGGATGGCATTGTTTGGCAGCACGCATCTAAGTGAGCAACTCTTCTCGTGCATGAAGCGGATTAAGTTAAATCCAAAGAGAGGGGAAGGATAACTGATCTCCACCTTGATAAGAGCCTCCGCGTTGGAACATCCAGTGTACCAACGAACATTGAGAGACTGCTCAAAACACGAAGGGCCAAGTTTCCCATTAAAATAGGGAGTAAATACATATGCATTTTCTATACTAAATTAAATTTTTAATTACTCTTATAATGCTCCTTTTTATGTTTTTGTGATGTTAATTTGTAATGCTGGAGTTTCTCCATTAAATGTGGCGACTAGGTTCTTGTGAATATATTATGCAGTGTTTAGTAAGGCCCTCGACGTCTCTAATTCCTCTGTGTTTGGCCAAGCTTGTGTTCCGATTTGCACATGCCTGGTGTCGATAGTGGTCCAAAACTTAACCTGAGGCTGTTGCGGGCTCATGAACCTTCAACAAGGTGGTGATGTGTCCGGAAAATTTTAACGGCGAAATGTGGTTGCAGTCGAAGTGGATGAAAACCTAGGTAACGACAGCACAAAGCAGCGCAGCGGTAACTGGAGACAAGGCAAAGCCAAGGTGCAAACCGCAGACCAGAGGTCTTGCACAATAACATGGTTTGTGCCAGCAAGAAGTTGACTGCGAGTTTGGAGCGCGCAGGTTTGCCCAGTGAGGGCTCTGGGAGTCCAGCAGACCGCCGCCCCTAGCTCCGGACTGAGCGGCTGCTTGTCGCCCCCAGACTCCGGGAAAATACCAGCAGAGCTTTTAGAATATAACTACAGACGCCAGCAACCTTTAAAATCTCCATATATCACGGCTTACCACACTATCGCGTAATAATTTACCACCAGAGAGACGAAATCCCGCTGTGGTAGCCTTTCGTGTCCTCTTGCCGTTCCCATGCAGAAACTAGAACCTCGTCTTCTGCACTTACCGGAATATTCATGTAAAAGGTATCATACTGACACTCTGCCATTACTCAACTCGTGTACAATTATGCACACTGAACTGTTATATCACCCTCGACTGACTCGCTGATTTATTGCATCCAACGTTGTTGACTGAATGCACTGTTGTACACAAGTCAGTGAATTGCGCAGCTTTCCGTATACATATGGAAGGATAGTGTCGGAGTTGGAGTAAAAACTATAGACGTTATGGGAATTAAGGAGTGTCTTGTGGGACTTTCTCGAGAGTCCGAAGCTATTTCTTGAGCACCTCTGCAAAGATTCTCGACGTGCAAACGTCCCGTCATTAGCACCATCTGCACATGCCGTCAACCTCCAAGCATATGACCTCAGTCAGGGGGTGAGACAAAAACAGGGTTTGAAGTGTTTAGTGGACGGAAATACCGAAATATTGTGTATTCTCCACCATGTGAGAGTATCTTAAAACTTATATTCTGATGCACAGTAACAATGTGGAGTATTGTTCGTTTGACAGTGATGTAGCGGGGTCCATGTAAGTCTGTCTGTATTTAAGTTTAACCATAGCTTACAGAAGAGAAAGTGGGGAGACTCCTGCATCTGCCGCATATTTTGTACTGGTAGTTGCTGCGCCCGCCGACAGACTGCGCAGCGGTGTACTGTTGCTGTCTGGAGTCACTTTCTAAGTGCTCGCGAATTTGAAACACAGTAATGCTGTCGTATTTAGTCCTTATTTCTTGTTATTGGAAAGTGTATGCGATCAAGAAGCGATAGTGAAATAATGCATACTTTTATGTGTTATGATAAACCGAGGTGACACTGGTGTATTTAGTATCTATAAGCATTAATATTTACGTCTTTACATTTGTGGTGTGGAGTGAATTTTAAACCTGTATGATTCGTCAAACAAAACTGTGTAAGTTAATATGCCGTGTGGCTTTGCACCCGGGGGCCGATCTGGTTACGACAAGTCACCTCCTACAGTTAGACGCTATTTCAGACCTCTGAGAGCCGAAAATGGTTTATTTAAATGGGCTAGGGCATTCCGAGGAAAGACATTAAATGATAAAACAAGTCGTATGTATGCAACACACATTTCTCCGATATTTTCCTTCTTAAAATGGACTCTTCCATTATAGGGAAAAGACAGTCGAAAAGGCGAGAATAAGATGGAGTTTGAAGCCAGGTGCAGTCCCACACATTTTCAAACTTGGCGAGATATTTAACCACGCAAATCTTCACCGAAGAGACATATCGGATTCTAGTACCAAATTTCGACTTTTAGTTCGCCATCTCTCTCCAACATAAAGGACTTTGGCTCAATAAACGCCCTAACTTACCTATCTCACCTGTCCGACAGTGTCTTCAATATTCTTTTACAGGTAGGAGAAATAGTCGTTGAAAAGAAACTGTCTGGCCTCTCACATTTGTGGGTTGATATATTTTATGAGTGTTTGGACAGCATTAATGAGATTGTTTAGGACTGTGAGCATGGATCATAAACCGTACCTTGTAATGGAAAACTCGTTTTCATTTTGTGAAGTGCCAGTTTCTCATTCGTACGAAATGAATTAGGAAAGAGCAGTCATCTGCTAAGTTTGGAAAATCGTCGTGTAAGCTGTCCAAAGTTTCGGACTATTTACAGATATAAGTTACATGGGTGAAGTTTACATTATGCGAAGTACGTCCAGAAAGTAAGTTCCGTTTGGTAATAACATTAAATTGTGTACAGATACAGAAACAAGAAGTTCCGTGAAGAACTATACAGCCTACTTTTCATGCCAATGATTATTCTACAGAATATGAACCTATCTAGAATAATTACGAAATTAAGTTGCTAATATCGAAATTTCCAATTAGTTCGAAATACTGTATACCTGGCATAATGTATCCTAATAGAGCACTACAGTTGGCAGCCCTGATGAGTGAATATATTCTTAGTTCCGTCTCTTAAGGTACAAAATACAAAATTTGGTTGAAGTCCAATGAATAGCATGGACGTTACATTTAGTTAAACATTGGATCTAACAGCGCGCGTAAAATCATGTTGGCAACAATGTCATGCTTGTATTGGTAAGATATAATCTGAAATAATATGATCTATTGTTGTGCCAATTTTGAATGAAATCCATTAGTTAGTATAGAAGTTACATGCATTTTAAATTTGGACCTATCAGAAGGCTTAGAATCATGTTGGCAGCACTGACGTATATTAGTTACTCCAAATTCGTCTAGAATGCCAGGTACTATACGTGTGCAAAGTTTAGAGCTATTGGCTTGCATACTTTCTGATATATTGATATTAGGGTAACAAAAATAGGGACAGCACATATTAACAGTTGGCAGCATTGGTTGCTCCTTAGAATACGCATAGTCATATCTGTTATGGTACACATAGCACATACGAAATTTGGTTGAAATCCAAATGATAGTATGGAAGTTACAGGTATTTAAAGTTGGACCTGTCAGCAGGCTTAGAATCATGTTGGTAGCACTGACGTATATAAGTTACTCCAAATTAATATAGAACATCAGTACTATACGTGTGCATAGTTTAAAGCTGTCGGCTTGCATGCTTTCTGATATATTGGTATTTGGATAAAAAAATTAGGAGCATTTATTAACAGTTGGCAGCCCTGGTAGGTCTTAAGAATATGCTCAGTCATATCTGGTTATGTACACATACAACATACGAAATTTGGTTGAATTCCAATTGATAGTATAGAAGTTATATGCATTTAAAAATTGGACCTATCAGGAGGCTTATAATCATTTTGGCAACACTGCCATGTTTAGCCTCCTGGAAATTAAACTGAAATATTATGATCTGTACGTGTGCCAATTTTGAAATCGCTCCCATTCATACTTTCCAAGATATCCAACATGGAGCTCAAATTTCAATTGCGATTTTTTAGCAGTTGGTAGCACTGACATCGTTTTCAAATATGGCCGTGAGATATTCAGGTATAGATCTTTACTCCTACCAAATTTTGTTTCGATTGCTGCAGCCGTTTAGGAGTTGATAGGGGGGGACACACACACAGCCAGACAGACAGACAGAAGGACAGACAGACAGACAGACAGACAGACAGACAGACACACATTTGCCCGATCTCATGTCTACTTTTTCCTCATTTTTGCAAAATGTGAAAAGTAGGCTAAAAATATTTATTGCACAAAATTCTACAACCCTTATACTACTTTTCCACATAACTGCCGAAATGTTGCAGGCATTTGTCTTAGCGTGGCACGAGGTTTTGTATACCTTCTTCTTAGACGTGTGCCGCCTGTGTCTTCAACTAGTTGGACGTTCCGCTGCAGCGCAGTTCCGCATATGCGCGGTAGACGCTCTGTATCAAGGAGAAGAAACGTGCGCCATTTGGAGAGCGCTGTCAGCCACGTACGCGTTGTTGTGCATGATTACTCGTACAATGTCGGTGTTGATTGAAAATCCCGCCGCTTGTGAAATCATATCTGTGATTCGTTTTCTGAATGCTAGGAAAGTGAAACCAATTGAAATTTATCGGCAAATTTGCGAAGTGTTTGGACAAAATTCGATGAGTGATTCAATGGTGAGAAGATGGGTCCGACAGTTCAATGAAGGACGTAGAGATGTGCACGATGAAGAACGAAGTGGGCGTCCATCTTTGGTTACAGAAGAACTGGTTCACGCGATTGATGACAAGATCCGGGAAAACCGTAGGTTTACAATTAGTGCTCTCGCTATGGAATTTTCCCAAATCTCACGATCACTAATTCATGAAATTGTTAGCGAAAAACTGAACTTTCGTAAACTTTGCCGACTTTGGGTACCAAAGATTCTTACGGAGCAACACAAAACAAAACGGATGGGTAGTGCACTTCAGTTTTTGACCCGTTACAATGAAGGCGGCGAAGAATTTCTGACACAGATAGTCACAGGAGATGAAACTTGGGTTTCTTACGACACCCCTGAAAGTAAGCGGCAATCAATGGAATGGAGGCACACTTCATCCCCAGCAAAGGTTAAGCCGAAACAAATCTTGATACCTCGGAAAATGATGTGCACAGTGTTCTGGGACTGGAAAGGCATCTTACTCATTGATTCCTTACCGCGTGGTCAAACAATCAACGCAGATGCTTACTGCGAGACACTTAGGAAATTGCGCCGCGCAATACAGAATAAGCGCTGAGGGTTGCTGTCAAAAGGTGTTGTTATTCTTCACGACAACGCACGACCTCACACTGCAAATGTGACGAAAAACCTCCTACAGGGATTTGGCTGGGACGTGTTTGAATACCCACCGTACCACCCTGACCTCGCTCCTAGCGACTCTCATCTGTTCACACATCTCAAGTCTTTCCTTGGCGGTCAACACTTCAAAAATGACGACGAGCTGAAAGAAGATGTTTCCAACTGGTTGGAGACACAGGCGGCAAACTTCTATGAAGAAGTATCCCAAAACTTGTGCCACGCTATGACAAATGCCTGCAAAAGTTCGTCAGTTATGTGGAAAAGTAGTTTATGAGGTGTAGAATGTTGTGCAGTAAATAATTTTTCTGTATCTGTACACAATTTAATTTTATTACCAACCGGAACTTACTTTCTGGACGTGTCTGGTATTACATTATATTTACTGTATTTGTGGAGATGTGGATTTTACACATTCAGTTACATTTTGATCCCCGTCTGAATGTTGTATTTCCTTATTATATGAAACTGTGACGTAACCTGATTTTTCATAATTAACTCAAGTGACGTCATCGTTTTATATACTCAGTGCGGATAACTTTATATTAGGGTCATTATGACTAATCGTACGTAGTGGAAGCTGATAACTGAAAAGTAACTTTCAACTGCAGGTATTGATACCGTCTGCACTCGGCGCCATCCGATGCTAGAGCCTCCTATCGGCTGGACCATACAAACCCAAGTCACGCCACTTTCTCTTCTATACGTAACTACCATTGGCGGTGATGTATCTGTGCTAATAGAAGTACTTTGACATGATACGTAATCGAGATTTAATATTGCGATCTGATTTTGATTGGCCACTGTAAGCCCTATGTATTTAAGAACCAACAGACATCGGTGATATCCCTGAGTTGCCACGTTGTGTAGGGGCACAGGATCTCACCAGTTTTTTCTCTTGTAAATACATTGGATTTTTGACAGGCTTATCAAGGGTGACAGTTTTTTTCAGGAAGTATAAAATTACTCCTAAACCTAGCAAAGTAGGAGCTGACAGATGGGAAGATTATACGATTATCATACAATGAATTTGATGATTCATGCTTCTAAATCTCTGTCTCGAGTAATTTACAAGATAAAGTAACGACAGCCCAGTTAGGCGAAGACCTGTTTTAGTCAGCAGAAGCGTGTGATTTAGGGAATCTGTACTGCGTATTAGACTGATCTCGGAAGGTAGAATAAAGAAAAATAAAGAAATAGAAGAGAACATTCATGGCATTTTTAGGCTTAGATAAGACTGTTATTTTCGATGATTGTAGTAAATTATTTGATATTTTGAAAAGGATTCGATTAAAATCGAGCGATAGGAGGGTGCATACATACTGAAACCAGTTGGTAGTTATTACATTCGTAATACTGCATCTTTTTACTCGTACCTTTCAATCTATTCATTTAGGAAGTAATGGAGGAAACACGATCGAAAAGTATAGCAGGAATAAAGGATCAAGTGAAAGTTATAACGATTGATATTACTAACGACAGTCATCTCTGCTTGCGGGTTTGAATATGATTCTAAGCAGTATAACTTTATTGCCTAGAAAAGAATTGTGATAACATAAATGTATATAAAACAGAAATAAGGAAATACAGGCAGAAGAAGTGAATCATCTGGAGCTATTGGAAGAGTCCAATCGCCACTATAGAGAAGATGTAAGAATAAGGAAACGGGTTAGGGAGAGATATCCCAAGAACTGGTTCAAACGGGAAAGACCCAAAATAAGAAACTTTTTATTGCAAACAGTGTGAACAATGATAAAAGAAATTTATAAACATATATTCTATTTTAGTAATCAATATGAAGTGTGAGGGAAGGTGGCCATTTACAAGCATTGGCAGTAGTTCGAGCTCAAACCTTACATGACGAAAAATGGTTTTTGTGCCTGGAAGAAAAACGAAATCTCTCACAAGAAAAGCACTAATGTGAGATTTGGCGAGATTAGACACAGTCTTGATTATGAAAAACCAGTAATCGAGATGCCTAGATTGAGAACGACCCTAGCTAGGAAATTACCTGAGTGAACTATACCAGCGACACTCATTTGAAGATACTGTGTCTGTGATAAATCATAAACCTGACAAAAAGAGTAGCTTTGCAAGGTTTGGTATGAGCGCAACAAGCGAATGAAATAATTGCCAAAGTTCTCGAGGCTGCCGTAAGTGAAGACCATGTACAAGAATGGCTAGAATAGTAATTAGTTGGGGTAAATATTGTGAATAAACGCTCAAACACTAAATTACTAGAGTACATGTAAAATGCGGAACAGGGGGCTGCCGTGGCTATACATTTAAAGCCTTGCCATTGATATGTTTAAAGCAATTTGATTACTGATTTTGCCACAATACAAAATGTAGCAGTTGCTGGCAAGTAGTTGACCTCAGACCAACATTGGACTTCATTTCAAATGATGAAAAATTTTCAATAATTGAACAGACTTGATTAGATAAGTGAGAATATCACAAGTAAGCATGTCTCATTAGACACAATGAAGATTGACTAGAGTTAAGATTTTGGGGACAGCAGGGGTCTTCATTGAAACTTGAAGTACCATTTATAAATGAGAAAAAAAAGGCTTGCAACAGGGTTTAGACGGCACAAGGAAGGTATGGGCCTGGGCCTAGAAGGTGCACGGATGAAACAGGGCCTAGACGCAGAAGAATGATGAGAGGTTGCATGCTTGTAAAGTTACCATAAATTTAAAGTATTTAAACTTCGAGGAAGCTCCAACTATCCATCAGTTGGACCTAGGGACGTGGTTGACAAATACCACTGAATTTATGCAGAAATGACAGTCAATTAAAAATTCAAAAATGGGGATGTCATCTCTGAGATAGAACGTCAGATAAACCACAAAAAGAATACAGCAAAGATTATGTAATATACTTAATTATATCTTTTAGTAGAGGGTGAAAAGGGGAGAAAAGGAAATTAGGGTCTTTTCACTGTCTGTTTGTGTAAAGCTACCCAGCACTGGAACCGATTGTACAGCAAACCGGATTATTGTTTGGCGCGCTGCACCTTTTAGTTTGAAGTTTGGACAGAGTTTCTCTCTAAAGAATGTCAGTGTTTAGCATGGTGAATAATTTCCGGGTTGAGATTTTGCCTAGCTTCAAAGCTATTTCAATCTTGAAAATTGAAGTAATTGCTTGAGGTTAAGAATCTCGTGATATGAGCTGAGTTGACCCATTAGGCAGTTAGATACGATGTTACCAAATTCATCTGATGTGTAAAGTTATTGACTTTGACAGAGTATACATGAAAAAGGAGTAAATCTCCCGTTGCGCCTAGCCAATAGTTGTAGTTTTACATGTAGCATAGATTCCCTTGTTGGTGAAATTGATGTTCGACATCAAGAAAATAATACCTTTCCTGCAACATAAAAATATAGCAGATTTGATTACTTGCAATTATTATAAGAGCTTCGTAGCTGGGTTAAAATAATGTGTAACTTATCATTGCACGCTGGTTGGCTGACTGGCGGTGCTGATAGAGCAATTATCACCTCATGGCTTTCACAAAATGTCGGACGAGTGACGGCAGTCCCTTGTAGATAGACCGAGAGAATCTGCTGGCTGCCCTTGGAAGAGTGACAAGCGAGAAGGATCCCAATTAGCAAGGTGTCCGAGGGGGAGAATGGAAAGTGTAGGATATAAGGGTCACAAACATAGGAAAACATAAATATTTTTAGCATACACATTTCTTTCTTAAGACCAAATAATGAAGAAGTGCGTAGGTATCTGTAGAGGACGAGTCAAACTTCTGTGCATCAGAAGTAGTCGGTGACAAAGAGTTCTCACATTGACCGCTGGAGATGAGTGAGTTCAGCGACGTGCCGTGTGATGGCACACTGAGGAGAAGCATGATGGTTCTGTTGAAGGAGGGATAATGAATCTCGTTCGCTATAGGACAGTACAGACGGGCATGAGCAAATGCATAAGGCCGGAGCGAAAACACACAGAAATCTCTTTTGGTTGTTTTCATGGGATAAAGAGAGAGTGAGATACTAGAGAAAACCCAAACGGGTACAAATTACGAAAAGTGTGTTTTCAAGGAATATACCGTCACCGATTGTCAGATGAAGCGCCAAATGAAGTTGGTTACTTATGGTAGTTAGGAAGAAATATGGACCAAGCGAAGGAGATATATAAATGAAGGGTTGACATACGCTATCATCATAGATGCAGCTAGTGGAAAGTCACTACTTAGACATGGTCTGGAGCAGGGTGCTAATTCCTTCTAGAGGAAAGGGAAAATAGAAGCACTTGAATGTAGTGTATTGCAGAATGTTGGAGATTGGAAGGCTAGATAGAGTAACTAAGGAAGGGAAATGAGACGAATGGGGGTAACATGATTCTGGCGAAAGGCAATAAAAGGAAGAGATTAGTAGGGCCCATACTTAGGCACCAGGAAGAGCAAATGATCAGTAGTTATGGAAGCACGACCACAGTAATGTTTCGTTTTCACTCAGCATTTTAGCCTCTTTGCGAAAGCTCGGCGCAACAAGAGACGCTATTACATAAATATGCTCATCGGTGATCCATAGGCGTATGTCAGCAGGGATGCGAAGGGTGCAAACTTAAACACGTTGTCGTTTATTGCATCCGGCATGTAGAAATCTAACGGCTTTGGATCTGAAAGATATGGTGGCAAAGAAGAAATCCCAACACATTCATGCTCCCAGAGCTAATACTCCATAATTTCCAACAAGACACACTATATCTTCTGTCAAATGTAAATTCAATTGCAATACATTCTGACTGTATGAAGAGCATATTATTGAGCAATGAAAACTGTATCAAATCCTGATAATTCTTAAGGACTTATTTCCGGGTAGTGACATTAATGAAAGTACTTCAAATTACAATTTCACCACTTTAATCTCTATATCTAGGCTATTATTTCACTTCCTATAATAACTCTTAGTACTATTTCAGACCGACATGTCCTGATACGTTGAATCCGGCTGAAATGAAGATGTATGAATTTGGTAATAGTGGAAAACAATATACCCTTACTTCCCCCAGTGGAAAATGTTCTACCAAGCAAAACCTGGAAACAAATTCATTAAGCCATGGTGGTAATACTCGATACACATGTGAGTATGCAAAAGAAAGTTCAGTCTTAAACAATCCTTTGAAGATCACATGCTTATTCATAGCGACAAAGTAACATACTCATGTACCGTATGCGAAGCCACATTTACACTAGGAGGAACTTTGGAGACACAACTGCTAACCCATAGTGGTGAGAGACTTTATTCATGTGCTGTCTGCGAAGCCAAGTTTACCCATAGAGCAGGTTTGAATAGGCACTTGCTAATCCATAATGGTGACGGACCGTATTCATGTGCCGTGTGCGATGCCACGTTTATTCATGGAGGAGGCTTATAGAGCCACATGAAAATCCATAGTGGCGAAAGGCCATACCCATGTTGCGTGTGTGAAGTAAACTTTATTCATAGAGGAAATTTGGTGAAGCACATGTTTATCCATAGTGGTAAGAGACCATATTCATGTGCCTTATGCGAAGCCAAGTTTACTCTCGGATGAGACACAGGCTAACACATAGTGGTAAGCGGTCATTTTCATGTGCTGTGTGCGAAGCCACATTTACCCTCAAAGGAACGTTGAAGACACACATGCTAACCCATACTGGTGAGAGACCATATTCCTGTGCCGTGTGCCAAGGTAAGTTTTGAAGTCAGAAGAGGTTTGAAGAAGCACATGGTAATCCATTGTGGCAAAAGGCCATACCCATGTAGTGAGTGTGTAGCGAAGTTTTCCGATAGTGGAAATTTGGTCAAGCACATGCTTATCCATAAGGGTGCAAGACCATACTCATGTGACGAGTCATCATCATCATCTTGCACAGTTTCCAGCCACTGGCCGGGTCTGTTTGGAACACAAGCCTCTCCAACGTCTTCTGTCTTCCCACCATCTCTCAGCCTCCACCCTTGTCCAGTCTTCTCCTCTCTTCTTCACGCTTTCTTCCACCCCCTTCAGCCACCTGTCTCTCGGTCTTCCCCTCGGTCTCTTTCCTTCCCACTTCGTCTCATGTACTCTCCTGGGTATCCTCTTCTCCTCCATTCGTTTTACATGTCCATACCACCTCTGTGGGTTGGGGCTGTAGAATAGACCCACGGTATTCCCTGCCTGTCGTAAAAGGCGACTAAAAGGGGACCGAGTAGCCGCCGGTATAAGTGGCTCCCCTCTTTCGCAAATTGCAGATAGGGTCAGGGCACTCTTTTGTCCTTGGAGTGAGAAATCGCTCCTTAAGGTGGATGAACCAGCAGGATTTGGTCAACAGCATAAGAATGGAGAAGGCAACGGGAAACCACTCCATTAAAGACCTTTATGTGTATCCCAAGAAAACCTATGATGAGTCCAAAGACAAATGTTAGTGAAGTTGGCAACTGCGGGATCACACCTCAAAGGAATGATGTCGGGCCCGGCAGGAGAGGAAATGGGGCCTCTCAGGTCGTTATCCGGAGAAATCCCTATTTTAAAATTGAACATGGAATGTTCGAACTATGTTACAAGCTGGGAAACTAGAGAACTTGAAAAGAGAAATAGACCGACATAAATTAGATATTTTAGGATTAGCTGAAACACGTTGGAGAGAAGAAGGAGAGTTCACAAGCGGAGACTACAAAGTCTTGCACTCCGGAAGTGAGAATGGTCAAGGCGGTGTAGGTTTGGTACTAAATGCTAACTCTTCAAGAGCCCTACTGGATGTTGAAGCTATTGGAAACAGAATTATCATAGCACGTTTTCTGGCAACACCCGTAAATTTAGTTGTGGTGCAGGTATATATGCCTACGTCCAGCAGTGATGATGATGAGGTTGAAGAAATGTATGAGAAGCTGGAAGAATTAATGCGTAAGACAAAGGCTAGCGAGAACATTATTATAATGGGAGACTGGAATGCAGTGATTGGTGAGGGAAAAGAAGGATTTGCAGTAGGAGGGTATGGTCTTGGTAGAAGAAATTCACGTGGTCAACGTCTTCTCGAATTCTGTGAACAAGAGAGGTTCGTTATAAGTAACACTTGGTTTACCTCACCAAAGAGGCGGAGATATACTTGGAAAAAGCCAGGTGATGATCAACGTTACCAGATTGACTATATTCTTGTCAAGGAAAGATACAAAAATCAAGTGAAGAAATCCATGGCATATCCGGGCGCTGACATCTGTTCTGATCATTCTCTACTAGTAATGAGTACGGAACTGAAATTTAAACGCAGGATTCAGGGAAAACCAACAAAGAAGTGGAATCTTGAAGCATTTAAAAGCGAGCGGACTAAAAAGCAATATCAGGAAGCCACTGATGACAACATATCATCATATGCAAACAACTCACAAACTGTTGATCATTTATGGTCAATAGCCAAACTCTCCATCGAAAAGGCTGCTGAAGACTATGTGGGATTTGCGGAAAGAGTGAATCGCAAACCATGGATCACACAGGACATTCTCTTAAAGATGGATGAAAGAAGAAAATTTAAAAACGACTCTTCAGAAGTAGGCAGAAATAACTACCGAATGCTAAAGAACCAGATTGATCGACTCTGTCGGGAGAAGAAAATGGAGTGGTGGCAGTCAAAATGCGAAGAGATCGAATTTCTGCAAAAACAAGGAAGAACAGATTTAGCCTACCGAAAGATCAGGGAAACTACTAAGAAACAAAAAGGATTCCGCACTAGACAGTTCCGTGATACACATGGGAATCCTATATCAGACCTGAATTACAAGAAGGAACACTGGAGGATGTATGTTGAAGATCTATACGCAGAACCAATTCCATACCTTTTGCCAACACGTGGCGAGGAAGACAGGCCAATTGCAGAAGATAGAATTATTAGATCAGAGTTCGATGAAGCTCTAAAATCAATATCCATGGGTAAAACACCAGGTATTGACAATGTTCCTGCCGAACTAATCAAGAATAGTGGGGATAGTACACTTGAATGGATATTCAAATTGGTAGCAAGAATTTTCGAAGAAGGTAAGTGGCCTCAGGAGTTTTACACCAGCATCATCATTCCAATTCCAAAGAAGACTGTACCAGTTGAATGTAGTGACTATCGGACCATTAGTCTCATCCCTCATGCATCAAAGATACTTCTGCAGATTTTAAGGAAAAGGATGGAAATATACATCGAACAGTATCTAGACAACTCTCAATTTGGCTTTCGAAAGAATATGTCTACACGTGATGCTATCGGGTCCTTGCGATGTCTTGGAGAAAGGATGTTAAGTGTAAACAGAAACCTTTACGTGTGCTTTGTGGACTTTGAAAAAGCATTTGATAAAGTCAGCTGGCACAAGCTGTTTCCTCTTCTGAATCAAATAGGCTGTCCCCATCGATTAATCAGATTAATATTTGATCTGTATATAAATCAAACTGCTGTTGTTCGGCTTGGAAATGACGTATCAGAACCCGCTAAGATCCGCAAAGGTGTGCGACAAGGGTGTTTGCTGTCCCCTGGACTGTTCAATGCCTTCGCTGAAGCTATAACTAAGTGGGCTTTTAAAGGTTCTAATATGGGAGTGAAAGTTGGTGGAAGACTTATCCAGAATATTAAATTTGCTGATGATCTGGCATTACTTGCAGTAAATCCGCATACATTAACAAACATGTTGCAATGTTTAAATGATACAGCTACAGAATATGGAATGAAAATCAATTTTAAGAAGACCAAGATTCTGGTGATAAGTAAGTATCAACACGAACTAAATATTACCATAAATAAAGAACCAGTACAACAGGTCAATCGTTTTAAATACCTTGGCCAGATCTTCACAGAAGACCTACGATGTGAAGTTGAAATCAGGAGCCGTATAGCCATGGCCAAGCAGGCATTCCGTGAAAAGCATTCTCTAATTTGTCAACGCTCGATGTCCCTCAGCCTTAGAAAACAACTGGTTAAGACCTACATATGGCCAGTTGCAATGTACTGCAGTGAGACCTGGTCAATGAATAGAGGTGACATTAAACGACTAGAAGCGTTTGAGATGTGGTGTTGGCGCCGAATGGAAAAGATCAGCTGGGTAGAGAAAATGACCAACATAACGGTGCTGGATCGAATAAAGGAAAAACGGCAAATGATCCGCCAGATATATAGAAGGAGATCCACCTGGCTTGGCCACAGGTTACGACATGGTGGCCTGATGATCGACATTCTAGAAGGAAAAATACCCGGAAAACGCCCTCGCGGGAGGCCACGGAACACTTTCATGAGATCTTTCCTACATAGCTCTGGCCTACGAAATTATGAAATGGTCAAAAGGACAGCACAAGACCGAACAACGTGGAGAAGACTCATTGTAGGGGCAGACCAGTCGCTTGACTGAAAACATGATGATGATGATGATACCATCTAAGTCTAGATTTCTCTATACCATCCTGTAATGGTTCCTCCTTCATTAATTCTCTGGTCCTCTCATTTCTTATTCTGTCCATCTATGTAGCTCCAATACTGCTTCTCAAGAACCTCATCTCACTGGCCTGTATTTTGCTCCTCTCCCTTCCTTTCATAACCCAGGTCTCTGAGGCATACGTCAGGATAGGGACATAGTACGTCCGATATATGATCTTTTTGCTGTTCTGAGGGACATCCTTGCTCCATAACATGCTTCTCACACTCCTCCGAAATGCTTCTGCCTGCCTCCCCCGCTCATTTATTTCTCTATCGTTTCTTCCATTATCTTGTATCAGGCTTCCCAGATACTTAAAACTCTCCACTTTCTTCAGCTGTTCTCCACCAATTGTTATTCCCGTTGTGGTTCTTTCCTTCTTCCTTGTTGTGATCACCATCTCACTCTTATTTATGCTAAATTTCATCCCATATCCTTGTATTACTCCTTCCCACACGTCCAACTGTTCCTGTACCTCCTCCTCCTTGTTTCCCCAAATCATCAAATCATCTGCAAACACCATTGCTTTCATCTTTCCGTCCCCAATTACTTGTGCCACTCGGGTCATTATGTCATCCATCACCACAATGAAAAGTAACGGTGACAGTGCACTTCCTTGTTTCAGGCCGTTTCTTTGTTCCAACCAGTCAGATCTCTCTCCTCCCACTTTCACACAGCTCACGCTTCCCTTGTACATCTCCTTTATCCTCTTTATAGTCCATTTCTCTACTCCTCTATCCTCCAGGGACTTCCATACTTTGTTTCTGCATACACTGTCATATGCTTTCTCAATGTCCAGGAAGGCCATCAGTAGATCTGTTCCATATTCATAGTGCTGTTCTTGTAACTGCCTTACAGCAAAAATCAAATCCACTGTGGACCTTCCTGCTCTGATGCCATGTTGTTCTTCCCTCATCCCTCCTTCTATCCTTGTCCTAATTCTCTTTTCCAAAACTTTCTCGAAGATCTTTGCACAATGACTCATCAGTGTTATTCCCCGATAGTTTCTGCAATCTGTTCTACTACCTTTCTTGAAGATCGGGACAATGATTCCTTTTTTTCCAGTCCTCTGGGGTCTTCCTTTCCTTCCATGCTGTCCTCATCACTCGGTACAGCCACTGTATCCCCACCTCTCCTGCTGCTCTCACCATCTCCACACTCAACTCATCCACACCCGGTGCCTTCCCTCCTTTCATCTTGTTCACTGCATCTTCCACTTCTTTCCATGTTAAGTCCTTTTCTGTTTGCAGTTCATCTTCCTCTTCCCCGATTTCTTCCTCCTCACCATCTTTTCCATTTGGGTTCAGAAGTTCTTCAAAATATTCTTTCCACATTTTCTTCAGTTCTTCCCTATTTTCTATCTCTTGTCCCCTTTTGTTCACCATTCTAACATAATCCGTAGGATCCTTCCGCCTCTTATCTTTCACCATCCCATACAGGACCTTTTTTGTACCTTCACTATCCTCCTCCATCATCTTTGTCCACTCTTCCATCCACTTCCTTCTCTCCTCAGCCACCACTCTCTTCGCCTCCTTCTTTCTTTCCTGGTACTCTTCCCTTGTCTCTACCGTCCTATTTTGATACCACCTCCTAAAGGCTCTATTCTTTTCCCTTACTATATCTTTTGTCTTCTCATTCCACCATGGTGCTTCCTTCCACCTCTTCTTACTACTTGTCCTCCCACATACTGCTTCTGCTGCACCCACTAGTGTCTTCTTAAATCTAGCCCATTCCTCTTCCACCCCTCTTTCTTCATCTGTTGGAATTCCTTCCTTTACCATTTTGAGGTACTCGACCCTTCTATCCCCTTCTTTCAGTTTCCATATCCTTATACGTCTTTCCTGGTTCTCAGTCCCTTTCTTCTCCTTACTCCCTCTCAGGTTCATTACCAGTAATCGATGGTCGCTATCCAGGTTCTCCGATGGTATAACCTTGATGTCCGTGATGTTCTTATTTAGTTCTTTCTCATACAGTATATAGTCGACCACCGACTTCCTGGTCAAGTCATCACTGTACCATGTGATTGTGTGGCTCTCTCTTTTCTTAAACCAGGAGTTCCCAACTAGCAGGCTGTTCCTCTGGCAGAAGTCCAACAGTCTCTTTCCTTCCTCATTTCTTCCACCCCAACCCTCTGGTCCTAGAACACTCTCATAACCTTGTCTTTCTCTTCCTACATGGGCATTGAGGTCCCCCATAACAATCATATTTCTTCCTACCAGCTGCTTCTGCACTTCCTCTTCAAACTCCTCCTTCTCTTCAGAAGCGCAGCCTACTTGTGGAGCATATACTTGCACTATTTCTACGGTCTCTCCCCTCAGTGCTACTTTCACTTTCATCATCCTATCACTTATTCTCCTCACTTCTTCTTTCAAACCATCTCGTACTACTACTCCCACTCCATTCCTCTTTCCCTCTTCGTTCCCACTCCAGTACAGTCTATAGCCTTTTCTCAGTACTCTCCTTCCTTCCCCTTTCCACTTTGTTTCTGCCAATCCCAATAAATCCAACTTCCTTCTTTCCATCATATCCACTATCTCCTCCACCTTCCCCGTCAGCGTTCTTAGGTTTAAAGTTCCAAATCTTAGTCCGTGTGTACAGCCGTGTCGTCGTCTATTAAATCCATCCTGTCCGAGGCTCGTTCCATTTTTGAAAGCATTTGGTTTAATCCACTACTGGCTTGCTGGGCCTATCGTAGCTTCACCAGAGCCCCGTTAGCCGTCACTTTTCAGGGTTCCTGTAGGACCTTCACAGCTACCGTAACGGTCCCGGGGCACACGAAGTCTCCACTGTACTTCGCCCCTACAGGCAATCCCCTACTTTGTGCCGTTGCCCGTCTCCCACGACGTGGACGAGGGGTTGGACTTATGGGAGACACTCATGTGCCGAGTGCGGAGCCAAATTTACTCGCAAGGGAAATTTGATTACACACATGCTGATCCATAGTGGTGAGAAACCACATTCATGTCCCTTGTGCGAAGCCAAGTTTACCTTAAGAGGAAGTTTGAAGAGGCACATGCTAATCCATAGTGGTAAGAAGGCATAATCCTGTAACCTGTGCGAAGACAAATTTACTCAAGGACGACATGTGAAGAAACACAAGCTATCCCTCAGCCGCGAGAAGATTGATTAGGGTACCATCTGAGAAGTAGAAGTTACCCACAATCATGATTTATGAACAAACATCCTTAACCATACAAGACGAAAAACATTGTCGAGTATTAAACCCAAAGACAGCCAAGCTCATCAAGGACATTTGAAGACACATTTTCTAATAATAGGCATATTCAAGAAGCAAATGATATATGAATTAACACAATTTTAATCATGAATACACTGTTGTTTCATACCTACCAAATTCCTCTGTAAATTACCCGTTTTGAGAAACATTTCTCTTTATTACCTCTTAATTTGTCACTCTTTCTACCCATCTTATATTCATCATTCTCTGTTCACTCCACACATCTACGCCTTCTTTCCTCTTATGTTCTGCTGCGGCAACAGTCCAGTTTCAATTCCTTCGAGTGCCACTACCCAGAAAATTCAAAACTTTTTTTTTCTGAAATCTGTATTTAATATCAACGCAATTCTTATATATAAATTTCTTCCTTCCCCGAGAGAACCTACTTTTTATATCATATTTGTTTCGTCTATCACTGGTAACTAAGTAGCAAAAGTCTCCTACATACTTAAGCTATTCACCTGCCTACTTCACGTCAATAGCGCTTGGAGATTTCCTTCGTCTGATTTTTATATATATATATATGTTTTGATTATGTGCCTGAATATATCTTGCTAAATCGTCTATGACTAGAAAGTCAATATAAAAGGTCAGAGTTGAGAATATTTATCGTTGAACTTTTAATTCTACAGGAGTATTTTTATTTTTTTCGTTGCTTGTTCAATGTATTATTTGGAAAATATGGGTGTAAAACTGCAGCCTAGCTTTACACCTATATGAATACCAGATGCTCTCTAATATTCTTCAGTTTGTATAACTGCCGTCTGATTTCTGTATATACTTAAGATCACCCTCCTTTCCCTGTACTCTATTCCTATCCTGGTCAGTACGTCAAGCAACTTCCTCCAATCAGCGTCATTAAAAGCCTTTTAACTGCCTTCAAATAACATGAACTTTCTTTTATATTTACTTATTCTTCTTTTCAAGTTCAACCGAAGACTTATTACAGATTCCCCAGTTCCTACGTTTCTACTCAGACAAAATAGATATTTACCAAACTCGCGTTCTCCCTGACTTTCCCTAATTTATTCTAGTCTAGCACTTTAAAGCATGAGCGTTCACGCTGATTGTACTGTAAATTTCTCATATATCAGCTTCTGTTTTCTTCGGTAAAGGGATGATACTCAGGTGTCAAGCTGATGCGTTCAAGCTAACGGTGGCTGCATATTTTAAAGCCATCACAACAAAAGAGAGGAACATAACATTTCATTTTCTTAGGCCTGACGACTAAGGAAAAGTATTCGAACTGATAAGAACGTTTTAGATAAAGAAAGTCAAGTGTCCAACGTAAAATGTTATTACTTTTTATATTTGCGTATCGTATGAACATCCGTGGCTAAAAAGGTAACGCGTTGGACTGCGGATAGAAAGAGTTGGGGTTCAATGCTTGTAAGGGGGAGAGGTTTATAATTTGTTTTCGTAACTTTTTAACGTCTGTGTCGACCGCTTTACCAATGTGTTAGGACAGAAATGATACAAGAGGTCACAGTTACCGTAATTATTGAGGATGGGACACTAGTAACATAGCCAGTAGGTGCATTTACCAGTTGGATTCCATGAAAGTAAAATAGTGCTCGAATCCGGTATTACACAAAATATCTTAATATGAAAACCTCAAATTGAGTTGCCTTCATTTTTTAAGATAGTAATAACAAAACTATACCAAAATAAATTCTCACGAACAAGTATACTGGCAATCTGAATCTCCTTTGATATGTTGTTGTTCCATTTGAGGAACTAGAACATGGCGGTCATTTAGCCCCGTGTACTTGGGTGTGTGTGTGTAGACGTTCTCTGATAACTTGTGTTATAGTGGTGTCTGTACTAATGTTTGTATTGGCAATTAAGATGAGGATTGGGAAGGAGGCATGTTAGAGACCGTCCAGGCAATAGTCTGTAGTAGAAGTGGGAATCCACAGAAGACCAGGGTGGCTAAGGTGGGAATCGAACCCAGCTTTTCTCAGTTTTGCCCCACGAGGCGTAGTGTACCCCGTTCCACCCCTCAGAGCAGAATTACATTTCTTGTAAGAGCCGGGAATTAAACCCGTAGCTCTGGAGCGGCACTTCGATATGTTATTCTAATATCCATATCTGATTTTTTTTTACTTTCTGCCATTACAGGTCACGTGGCATAACCTTCTGATTCCATCGTATTCTCTTTATAAATCAGCAAAATTCAACGTACTCTTCACAGAAATATATCGTAAGTGAATAAATATGGAAATCGGACTTAGTAGGTGTGGCTCAATATTACATCCCCACTATAATAGGGCACCGGCTGTTGTTCAAAAAAGTATGCCTACGTCTGGAATCGAAGTACCATACTAACCGTTCTCACCCACCGTGTCTGGCAGGAACTTGACCGATGCAGCCACAACTGCAACGTGGAAACCACGCGCTGCACGTGCACTAGTTACAGTGGCCATCCCACCTCAAAGTCTTCAATCATGGTTTATGGAGCCAGAACCACCTGTCAACCATATTTCTTTAGTACTATTGCAAGAGTATTTCACATTAGTAGAAGAATTCAATCATCTTCAAATACTAACCTATCAGCCATCCACAGCTGTTTGGCCTTGCATTGAACCTTCTCCGCAAATGCTGCTTTAGAGTTGAGGTCACCCATACTGCAGCATCATGAACAGAACCAGGATGTCGAGCACTCAAACCTAAAATTTTCAGCTGAGCATCACACACCTGTAGGTACAATAAGAGAAGTTCCATGAGAAGAGATTTTTTCTTGTTTGCATACTAATTTGTAAAATATAAATCGTAATTGACAATTTGACAATCGTGTTGACCAACTGAAAAGCATTTAAATTTCATTTAGCCTACTAAGGTAACACTGAAAAACGGCTTCCAACATGGTAACAAGTTTGTTTTACACATTTTTAATACTCTGTAAGCTGTATAGTTCATGCTTCACCTAAGATAACAGCAACACCGTTCTGTTTGCTCTCAGTCAACTACAGACTTGGTAAATCAGACCATACAATACTTACAATCTGAATATTTAGGCTGTGGTATCCTTTCCTGTTCATGAACGCTACAGCTGGATGCAACTCATGCTCAACGGGGTGCAGTCGATAGCACCAAGACACCCAGGAAATCCAAATGTGTCCTGAAACCTGAAATTTAAACGTTACTTAATGCCATTTTTATTTGAATATTGTGTATTGCAAATTGATTACAGGGCACATTGTATTGTCAGACATGAAAATACATGGCAGTTCTATTTCATGTTGGAAGTAGGTTCCTTGACACAATTCCAAATTATACAAGGTGTTCCAAAATATTTTATCCTCTCTTCACAGTGTGTCACATAGGAAAACCACTTCCAGGATGACCGACATGGGAATCAAACTCACCACTTCTCAGTACTGCCTCACGAGACACACCAATTAATTCTGATCTCAGGGTTGGAACAAATTTAGAAAAAAATTATACTATGTTCATGCTGTGATCTCATTATGACTAAGATATCAATGCTGCAACACTGCCATTGAATAAAAATAAAAAATGATTGAAATTAATATATAATTCACCAAAGGAATACCAACATTTACACAACTAACATGATAATTGTTCTCTTAAGGGGCTTTTCATCAAGATTATAAGGGCATAATCTTACAAATATACAAACCCTTATTGACCATGTCAGAAACGACACAATTCGGGAGCAAATGGGTGTCGCCCCAATTGTGGACAAAATGAGAGAGAAACGGCTCCGATGGTAAGGCCATGCCCTGCGTGCAGCGCCTGATACTGTTAATAAATCTGTCCTTCATTTTGAGGTTGAAGGCCTACGCCCCAGAGGACGACCGAAGCAGCGTTGGCAAGACACAAAAAATGGTGATTTAAAAATTACCGGCCTAAATCCAGCTGACGCACAAAACCGGACAAAATGGAGGTCAATGACCAAAAAAGCGGACCCTGCACTAGCGGGACAACGCTAGGAAGGAGAAGAAGAAGAAGAGTTAATAAATATAATGCTTGAAACTGAGGTAGGAACAATAAAAGGCAGACTCTGGCCTAGATAGTCTAATTCTATGGAATTGCTTCCAATGAACTGTAGTCTACCTTGTGTAAACTCAATTGTCATTATAGAAACTTACTTCACTTGCAAAACAGCAACTCCTCTTGCATTCGTCGGAAACTGAATAAATTCACGGAGCAAGTGCGTGTTGATGGCCTCAGTCACCGATTGAATTACCTTGCTCACAATTGGCTGACTTACGGCCCCACAGCACTCTGGTAGCTCCCCTGAGCCAGAAACTGGAGGGTAATCAGCACCTTAAATACAGTAAAGGAGTGTCATCAGTCCAATATCAAAACAATAAATGTGCAAATCCCTATTTTCAATTACTGGTAACCTAAACCTAAGGGCAGTTTTGGAAGGGTTGAAGGATAATATAACCATGCTAAACTCCTGGAAGTCGATTCAAAGCTGCATCACCAATAGCAATATATAACACGGTAAAAGTTTCTAGATGTCATATGGAATCAACTCTCAATAACAGATTTGAAAGCTCTAGGAGTAAAGGCAAGATACCGGTATCTTAAAAGAATGTTGAGCATATCACTAGACAAGAGCAAGAGCATCTGAGAATACGAAAGGAAAAGGAAGAAAACATAGAAAGCGACTTCTTCGCTACAGATGCCACGTTTGACAGACACTGGACGGGTCCAAACTCTCAGATGAGAAGTGCAATAACAAGACTAGCGGTGCATGGTCTTATCCATAAGTTATGTTCGCGAACAGGACCTGTGCGTGCGTACTCTGTGAAATGCATCAAGTGATCGATATCGCATCATGAACTGCCCTAAAAGAGTGAAAACATTGCACGAAGTGTGAATACAGAAGAGAATAAATAAGCAGTAGGTAGTTGTAAGTTTTTACTATAATAAATGGACAGATTTAATTGTGATAATTTGTAATCTAGGAAGTTTGTAAACTATCCAGATTACATGGAGGATTGGCACTGGATCACAACTCGAAAGTGAACCCCATTTGTAAAATAATCCGGCAGTTATCCCAAGTTGAACAATCAATAAAAAAACATCCTTTTTATGAGGCAGATATTCTCAACTGCTGGTGTCAGACTAAACAAAAAGAATCAATCATAACCTAAATCGAGTAGCCTTTGTACAGTATACTACTGTGAGGCTGCTGTAAAATAGGTTCCAAAGCTGCCTCCTTCCCCAATCGGATCATTTACATCTCTGAGGCTCCGGTTAACCTCTCTTACGTATCGTCTGAAAAAAATAAAAAGAATAAACAATGCAGGTATGGTATATACACTGTATAGTGACCGAAATTAGTTATGCTATTACTAATAGCTCGAAATAAACGGCAATGTACATACAGCTGTTCATTTTCGTCCTCCATTTCCAATACAAAGGCAAGATATAAAAACCTTTCGGCGTCCATTTTGGCTTATTTCACACGATTTTCGTAAATATCTCGCCTAAAGGGACCCCGAGAGGAGTATTTACGGTGGATGGTTCAACGTCACAACTTGGATGCGATTTTACCTTACAGAATACCAATTTGACTGCTTACCAGTCTTTAGGGGTCACAAAAACTGGTTATGGCTTAACCATTCCTTATAGAATTGGGGTGCTGGTATGGAACAGTTAGTCAATACAATTCGACGCCGTGGACAAAGAGGAGCTCCGTCGGCACTCCCCTTACCGATATAGGGCAAACCATTCTGAGGAGAGGACGTTTAAAAATCGCAGGTCCACCAAGTTTTACGCCGTAGTTCATCAATAGAAGTTCTTTGAAACACATTGACGCTTCCCCGTTTAGAGGGACTCATTGAATAATAAATTAATCACGCATTATGCTTACAAAAAGCCGGATGAATATTGCCCATTTATGAAGGGTCAAACGGACCCCTAATTTTGTACTATGAATCTAAGGCCTATGTGAAGGTTCAAATTGGTAGGTTTACAACATGTTTTGCATTGCTTAATGCATACAAATGAACAAATTAATGGAATTTCTGCCCCTGCATGACGAGAGACTCCATAATGCCGTTAGTCAAAAGTAACGGCAACTGGGTCCAGCAGGGTCAAAAAACGCGATATCGTTTTCGACCGGAGAGGACGTGTGTCTATGAGCCTGGTACTATCGATTTTTAAGTAGCCTACGGTACATTTCGTTGTAGATCAGCGGATTGAAGATGCATGTGGAGAAGAGTAAAACAGTGGAGGTGAGTAGAGGTAAGAAAGAAGGAAAAGGAGCAATCAAAGTAGGAGATAAGGAATTAGAAGTGGTGAAACACTCCAAATACTTGGGAAGTGAACTGACTGAAGATGGAAGTCAAGATTTGGAAATTAGCAGAAGAATACAACTCGGGAGTGCTTTCTACCAGCAGGTACGGGGACTAGTATGGAACAAGGATATACCAATTAAGGCCAAAGACGTTATATACTAAGCATATTATGTTCCTATAATGGCATATGCAGCAGAAACTTGGACAATGACTAAGAGGGATGAGAGCAGAGTATAGGCAGCTGAGATGAGATTCCTGAGAAATATAGTCCAGAAAACGAGGAGAGACAGAGTGAGAAATGAAGATATACGGAAAGAACTGGGAGTACAGAAACTAAATTACAAACTGGAGCAAAACAGATTGAGATGGTTTGAACATGTCAATCGGATGAATTAAGTAAGGCTACCAAGACGAGCACTGGAACGATGGATGACAGGGAAGAGAGGACGAGGAAGAACAAGAAAGTGTTGGATGGACTCGGTGAAGAATAGTATTAGTAAACTGAACCTGGATTGGAACACCGTGTCAGAAGAGGAATGGTGGAACGACAGAACAAAGTGGAGAGGAACCATATTTGCCCCCACCCAGTGTCAGCTGGAAAAGGGGAAATAATGATACATGGACAACACCGTGACGTTTACTGCTTAATTTCCATTAGTTTAGCCAGTTCATTTTGCAACAATTGACATTGTTTTTACGATTCATGATAACCCTTTCTAGTGCTACTGAACTGAAGCCTCAATATTGTTGAAGCTTGCAATATAACGTTCTTTGTAATTCGTACTTTTGTGTCCCAAATTTTGTAGATATGGCGAAGACTTGTGTTTTGATATTGATGCGAGATGAAGAGTTGACTAGCCGGGTCTGAAATGGAGTGGGGGAGCAGCTTTCTCTCGATTGCCTGTCCCTCGGCTATGGCCCTTCCTAAAAGTATTCGTCACCCAGCTGTTAATGCAATAGCAGACAGTCTCACCCTGATATTATAAGTGGCCAGTCGAACAGTTACGTAGCGTTAATTGTCTTTGTGTTGTAAGCTTTCAAGAGTGATTTAAAAAGTCGGGCTTACCATAACACTATTGTATTTTAATACATTGTGCTACAGAATGTATAAATTTTTGGTGGTATTTCCGTTTAATTGAACTCAATAAAGCCCCGAGATTACCTTCCGGATTGATGAGCTGTTCAAGTCACATGGGCATGACTTTATTCGTTTGCCACCTTACATGTGTGAGTTTAATGCCATTGAATTGCCCCCTCCCCCAGGGCTCACATCTAGTGGGACGGGGGTTAGCGACCACGGGACCCCAGCTGAGTCCGGCATTGCTTCCACTTACTTATGCCGGGCTCCTCTCCGTCTTCTTTCCTGTCGACCTCCCTTGGTCAATTCTCGTTCTTTCCCGACCCCCATGGTATTAGGGTATCCGAGGCCTAGGGAGTCCTTCACTTTTCCGCCTTAGTTGGCCCTTGTCTCATCTTTCCTGATCCCTCATTCTTCGAGGGGTCAGACCTCGTCTTTTCTTTTCATTATATTTCCTTTTCTCTTTAAGATACCCGCACTGTTTTTTTAATTTTTATTGGCTCCGCGTGTATCTAAATTCTCTTTAGCGATTTTAGGTAGATTTCATTAGAAAGCTAACTATTGCAATGGGTCCCATGTTTCGACTTCCGGAACATTTCGACATATCTTCGCGTTTCACATCCCCCAGACCCCAAAACCACCGTCAGTTCAAAAGTTTATATATAATTTATGTATGTATATATATATATATATATATATATGTGTATATATATATATGTGTACAGTATATATATATATGCATATCAGTTTCTTGTGGACACGATAACTGCCGCAATTTTGCACTAATCACTTTGAATTTTTTACCGAATATGTATACCTATAAAATCTCGGTCGAGTTCGTTACTGGGCTAAATCGGTCAAAGGAGGTGAAAATGGGGGGCTTTTTTCGAAAAAGTGAAATATTGCTATAACTCTCTTAATATGTGAAATATCGAATCCGTTCAACGTTCATACTAAGTGTCGGATAAAGCCCAACAATTTATTAAGTAAAAATGTAGACTTTCACGACCGGCGTTGAAATAGGAATCTCCGTTTCGCGGGCTTATAGGTCGTGTTCCAAGGACATTTTGTCGTCCTGACGTTTCGCTGAATACTGCGTTCAGCATGTTCACAGGTTACATAAAGCGAGGTAAAACAAGTAAACAGAAGATATATAAATAGTCAACAACCCACACATAGAGGCTACCATAGCAACGGCGTACCACATAAAAGTAATGCATCAAGGAGAGGGCTGCTCGTCTGTTGCATCTTCTCGTCTACGACGGTCAATAAGGGAAGGCTTGAGGGGATTAAGGACTGGAAGCCAAGCTCTGTTCACACGTTCTGCTTCCTCCTTAAGATTGAAGCTGTTAGTATGCTTCAGGATTTCAATGGCCTCCCTTTGTAGCCTGGCATGATAAGACACCGTGGTGGACAGAACTTCGGTGTCTCCATATCTTATATCGTGACCTGCAAGTAGCGAGTGTGCTGCTACAGTGGATTTATCTGTTTGTCCCAGCCGGCTGTGTCGTTCGTGCTCCTTGAGGCGAGTGGCAATACTTCTTTTCGTTGTTCCAATATATACTTGGCCACAATCACACGGGATTTTATAAACCCCTGCCGCGGTATGAGGATGTCGCTTATCTTTAGCGGACCTAAACATGTCCTTAATTTTTCGTGTAGGCCTGTATATGGTCTTTATATCATGGGACTCGAGTAGCCTCCCTATTCTGTCCGTGACCTTTTTTATATATGGAAGAAAAGCCCTAGCCAGGGGCTGCTTGTCTCCAATTACCCTTGTAGTTGGACGTCTCGGATGGAGTGCTCGCTGGATATCTTTCTGGCTGTACCCATTCGCGCGTAAGGCCTCGTTGAGGTGTTCAATTTCTTGTTTTAGGCACTGCTTATCACAAATTCTTTTAGCGCGGTCAGCCAGTGTTTTTATAACTCCGTATTTCTGTCGTGGGTGGTGGTTGGACGTCTTATGTAGATATCGGTCAGTATGGGTCGGCTTACGGTAAACTGTATGTCCCAAAGTTAGATCAGTGGTCTTCGTTACCATAACGTCGAGAAACGCGATTTTCTGTTCATTTTCTAACTCCATGGTAAACTGAATGTTCGAGTTTTGGCTGTTAAGATGTTGTAAAAACAGATTTAATTGATCTTTACCATGGCCCCATATTACAAAGGTATCGTCCACGTATCGTAGCCACACTTTAGGTTTCAAAGGTGCGGTCTCTAGTGCTATTTCTTCAAATTGTTCCATGAAGAAATTCGCGATCACCGGACTAAGGGGACTGCCCATGGCGACCCCATCAAGTTGTTCATAGAAATCACCCTTCCACAGGAAATAGCTAGCGGTGAGGCAGTGGCGGAATAAGGCGGTGATATCATCAGGAAAAATCCGTGCGATGTACTCCAGGGCTGCCTTTATAGGTACTTTCGTGAAAAGAGAGACCACGTCAAAACTTACTAGTAAGTCACCAGCTTCTAGTTGAATAGTTTTCAATTTTTCAATGAAATGGCCGGAATCTTTGACGAACGACTGTGTACCGCCGATATGTGGTTGAAGTAAGGTAGCTAAATGTTTGGCAATGCTATAAGTTGGTGATCCAATAGCACTCACGATAGGACGAAGAGGAACATTATCTTTGTGTATTTTAGGTAAACCATAAAGTCTTGGTGGTAAAGCTTCACTTCTGGTGGTTACCTTCTTTACGTTTTCAGGTAGCGTAGATACCTTGATCAGGCCGTTTGTTTCACGAAGAATCCGGTTGGTAGGATCTCTCAGTAGTTTGCGGTAGGTACCCGGGTCTAAAAGTTCCAAAACATTGGCAGTGTAGTCGTCCATGTCCAAGATAACCGTTGCGTTCCCTTTGTCTGCAGGAAGAATGATTATGCTCTCGTCCATGTTGAGAGTCTTAATAGCCTTTCTCTCCTGAGGTGTGAGGTTACTCTGCGGTGCCGGTGCCTTCTTGATTATACGTGAGGCTTCATGACGAATTTCATCTGCTTGTTCAGATGGTAGCTCACGGATTGCCGCTTCAATATTGGCGACAATGTCTTCCACGGGAATCGAAGGAGGGGTCACTGCGTAATTTCCTCCTTTCGCTAGTATAGAGATTACCCACTCTGACAGGTGGCGATTGGTCAGGTTAACAATTGTCCGTGAGATGTCCAGCGTAGGCGCAGGTACCGGCGCGGGTTGGTCTCTCTGCAATCGCTCAAACTTTTTCTTCTGCCGGATGCTAGACTGTTCAAATGTTGAACGCATAGAGTAGAAGGTGATACGATCTACATTTTCCCAGTCCTGATATGAGAGTGTGCTGCTGATGCGGTAGTGCAGCTGTAAGAGTGCCTGATCTGTAGTAGCGAGCCCCTTACGTGCAAAGTTTATGCGTTCACGTAATAGCGAACGTTCAGTTCGATCATATATTCTATGGGCTCTAGCTGAGGTTAGTGGTCTCTTCATTTTAATAAACTTGGGAATCATACCTGTGTCTCGGCATCGAAGAAGAAACGCGAGTGATGACAGAAGTTGCGACTTTTTCTTCCTTAACCTCTCAAAGTGACGAACTAAGTGTGATATTTCCTCCCCGTAGAGGCGAATTAAGTAAAAATGTAGACTTTCACGACCGGCGTTGAAATAGGAATCTCCGTTTCGCGGGCTTATAGGTCGTGTTCCAAGGACATTTTGTCGTCCTGACGTTTCGCTGAATACTGCGTTCAGCATGTTCACAGGTTACATAAAGCGAGGTAAAACAAGTAAACAGAAGATATATAAATAGTCAACAACCCACACATAGAGGCTACCATAGCAACGGCGTACCACATAAAAGTAATGCATCAAGGAGAGGGCTGCTCGTCTGTTGCATCTTCTCGTCTACGACGGTCAATAAGGGAAGGCTTGAGGGGATTAAGGACTGGAAGCCAAGCTCTGTTCACACGTTCTGCTTCCTCCTTAAGATTGAAGCTGTTAGTATGCTTCAGGATTTCAATGGCCTCCCTTTGTAGCCTGGCATGATAAGACACCGTGGTGGACAGAACTTCGGTGTCTCCATATCTTATATCGTGACCTGCAAGTAGCGAGTGTGCTGCTACAGTGGATTTATCTGTTTGTCCCAGCCGGCTGTGTCGTTCGTGCTCCTTGAGGCGAGTGGCAATACTTCTTTTCGTTGTTCCAATATATACTTGGCCACAATCACACGGGATTTTATAAACCCCTGCCGCGGTATGAGGATGTCGCTTATCTTTAGCGGACCTAAACATGTCCTTAATTTTTCGTGTAGGCCTGTATATGGTCTTTATATCATGGGACTCGAGTAGCCTCCCTATTCTGTCCGTGACCTTTTTTATATATGGAAGAAAAGCTCTAGCCAGGGGCTGCTTGTCTCCAATTACCCTTGTAGTTGGACGTCTCGGATGGAGTGCTCGCTGGATATCTTTCTGGCTGTACCCATTCGCGCGTAAGGCCTCGTTGAGGTGTTCAATTTCTTGTTTTAGGCACTGCTTATCACAAATTCTTTTAGCGCGGTCAGCCAGTGTTTTTATAACTCCGTATTTCCAGTCCTTAATCCCCTCAAGCCTTCCCTTATTGACCGTCGTAGACGAGAAGATGCAACAGACGAGCAGCCCTCTCCTTGATGCATTACTTTTATGTGGTACGCCGTTGCTATGGTAGCCTCTATGTGTGGGTTGTTGACTATTTATATATCTTCTGTTTACTTGTTTTACCTCGCTTTATGTAACCTGTGAACATGCTGAACGCAGTATTCAGCGAAACGTCAGGACGACAAAATGTCCTTGGAACACGACCTATAAGCCCGCGAAACGGAGATTCCTATTTCAACGCCGGTCGTGAAAGTCTACATTTTTACTTAATTCGCCTCTACGGGGAGGAAATATCACACTTAGTTCGTCACTTTGAGAGGTTAAGGAAGAAAAAGTCGCAACTTCTGTCATCACTCGCGTTTCTTCTTCGATGCCGAGACACAGGTATGATTCCCAAGTTTATTAAAATGAAGAGACCACTAACCTCAGCTAGAGCCCATAGAATATATGATCGAACTGAACGTTCGCTATTACGTGAACGCATAAACTTTGCACGTAAGGGGCTCGCTACTACAGATCAGGCACTCTTACAGCTGCACTACCGCATCAGCAGCACACTCTCATATCAGGACTGGGAAAATGTTGATCGTATCACCTTCTACTCTATGCGTTCAACATTTGAACAGTCTAGCATCCGGCAGAAGAAAAAGTTTGAGCGATTGCAGAGAGACCAACCCGCGCCGGTACCTGCGCCTACGCTGGACATCTCACGGACAATTGTTAACCTGACCAATCGCCACCTGTCAGAGTGGGAAATCTCTATACTAGCGAAAGGAGGAAATTACGCAGTGACCCCTCCTTCGATTCCCGTGGAAGACATTGTCGCCAATATTGAAGCGGCAATCCGTGAGCTACCATCTGAACAAGCAGATGAAATTCGTCATGAAGCCTCACGTATAATCAAGAAGGCACCGGCACCGCAGAGTAACCTCACACCTCAGGAGAGAAAGGCTATTAAGACTCTCAACATGGACGAGAGCATAATCATTCTTCCTGCAGACAAAGGGAACGCAACGGTTATCTTGGACATGGACGACTACACTGCCAATGTTTTGGAACTTTTAGACCCGGGTACCTACCGCAAACTACTGAGAGATCCTACCAACCGGATTCTTCGTGAAACAAACGGCCTGATCAAGGTATCTACGCTACCTGAAAACGTAAAGAAGGTAACCACCAGAAGTGAAGCTTTACCACCAAGACTTTATGGTTTACCTAAAATACACAAAGATAATGTTCCTCTTCGTCCTATCGTGAGTGCTATTGGATCACCAACTTATAGCATTGCCAAACATTTAGCTACCTTACTTCAACCACATATCGGCGGTACACAGTCGTTCGTCAAAGATTCCGGCCATTTCATTGAAAAATTGAAAACTATTCAACTAGAAGCTGGTGACTTACTAGTAAGTTTTGACGTGGTCTCTCTTTTCACGAAAGTACCTATAAAGGCAGCCCTGGAGTACATCGCACGGATTTTTCCTGATGATATCACCGCCTTATTCCGCCACTGCCTCACCGCTAGCTATTTCCTGTGGAAGGGTGATTTCTATGAACAACTTGATGGGGTCGCCATGGGCAGTCCCCTTAGTCCGGTGATCGCGAATTTCTTCATGGAACAATTTGAAGAAATAGCACTAGAGACCGCACCTTTGAAACCTAAAGTGTGGCTACGATACGTGGACGATACCTTTGTAATATGGGGCCATGATAAAGATCAATTAAATCTGTTTTTACAACATCTTAACAGCCAAAACTCGAACATTCAGTTTACCATGGAGTTAGAAAATGAACAGAAAATCGCGTTTCTCGACGTTATGGTAACGAAGACCGCTGATCTAACTTTGGGACATACAGTTTACCGTAAGCCGACCCATACTGACCGATATCTACATAAGACGTCCAACCACCACCCACGACAGAAATACGGAGTTATAAAAACACTGGCTGACCGCGCTAAAAGAATTTGTGATAAGCAGTGCCTAAAACAAGAAATTGAACACCTCAACGAGGCCTTACGCGCGAATGGGTACAGCCAGAAAGATATCCAGCGAGCACTCCATCCGAGACGTCCAACTACAAGGGTAATTGGAGACAAGCAGCCCCTGGCTAGAGCTTTTCTTCCATATATAAAAAAGGTCACGGACAGAATAGGGAGGCTACTCGAGTCCCATGATATAAAGACCATATACAGGCCTACACGAAAAATTAAGGACATGTTTAGGTCCGCTAAAGATAAGCGACATCCTCATACCGCGGCAGGGGTTTATAAAATCCCGTGTGATTGTGGCCAAGTATATATTGGAACAACGAAAAGAAGTATTGCCACTCGCCTCAAGGAGCACGAACGACACAGCCGGCTGGGACAAACAGATAAATCCACTGTAGCAGCACACTCGCTACTTGCAGGTCACGATATAAGATATGGAGACACCGAAGTTCTGTCCACCACGGTGTCTTATCATGCCAGGCTACAAAGGGAGGCCATTGAAATCCTGAAGCATACTAACAGCTTCAATCTTAAGGAGGAAGCAGAACGTGTGAACAGAGCTTGGCTTCCAGTCCTTAATCCCCTCAAGCCTTCCCTTATTGACCGTCGTAGACGAGAAGATGCAACAGACGAGCAGCCCTCTCCTTGATGCATTACTTTTATGTGGTACGCCGTTGCTATGGTAGCCTCTATGTGTGGGTTGTTGACTATTTATATATCTTCTGTTTACTTGTTTTACCTCGCTTTATGTAACCTGTGAACATGCTGAACGCAGTATTCAGCGAAACGTCAGGACGACAAAATGTCCTTGGAACACGACCTATAAGCCCGCGAAACGGAGATTCCTATTCCAACAATTTATGTTTGAAGAGTTTTTACATAGCACCAACCATTGACCAATGGGGTGGGAAAAAGTGGGTTTTTCGGGAAACATTAATCATATCTCTCTTAATAGGCACAATATCAAAACCGTACAAAATGGACAATATTCCCCTAATAATTACCTAAAACTTTTGTCTGGAAGAATTTTTGATATGACCCACCATTACGCCAAGGGATGAGAAAAATGATTTCGGAATTATAAGAAAATGCCAAGAGCTATCAGAGGTTGCCATGGCAACACTACTAAATTGATGAGGGATGACCCATCAGACGTTGCCATGACAACGCACTTGCACGAGATCAGATTCAGTATTTCCATCTGACTATGTGTGAAGCGGCTTCGGTGACGTAACTGGTAGCATGCTGAATGTCGATGCCCAAGGTCGCGGTTTCAAAGCCGGCCGAAGTCGTCGGATTTTCTAAGAGCGCTAAAATCCCTCAGTATGCTTTCCTTTGGAGGGGAAGTTCCAACGTTCGTTACGAGTTGCTGGTTGGGGTGGCATCTAGTAGCCAAGTTCACAGCTAGGTGTCCTTGAAGGTAGTACCTGGTAGCAACATTAGGAACTACTGCTTGAAATTGACCGTCTGCAGTCCTTACCTGAATTAAGACTAATAGAGCCATTACAATTCACACCGTTTATCAGACTGATTCTACACTCACCCAAAATACACGGGGTTAGATGACCGCGTTGTCGCAGCCCCTAAACGGAGGAACCAACCAGAGGTAGATTTCATTAGAAAGCAAACTATTGCAATGGGTACCATGTTTCGACTTCCGGAAAATTTCGGCATATCTTCGCGTTTCACATCCCCCAGACCCCAAAACCACCGTCAATTCAAAAGTTTATATATAATTTATGTATGTATATATATGTATATATGTATATCAGTTTCTTGTGGACACGATAACTGCCGTAATTTTGCACTAATCACTTTGAATTTTTTACCGAATATGTATACCTATAAAATCTCGGTCGAGTTCGTTACTGGGCTAAATCGGTCGAAGGGGGTGAAAATGGGGGGCTTTTTAAGAGCGTTAAAAATCCCTCAGTATGCCTTCCTTCGGAGGGGAAGTAAAACCGCCGGTCCCATGTCATAGATTTATGGCATGTTAAAGATCTTTCCACTAATTACACCTGTGTGAAACTAAATTGGATAGGTTAAGAATGTAAACAACGCTCTTAGAAAATGGACAATATTCCCCTAATAATTACCTAAAACTTTTGTCTGAAATAATTTTTGATATGATCCACCATTATGCCAAGGGATGAGAAAATGATTTCGGAATTATAAGAAAATGCCAAGAGCTATCAATGGTTGCCATGGCAACACTACTAAATTGATGAGGGATGAGCCATCAGACGTTGCCAAGATAACGCACTTGCACGAGATCAGATTCAGATATCCATCTGACTAAGTGTGAAGCGGCTTCGGTGACGTAACTTGTAGCATGCTGAATGTCTATGCCCAAGGTGGCGAGTTCAAAGCCGGCCGAAGTACGTCGGATTTTCTAAGAGCGTTAAAAATCCCTCAGTATGCTTTCCTTTGGAGGGGAAGTTTCAACGTTCGTTGCTGGTTGCGGTGGCATCTAGTAGCCAAGTTCACAGCTAGGTGTCGTTGACGGTAGTACCTGGTAGCAACATTAGGAACTACTGCTTGAAATTGACCGTCTGCAGTCCTTACCTGAATTACAGACTAATACAGCCATCCCTAAGTACACGGGGTTACATGACCGCGTTGTCGCAGCCCCTAAACTCAGCAACCAACCAAAATCTCTGCGGGAGATATAATTTTGCGTGAAGAAGTAACAGACCGTTACATAGTTACACATCAGTGTCGAAACCTTGCAAAAGGACAGTGTGACCACAAGTATAAAAATGGACCCCAAATGACAAGAAGGTTACCGTTCCCATAAAACAATAAAATGTTTAAAATAAGCATAAAATGACGAAAAACAAAGTTAATTAAGCTCCAATTATAAAATACTTTCTCGCAATAAATGAGGTCTGATCCTTCTACGAAAACCTGCATATTCTGCCTATTTTCGCCTATCCCCAAATTTGTCCGGTGAAATCTACCTCCGCCTTCCGGCGTGCCGAGAGGACTTTTTTTTTTGCATCTACACTCCATTTTGTAGGTATTTTCAATCTACGTTGCATTTTGTAAGTTTTTTCGACCTAAGTTGCATTTTGCGAGTGTTTTCAACCTCAATTGCATTTTCTAAGGTTTGACAATGTAAATTGCTTTTTAGTAAGTCTTTCAATAATGTCGGGAGTCCAGAGATCCGACGAAGCTTTGTGACTGTTTTGAATTTCAATTGCAATTTGTAAGTATTCTCAACCTAAACCGTAACAAGAATTGGGAAGGATATTGTCCTCACGTTCATGGCAATGAGGAAGATTACTGGCAGAAAGAAGGACTAATGGGAGACGCGCTCATATCTCAGTATAGTGATAGTGGCAGTGAATCATCGTCGTCCGAATCTGAACTTGCTCATCCACTGACAGACAGTGAGTGAGCACTTCAAGTACTACTCCCTTCGTAGAAGTAATTCGTGCGTGTAGAAATTTGACTTCAAGTACAGTTAGGTAATATTGTTTTGAATGACATTTTATAGAGAGCTTTTCAGTGTTTCCTTATTGACAATTGATATTGTAACTCTGAGTCGCTCAACACAATATAATTCCAATTTTTGTTGTTTGAGTCTTCTGTCTTTTGACTGATTTGATGCAGCCCTCCATGACTCCCAGTCCTCAGCTGATCGTTTCATCTCTACATAACTACCACACCTTATATGCAAGGCAATCTGTTTAACATGTTCTAACAATGGCCTCCCGCTACAGTTCTTGTCCTTGACCCTTCCTTCCGTAAATAACTTTGGTATTCTTGGGGAAGAATACTTCCATGTGATTGTTCTATACAGTTGGTAATGTCTTAGTATTGACCGACTGAAAAGATGCCACAGTGGCGTAACTTCTGGAGGGGGATGAGCGGAATGTAATTGCTTTTTTAGTTTTGTGTTTGTTGTTTTTGGTTCCGTGTTTGTTTTCTGCTTTTGCTTTTATTTTCTGCTTTTTTGAATTCTGCTTTGTGTTTTTATCATTTCAAATGATCTTGTCGACTTCGTCGTTATGCTTGAGTCTAAAGTTATACGTTACGGAGACGGAAGTGACGTCATGCAGCCACGTGGGAAGCAGAAGCTAATGGTTAATGGAGTCTGCTGAAAGAGTCCTGGGGCGTCGAGAGACCTGGGTCTTTGAGCGAAGCGAAAAGAATACAGGGTGACTCCTAAAGAGGTGTAAAAGATGCCAGATAAGAACACAAGTTGACTCTTAAAAAGGTGTACAAGATGGCAGAGAAGAATACAGGGTGACTCCTAAAGAGGTGCACAAGATGTCAGACACGATTACAGGGTTACTCCTAAAGGGGTGTACAAGATGTCACACAAGAATACAGGGTGACTTCTAAAGAGATATACAAGATCCCATATAAGAATACAGGGTGCCTCCTAAAGAGGTGTGCAGGATGTCAGAGCAATATACAGTTCAAGATGCCAGATAAGAATACAGGGTGACTCGTAAAGAGATATACAAGATACCAGATAAGAATACAAGGTGACTCTTAAAGAGGTGTACAAGATGGCAGAGAAGAATACAGGGTGACTCCTAAAGAGGTGTACAAGATGTCACACAATAATACAGCGTGACTTCTAAAGAGATATACAAGATGCCAGATAAGAATACAGGGTGCCTCCTAAAGAGGTGTGCAGGATGTCAGAGCAAATTAGAGGGTGACAACGAGATGTACATTATGTTAGATTCAATTCAAATACAGGGTGACCCTTTAAGAGGTTTGCAAGATATCAGATTAAATAATGGGTGACTCTTAAAGAATTGTAAAAGATGTCAGACTCAAATTCAGGGTGACCCTTAAAGACGTGCCTGCCTGGGAAGCCTAAATTAATGGGTAATGGAGTCTGTTGAAAGAGTCCTGAGCCTTTCTAACATGTGTAGCATTTGTAGCATGCGTCAATTGAAATTATATAACGTCTAGTTTTCAAACTGGCTGTAATTTTTTGTTTTTGTTTTCTGTTTTCTTATCTTTGAATTTTGTTTTGCGTTTTCGTTTTACTGGTTGTTTTCTGCTATATATTTTGTATTTTGCTTTGTGTTTTGGTCAAGCAAACTTACACGTTTGATCTCGAGAGCATTTGCACCTCTCAATACGCCTAAAACTAAACAGTTTACACAAGTAAAGATAAACGTTCTCAAATTATGACCGTACATAATCCAATCGTTTGTCTCAAATAAAAATCTCATCAATTTTGTTTAAATTATTTGGTTCTGGTGGGGGTTACTGATCCCCCTAATCACCCCCGTAGTTACGCCTCTTAGATGACACAGGAACACAAGGACTGATGAAATTATTTGCATTGATAAAAGCTTTGTTATTACCATACATGAAATAAATAAAATAAAGTTTTTCAATAAAATATATTATCGAGTAATCAAAATATTCCGTCCCTCTTTTGCCCTCTTCAGGCAGTACAGCACTGGACTTCTGAGCTGAAGTACATGTGTTCGATCCTGGCTAAATAGGATGGTATTTGAAGGTGCTGAAATGTGTCAGCTTCGTATCGACAGATTTACTGGAACGTAGAATGAATCATTCTGGACAGAATTCGTGACGTATCGCATTATTATTATTATTTTTATTATTATACGCGCATTATTTCAATCTGGTGTATTGTTATTATAATAGTACTTTACTTCAACTATGTTTAGTCGTTAGAAAGTGTCTACTACATATTTTATTTTATTTTACTAGAACTGTAGGAGCTATATTAAATGTTTGCAACTAAAACAAATGAATCAATGATCCGATCGGGTACCGGGACTTGACCCTGAAACTTTCAGCATTCTCTCCTTGAATAACAACTTATTATTCTTCTTTTTGCGTTTTGCCCATTATAGAGCGCGCTTGAACTTGTTTTTCGGCTTGATGATATTCGCCTTCCTATCTTCCCAAAATCTCTTCATGAAGTCACTGTGCTGCTTCTTCCGTTCTTATTATTATTATTATTATTATTATTATTTCAACTGCATTGGATGCCTTGTTATTGTTTTTAAATGATCTTGTCGACTTCGTCGTTACGCTGGGGTCAGGCGTTACGTTACGCTGGGGTCAGGTGTTACGTTACGCTGGGGTCAGGCGTTACGTTTCGCTGGGGTCAGGCGTTACGTTACGCTGGGGTCAGGCGTTACGTTACGTTGACGGGATGAAATGCACCCAGATGCACTGAGGTGTGTGACGTCATCGTACCTTTTGGTGCATGTGTTCCCCGACAATCTCTACTTCGTTAATATAAGACAAAAATCCCCGATTCTTGGATGTCCCGGGTAATCTCGAAAACCCCTGGATGGAATTTGATGCGGTTTTCACCATTCTGTAAAGGATATCTCGAGGAAAGATTCTGTAGAAAATAATTTATGTATGATCAAAGGAAGCCAAGCAGTAACGATTTCAGTGAAAAAATCGAAAACAAACTTGGCGTTCGTGCGCTTCTTAAGCCTACGCTGGGCAAACCGTTAAAAATATCAATATACTATGAGCGTAAGAATTGGTCAGCATGAAAAGTTCTACAAAAAGGTTCGCGAGAGCATATCTCTATCTCCAATACAACGCCCACTATAAATGTTTTTAGACTGGATGGAAGGGGCACGTCCCTGCGCGCTCTGGTAAGCGTGACGGCATCCCGCGCGCTTAACCTTGCTTTGCCCTTGGTTTGCACTTGCCGTTCGCTAGTAATTTGAAACAAGGTAAGCAAGATAACTATTATGCAGATAATTTCCTAACATGTCAAGAGTCTTTGGCTTCGAGCGAAGCGAGAAGCCTCCCGCCTTTCTAGCAATTTTCAGCATTTGTAGCATTTAAAATGATACAATGTCTAGTCTTTCAGACTGACTGTCCCTTTTTTTATGGAAAGCGCTGCCGTTATTAATACTATTATATAAATACAGTATTATTTTCTTAGAGTTCAAACGCAGTAGTTAAATGAAAAGGAAATGAGCTTTAGGCAGGTCGATTCTGTACATCTGTCAGCTGATGATCTCCATCTGGCCAAATTACGAATACATTTTCCTTTGCGCTCTCTCTCTCTCTCTCTCTCTCATATGTAGCGTGTGGCGATTAGCAACGTCTTCAGAAACGCATGTTTAAAAGGAAGCTTGGGTCCGATGCGAGGGGGGTTGGGGTGAGAGGCTCGTTTCAGCCAAATTCCTACCATAACTCTTCTCTCTGGCTCCCATCAATAACATGTTCTACAGCGGAGGTAATACTTAAGTGCCCAGCGCAGATTTTCAGTCACAGTCAATTCACTATATTTATTGTTGAAGACACAGAGGTGTGGGTATTTAACTTGGAACAGCCTTATAACGACAATATACGAGTTACCCTCACAGGGGCGTATATAAGAGGGGGGGGGGGGGGTGCTGAGGGGAATCCAGCCCCCTCCCCCCTGAAAAAAGCCAATAAAAATTAAGAAAGTTTTGCTTTGGTATGAGCATTGAATAATTTTAAATTTGGTTGTACCCTAATCTCAACTTATTGGCTAAGTTATAAACAATATTAAGATTGAAATTAGACTAACTCGTGGTTAGCATTCTTGGCTGACGCCCCGGAGGTCCGAGTTCGATTGCCGGCTCTGACAACAAATTTTAATTCTAGCCTGAGGGCTGGAACGGGGTAGGCTACACTCAGCCTTGTGAAGCAAAACTGTGAATTCCACAGTACGGTACTTTTGAGAAATACATTATCAACTTATTTAGATCGTAGAATTTCGCGGCCGGTGTCTAGTTTATCATCTTGGCTTACAGGATTGAGCCGCGACGTTTGTCGGTTATTATTTCCCGACGTTTCGGCTGACATTGCAGCAGTGGCGTCACTAGGGTTGGTGTCACACCCCCCTCCCCCCTTCCATCCCCTCACGACACCCCATAGACCTCCTCCGAGTCCGCCAGTGCCAAATAACGCAAACATACAGGATCCTTAGTAACGTTTATAAACATAGGTCCTATATTTACAAAGTAGTTAAAGATTGTATGAAGTTAAGAACTAAGAACTACATAGAAAATATGTTAATTACTTTTTTAATTGTAATTTTAACATTAAATTTTATGTCATATTAAATCTCGACAAAATCAAAACTTTCCTTTCCTGGCCTTTACAGCTGAAAACTTGTTAATTACTTCATCGAAATCAACTCCTTTCGCTAAATCACTTCAATTGACAATATTGCAAGATCAGAAAGCCTTGACTGTCCCATGGTTGATCGTAACTAGTTCTTTATAAACTTTAGCTTTGAAAAACTCCTCTCACATGAAGCCACAGTCACACAGATCGTAAGGAATAATTGTAGGCTCACTGAGAGATATGGGAGAGATTCTAGGAAGTCCCATTCTGCTATGAATTTCAAAACGTCAAGTACTAACCAATCTTTGACATCTTCGAGATCACTCTCTGCTGCCTTCAGGGCATTCTCAGCCTTGGTATTTCTAATAAAAGCTCTTCCTCTGATAACTCATCATAGAAAGTGGTTAATTTTGGAATGGACACCAGTAACTGTTCTTCAGTGGCAGATATCAAACTCTTGCATTGAACAGCCTCAAACATGGCTGCTACTTCCTTGATAGCTCTTGATCTGATCTGGAGTTCAGAATGGAAACGTTCAATACACTCAAGCATCGCTCTCTTGTTTTCTTCTTGCAGAGTTAGTCCAGCATCTCTCGTCTTCTCACCTGTCACTGCAATTTTTACGAACCGCCCTAATTTTGGTGTCACCCGGTGCGGTCCGCACCCCCCTAGCAAGGTAAGTAGACTATAAGGTAGGACACTCCGGTGCCTCTCGCTCCCATTGGCTGATAATCTGTGACGCAGCTCGGATGAAGCAGGCGCTTGCCAGCTGATATTTACAATGCATTCTTACGGGAAACAGAGTCATATTTCACTTGCCTTTTCCGCTCGTGGTATTCAATCACAATAATGGCAATATGCGCATTATAAAGAGAAAGGTATAAACAATATATTTCAGTGGTTTATAATGCGAAATATACTTCATAAACACACACAAAAAATATTTTAGATTAACTACGCTACCGCACCTTAGTATCAGCTGAGCTTACAAGAAGCCTCACAAAACACAATAAAAGACGTGCAAAGTATGGAAATACGAAATTTAGCAATAGCGATAAGCTACATAATCATGCTTTAGCGATCCTGCGGTGTAGCCAAGTGCGTTATATTGCTCACTACGATCGCGATGGGAAGCTGCAGTAAGTCGGGAGTTCAGAGGTTCAAATCCCGGCGCTGACAGCGGCTTTCCATACACTCTCCAGGCAAATGCCGAGATAGTAGACTACCTTGTTTCAAGTTCCGGAGCACTTACCCCATTTCCGTCCCTAATAATTACGGTCACACAAACATTACAACAGTCACCTTAAAAGCATGGATTACAAATTGAACACACAAAGTACACGGAGCTGATGACCAAGATGTCCCAGTCCCAACAACATACATTATTAATGTAACATTGGTATGTAAATGATCAGTTTATAAACACTTACCTTTGATGCGACTTGAGTTTTAGATGACGAAGCGACCCAGAGTTTGTTCTTTTTTGCTGCATATTTCTCTAGTAATTTGATCTTGATATGCCTATTCAGGTGACGGATTCTGATAAAAGTCCTTGTCCTCACGTATAAACGAATTATCTTCTCATTCACTTCCGGGAATTTTGAGTTTATTAAGGTGGTCAGGTAGGTCATTACATTTTTCTTTTTAGATATAGTTAGTCCATGAAAAGAACCAAACACAACTTCAAATTCAATCATTTTATGGAGCCACTCATGTGTTGGACGAGTAAGTCCCCCCTTTGAAATGATGGATATCCAATCACCCCTGCTCTCGTCTGTTACATACAAATTTTCCCCCTTCACACTTAAACTCTCATCAATAAACCTACTCTTGAATGCCATATAGCCGGCAAGGTACTTAACTGCATCTAGCGCAACGTCATCTTCACTTGTAGCCTGCGTAGAAACCTTACGGTTAATAGTTCAGTTTCTTCCGGGTCACTGATGGGGTTGGCTGAAGCTGTTGGACCTTCAACAATGTCAATGCATAGTTCATTGGTTACGAACCCCATGAAATCTTCGTCTGTATTGGACGCTGCCCCTAAAGAATTTTCAGAACCGCCCCTCCCCTCTTCCTCTACAGACACACTGCCCGATAAGGGGATGTCATCCACATTGCCTGTTAACAGGAGTAGACGAATTCGGTTTCGCACCTCGAATGGGGAAGGGTTATTATAGAATATACCCAGTCCTCGAATTAGAGAAAATAAATTTTCAAGACAATCCTGATTTAGTCTGGCAGTCAAAATGAACGAGACATTGTGAGTTGTTTTCATGTGTTGAAACAATCCAAACAGAGAATTGATGGAAATAATGAAACCTTTCTGAAAAGGTAGCAGGCTCTTCCTATTTCCCACTCGCACATTGGATATTACTTCCAAAAATCACTTGAGTGTATTTTCCTGGCTTCGGAGATTTACGCCATATCCACTTCTGAGGGGTGCTTTCTGGTCTCGTGGAATTCTAGAATTCATGACGTCTAACGAGTCGTTCACCAGCTGGATGAAATTGCTTTCATTTTCTTTGTTAAGGACATATTTCAGGGCCTTGGCGGTGCGGTTGGAGAACAATTGTGCCGCAAATCTTACGTTTTGGCGAGACCGGCCTGTAACACTAAGATGGGCCTGATTGATATGGTGTGTCACCGTGAGATCCCCTTTCTGTTTACTTAACAGCTCCTCTATAGTTTTCCTTTCCGAGCTTCGTGCCATCAGGAAGGGTAAGTCCTTGGTCTAAGAAGTGGTTTCTTAATAGCTTTAGAAGGTGGGGTACGTCTCAAAAAACCCACACCTTCTCACTTGTAACTGGGTTGCAGAAGAATGTTTTGTGAGTGTCCACACCCAATTCCTTCCAGACTCGGGAATTCCCCCCCCCCCCCCATGTCACATGTCACAGCAACTACATGAATGCCACAGCCCTCGACTGCACTGATGATGCTTTTCAGTAGTTCAGAATCCATTGTTACGTCGAAGTCGTAATAAATAGGTTGCTTCCATTTCGAAAAACAATCCTCCAATCATTACAACCTGTACATTACTGTGGGGATCCAAAATTACATCGGCGGTTGAATCGTAGCATACACGCCCATCGGTATTCATTTCGTCGAATGAAATTACACAAAACTTTTCAAGTTCTTCAAAGTTTGTTGCCCTAGCTTTTAACGTTGAAATAACTTCATGAAGAATACCCCGTCGGCATTTAAAATGCAGCGTCCACTTCTGAAGTGTCGAACGAGCGGGTAAGGGGAAATTACGCTTTCTTAAATACTCGTAGGCTTTCTTCGAAAGTGCTCTCAGTGCAAGAGCATTCGCGATGTCTTCAGAAGACCATTTCACTCTCTTGTTTCCCCGTAAAAGGCACCGAATCTGACCTGGAGTGAAGCATTTAGAAATTATTATTTCTACTTCTTGGTTTATGGTTTTACTTGTCTTGGGAGGTGGACATTTTCTCTTCAAAGACGCTAAATAACTGGGTCTCCTCACTGATCTTAATGTAGCTTGTGTTCGTTTCAAAGCTAATATATTTAGGGCATTTTGTCGTTTAAGCTGTTCATTTGCTTTACGAAGATTCTCCATTTCTCTGTCCTTTTCATACAACATATCCGGATAATGGTCAGTACTAGTCTCCTGGTTTATCTTTCTTTTCTTTGGGGACAAAGTGTCTATTGTTTAGAGAGCTCGTTTCCTTACAGTTCTGGCTTCCTTGCGAGCTTCTCGATCACTGGGGACCTGCAGAAGGTAAATGGACCTTAAATGTTTCATTGATATCAACAAGCAAATCATATCGGAACGAAAAATAAAGTAAAATTATGTTTATAGATAGACTACTAGAATATCAAAGTCAAATAAATCATAGTGTATAAATTCTCATGTGGGGGCTCTTATTCAAATCCCAATTAGCAGGGGCGTATCCAAGGGAGGTGCGCAGACTGAGGGATAAATATCGCTCTCCTTCGAAACTGAACTAGTTCTATCTCTAAATACAAATTAAGATTTAAGGCAAACAATAGAAAACTTGTAGTTTTCTGCTTTACGAAGCAATTACTGTTTTAACGATTCTAAGTTAAGAACAGTAATACTATACTAAGGTAATATATACATGACGAAATATTAGCTTTTTTTTCTTCTATTTTACGCGTGGCCACCAACTAATCCCAAGATCAATATTGTTTTTAAAAAAAGCATATCGCGTCTATTGCAACTGTGTCTAGGTTTGCGTTTCTGTTCTTTGTCTTCGTGAAAGCAAAGTCAAAAGAAGATGAGCTACTTTTAGAGCCTATAAATGTAAAGTATGTCGTTTCCTATGGCTATTTGAAATTACTACATCACTCTGATCGTGATGGCGCAGCGGTCAAGTTGCTTGCCTCCCAACAGCAAGACTGGATTCAGTTCCCGATTTATGTAGCCTATATGGGATTTTTGGGGTAAAGTGCCATGTCCAATGGTTCGGAATTCACGTTAAAAAAAGGAGATCGCATAACTTACGATCACAAGATTAAATGTCACGTAAAACTAAATCATCACCCTGATTATTCATGGTAAGTGTAAGGGATTATGATTGAGTTTTTAGCCTCGTTCGCTAAATAAAATGAGTTCACACTCTTCCAAAATGTAACTTCAGAAAAGAGGACTATGGTAGGTGGACATATGAAAGCCACACTAGGCTCCGAATGGCATAATATCGTTGTGAAGAGAAGAGAACAAATGTTCACCAAGGAAAGTCGGACAGGGAAGCCTGTCTCCTCCCAAAGAAATCCTGTCTACGCCCCTGCTTCTTGGAGAAGAATATTTAGTAACTATTCAAAAGTCAGCCTAAATCCAGAATGGGGTGGATAACCTGGATTTTAGGCCCCTTAAAATAACGGTTATCATCAATCATCGTTCAAATTCAGAATTGATTTGAAGAAAGCATAACAATCCCTATAGCCTTAAAAATCTGACATGAAATGTAACCTAACAGAGATGATCACACACATAGCCTACCTGAGATGTCCTCTCACTAGAGCTGGTGCCGACAGTGGTATCTCCGTGCCAATTCGGAATGAATTGAGATGGTATAGCATTTGGGCGTAGAATTTTCCTAGTTGGTAAACCGAGAAGTTCATTCTTTAAATCCCTTTCGTAATCGTCTGGACGAAAGTGATTAGAGCACACTCGGGCATTATTAATGTTAAATGTATCAGCTCGTTTACAGCGAGAAACCCACACACGTCTCGACTCCTCGTTTTTTGGAAATCTGTGGTATATAGTACCTTGTACCCTATACCCCCAATTGGTGCACTGTGCAACAGCACAACAAGCGCCAGATTTGCTCATTTTTACCGGTATGTGAAAATACACAGCATTGTAAAACACGACTTTCCACAACACTAAACTATTCTTAAATTAAACTATTAATGAGACTATATAAATAAAGATTTGTGCTATAACCAACGATAGTAAAGTCAAATTATTTACACAACGATGTAAGCAATAGGGATTAAACTTGATAAAGAAACGCTGAATTTTTCCGTCCGTGCTGGAGAAGTATTACCGATGCAACTGGTAGCAAGATTTAATATTCAGCTTCTGGCGAGCACGTTAGATGACTCAAAACCAAGATAAGTAGACTATAACTCAGATGCTCACAATATTGCAGGGACATTTTTATCGGTCTAGCAATAAAGCGGGGACCGGCAAAATGCGTGCGTAGCCGGGTGACTCACAGCCGAGAGATTATGTTAATGCAGCTGCTATATTGCTAGATAATAAAATTAATGTTATTGGTTGAACGTCCCTTCTAACTGCTGCTTTTACAGACGCCGGGGTGCCGGAATTTCGCCTCTAAGGGGATCATTTACGTGCCAGTAAATCTGTTAACACGGCTCCCTCGTATTTGCGCACCCTCAAATGCCAGCTGACTGCACCAGGATTCGATCCAGAAACCTTGGGCATAGCAGGCTAGAACGTTACCGCTGAGCCGGGGTGCCGGAATTTTGCCTCTAAGGGGATCATTTACGTGCCAGTAAATCTGTTAACACGGCTCCCTCGTATTTGCGCACCCTCAAATGCCAGCTGACTGCACCAGGATTCGATCCAGCAACCTTGGGCATAGCAGGCTAGAACGTTACCGCTGAGCCGGGGTGCCGGAATTTTGCCTCTAAGGGGATCATTTACGTGCCAGTAAATCTGTTAACACGGCTCCCTTGTATTTGCGCACCCTCAAATGCCAGCTGACTGCACCAGGATTCGATCCAGCAACCATTGGCATAGCAGGCGAGAACGTTACTGCTGAGCCATGCAGCCAGCCTATATATTACAATATAGACCGATATGAAAGACCCTGTAGTTTCGCAAGCGCGAGAGTCCTTTTGTAACTGTACCACAACTTCCTGCGAGGGTGTGCCTGAATCCCGAAAACGTTAAGAACTGAGAACTACGATATTTAACCTATTTAAAAGATGTGCATTTGTATGATCTATGCATATTATGCGAGTCCAGAATACTCTCACGTTTCAAGTTATTTGCACGATACAATGCCAAAGAATTTAAGTGTCCAATGCAATCAGCTTATTGATTATTTCGCATTTTATTATATTCCTTATTTAAAACTACAGTACTTTTCAAGAAGTAGTAAATCAGTTGGGTGCAGCCCAAAATATAACTGTTGATTCATTTGAGGAGTTTGGACATCGTGGACATTTAGCCCCGTGCACTTGGGTGTGTGTGTTAAATTTTTCTGGTAACCTGTGTTATTGTGGTGTCTGTGTAGTTGTAAATCAGATGATGATTGAGAAAAAGACGGCCGTGGCCTAAGTTAGGAACCATCCCGGCAGTGGCAACCCACGGAAAACCACTTCCAGTCTGGCTGAAGTGGGAATCGAACCCACATCTTCTCAGATTTGCCTCACGAGGCTGAGTGTACCCGGCCAGCCACGAATACTAACCGCTACACTACGTGGTGGTTACACAGTAGTCTGACTTGGGACTCCGATAACCGTAGCCTATAGCTCTTGGTTCAATGTTGTTTACCTCACTGATTAATTTTTAATATTACCATTTTGGAGTTCTATTTATTAGTTTTACGTAACCGTGAATCTTGTGATTATGAGCCATGGGACCTCCTTTTTACGTGGAATCCGAAACACAGGACATGGCATTTCACATCGAAAATCTCACATGCGTTGACCGGGTTATTTTATCAGTCTCCTGACAGGAGGGTAGCAAGTTTAATGGTACAGACTGTAGTGATAAGCCCTTTATAGGGTATTAGTTGACTGCAGAAGGGCATCCGAGGATCACCACATTCATATTTTTCTTTAAAAGCGTCCCTTTTTGTTGCTAGAGACAGCTGAGAACTGTTTGTTATATATGGTCTCCATGCAAGTGCCCAACCGGTGACGTCAGGCAGCAGCCTATGCTCTGGCAAGCCGAAGCGCGGAGCCCGGAGTGGCTCCCCCTGCCCCCCTAGTGACGCCACTGCATTGCAGCAGCCTTAATCATGGGTAGTTACGAGTTGGTGTCCGTACTCAAACTAACGGTTATTGCCAGTCAGATGTGCTTGCTTGCCCTGCATTGTCGTCAAGCTGCTCGCTAATTGGTCCCCGCCCCTGGCAGTCGCGCTAGGAGTACTTTCCAAATGTTGCTAAGTTTGAAACCATCTTCGCGATTGAAATTATTGGGATGCTTCACGACTTCTATTGCCTCTCTAATTACCCTGTTGTGACTTAGCAACATTTTGAAAGCCAAAACGTCGGGAAATAATAACCTATATATGACGCGGCTCAATCCTGTAAGACAAGATGATAAATTATCAACGTAAAAAAAAAACGTTTTCCTTTCTGCTTAGTAATTTGACACATATTTAGAATTTTGCAATTCAAACCCCGTAGATCAGAATAGAAAATTCGTTCAGTATAGAATTGTTTGCGTGTATTGTATTGTATTTTACCACATTTTTTTTGGTATTGCCAGTAATTGTAGGCCATATAAACTTTGAATCCTAACTGTAATTACACAAAGTTATAAAATATAATATGCCCTAAGGTATCAGTTGATTTTTGTGGGAATTTCGTCGTGACAATCCCCTGAGAATACTCACAATTTTCCAGGATAGCCAGCCCCCCAACCCCCGAAAAAAAAATTGTATATACGCCCTGTACCCTCATGTTAGATGGAGTCGATAAAGATTTTCGTTTGAACTGCGTGGTTTGTAACAAAGGATAACTTGGTAATTTGTGGATTCCGAATGGCTGTATCCTGTATGCTACTAGTAGCGGTTTACAATTCCTATTCTGTAGACTAAGTTCAGTTTCACGTATCTAATTAAGCGTATTGATAGACTTTTGCGGTCGGTACTTTATTGTGTGACAAAATAATATTTAATCTACTCACAGCAAATCAAGTTTGTGAGCACATAGGAATAAGGAGACTGTAAGTAGGATGTTTTTATTTTCCTGCTCTCTAAGCAGCCACAATTACTTATTCATTTTGTCAATTCAATCACAATGATAACAACTTATTCGACCAGCGTCATGGTCGTATTTGTTTTGCTGTTGTTGACAAACATATAACCGCTCCTTATCACTGTGCACTTCCTCATCTGATTTATTGTATATGAGAATGACTTGGCGTAGCCTACTGATATAAGTAAGGTCTTTACCCGTAATTAATTATTCTGTGCGTTTCTTGAGTTCTAGTTTTCTGAACCCAATGGAGGAACAATTATTTATTAAAAGTGAGCCAGACTGGTTGATACACACAGTTGAAGTTTCTAACATTGTGAGTTGCATTTTGATTCGTATATGGTGTAACATTGCATTCTTAGTGATGTGCATGACAAGTGAGGTTTAGTGACTTCATACACTACTTAATGGTAAATGGCATGCTAACGTTTAGTAACGTAACTTAGTAATCTTATTGTGTGTGCATATTTTGGATTGGGTCATACTTGTGTTACTTCGCAGGAGACAACTGTCCTGTTGCCCTCGGATAACTTGAAAGACGAGGCTGCTGATATATTTGACGATGGAAGAATACCAATTAAGGAGGAACATGAACTACAGGTAATTATCGGTTCTGCGTTATTTCTCTTGTAATATGGTAGAACTGAACGAAAGTAGAACAAGCGATAACATATTGTCATTTAGACTTTCACGGCCCGTGTTACTATTCATAATGTTGAATTTTGGGCTTATGCCGTGTTTATTATATTAACATTCGACGCGTTTCGAAAGAAACCATGCCTTTCTTCGTCAGGAATAATCTGGAATACGACAATGATTGCTAAGAGAAAGCAACAAAGAACATATAGAAGGTGCCCAAAGATGGACGCCATTATAGCCCCATGTTAGGGACAACGGAAAGCAGCAGTGAATTACTTTCTCAGGGTTCTGATAATAGGTAGCCAGGATTCACTGAGATTGTAGCCGGTGTCGCGGTTGAAATTATCTGGGTGTTTACGTATTTCAACCGCCTCCCTGATGATTCTGGGACGATATTGCTTTATACGGGCAAGAACATCCACTCCTTGGAACATGACATCATGGCCAGGTGTTAATGCATGATCGGCAACAGCTGATTTATCAGGTTGAATGAGCCTGATACATCTATTATGTTCCTTAATGCGAGTGCATATTGTTCTCGAAGTCTGCCCGATGTAAACCTTGCCACAAGTACAGGGAACTCTGTAGATACCCGGTTGTTGCAATTTAGGCAAACTGTCCTTAGTTGGTCGCAGGAGTTGCCTAATCTTAACAGAAGTTCCAAATACAGTCCGTATGTTGTACCGACGTAGGATTTTAGCAATACGATCCGTCGTGTTATGTATGTAAGGTAGGTAAGCAGTTCCTCTTACATCTCTTTTCTCAACTGACGTCCTATTATTTTTTGTTGGTTTCAGAACCGTAGAGATCAAAGCCTTGCTATAACCGTTGCTCTCAAAGGTGGTTCGCAAGGTATTAATTTCTTCTTGCAAAGAAGACACTTCACAAATCCTCCTAGCCCGGGTAGTTAGAGTTGTAAGGATACCATGTTTCTGGGCAGGGTGATGGTGAGAACTTGCGTGGAGATATCTATTGGTGTGTGTTGGCTTACGAAAAACGCTGTGTCCTAAAGATCCATCCTCTTTCTTGGTGACGAGAACATCTAAAAACGGTATTTTGCCGTCAGATTCCTTTTCCATGGTGAAACAAATAGAAGGGTGCTGGAGATTAAGGTGATCCAGGAAATGGTTAAGATTTTCCTCACCTTCCGTCCAAACAACGAACGTGTCATCCACATAACGCCACCAGATCTTCGGTTTGAAAGGAGCCGACGACAAAGCTTTCTCTTCAAAGTTCTCCATGAAGAAATTAGCCACAACAGGAGAGAGAGGACTACCCATGGCCACACCATCAGTCTGCTCATAAAAATTCCCATTCCATAGAAAGTAGGAGGAGGTCATGCAGTGATAAAAAAGCCTTGTGATGTCTTCAGGAAAAAAGCCATTAATGAGAGACATAACACCATCAATAGGTACTCTCGTAAACAGAGACACCACGTCGAGACTCACTAGGATATCACCCGGCTGAAGTGTTATAGCTTTCAACTTTTCCACGAAGTGTGTGGAATCCTTAATGTACGAAGGCGTGTTACCCAGAAGCGGCTGAAGTAGTCTACCTAAGTATTTGGAAAGGGCATATGTAGGAGAACCAATCGTACTAACAATAGGTCTAAGAGGAACATCTTCTTTATGTATTTTAGGAAGACCATAGAGTCTCGGAGGAATAGCATCCCCTGGAAGGAGAGTCTTCGCTGCATCCGCTGGAATAGATGATTGCTTGATCAATTTGACGGTGACATTTGAGTAGCGAGTAGTAGGATCACGACTATTAATCCTATATACAGGATCTGATAACAAAGACGAGATCTTGGAATCATAATCAACCTTATCCAACACCACTGTCGCGTTACCCTTGTCAGCGGGGAGAACGATAATATCAGAATTGTCCCTTAGATCTTTAAGTGCCCGGCTTTCGCCTTGTTTTAAGTTGGTGTTAGGTGGCTTAGCGTTCTTGAGAACTCGGGAACATTCTTGTCTGGCTTCCTCGGCCTCTTCAGGTGTGAGGTGATGTACCGAGGATTCTACAGATGTAATAAGTTCTTCAATAGGAATTCTTCTAGGCGCTACAGCAAAATTGAGACCTTTAGCGAGAACTGCCTGTTGGGTATCATTTAGGGGCATGCTGGACAAATTTACAACAACCTTGTTAGCATCAAGTCTAATGGCTTGAGATTGCTGCATCTGACATAACCTATCATATTTGGAAATATGTCTTGCCCTCACCTGATCTAGAACGCTGTTAGCTTGCACTGAAGAAATACGATCAAAGATCTTCCATAATTCCTCACTTACGAAGTTCGAGAGGCGTAGATGTAGCTGTAGTAACTCCCTCGAAATAAAATCCAACTGCTTACGTGTATGCTGTAACCTCTCTATCAATAACGCCTTGCTTGCACGACGATAGATTCTCGTTGCCTTAGGTGTTCTGAATGTAAGCTTCAACATAACAAAATTCGGTAGAATATCATGATCCCGGCATCTTAGGAGAAAAGTGAGTGAAGAGATAAGACACACCTTCTTGCGTCGTAACCTACTAAATCTAGACATCAGTCGGAAAATATCCTCCCCATAGAGGTTTCTAATATTGTCATTTAGACTTTCACGGCCCGTGTTACTATTCATAATGTTGAATTTTGGGCTTATGCCGTGTTTATTATATTAACATTCGACGCGTTTCGAAAGAAACCATGCCTTTCTTCGTCAGGAATAATCTGGAATACGACAATGATTGCTAAGAGAAAGCAACAAAGAACATATAGAAGGTGCCCAAAGATGGACGCCATTATAGCCCCATGTTAGGGACAACGGAAAGCAGCAGTGAATTACTTTCTCAGGGTTCTGATAATAGGTAGCCAGGATTCACTGAGATTGTAGCCGGTGTCGCGGTTGAAATTATCTGGGTGTTTACGTATTTCAACCGCCTCCCTGATGATTCTGGGACGATATTGCTTTATACGGGCAAGAACATCCACTCCTTGGAACATGACATCATGGCCAGGTATTAATGCATGATCGGCAACAGCTGATTTATCAGGTTGAATGAGCCTGATACATCTATTATGTTCCTTAATGCGAGTGCATATTGTTCTCGAAGTCTGCCCGATGTAAACCTTGCCACAAGTACAGGGAACTCTGTAGATACCCGGTTGTTGCAATTTAGGCAAACTGTCCTTAGTTGGTCGCAGGAGTTGCCTAATCTTAACAGAAGTTCCAAATACAGTCCGTATGTTGTACCGACGTAGGATTTTAGCAATACGATCCGTCGTGTTATGTATGTAAGGTAGGTAAGCAGTTCCTCTTACATCTCAGTCAGTTGAGAAAAGAGATGTAAGAGGAACTGCTTACCTACCTTACATACATAACACGACGGATCGTATTGCTAAAATCCTACGTCGGTACAACATACGGACTGTATTTGGAACTTCTGTTAAGATTAGGCAACTCCTGCGACCAACTAAGGACAGTTTGCCTAAATTGCAACAACCGGGTATCTACAGAGTTCCCTGTACTTGTGGCAAGGTTTACATCGGGCAGACTTCGAGAACAATATGCACTCGCATTAAGGAACATAATAGATGTATCAGGCTCATTCAACCTGATAAATCAGCTGTTGCCGATCATGCATTAATACCTGGCCATGATGTCATGTTCCAAGGAGTGGATGTTCTTGCCCGTATAAAGCAATATCGTCCCAGAATCATCAGGGAGGCGGTTGAAATACGTAAACACCCAGATAATTTCAACCGCGACACCGGCTACAATCTCAGTGAATCCTGGCTACCTATTATCAGAACCCTGAGAAAGTAATTCACTGCTGCTTTCCGTTGTCCCTAACATGGGGCTATAATGGCGTCCATCTTTGGGCACCTTCTATATGTTCTTTGTTGCTTTCTCTTAGCAATCATTGTCGTATTCCAGATTATTCCTGACGAAGAAAGGCATGGTTTCTTTCGAAACGCGTCGAATGTTAATATAATAAACACGGCATAAGCCCAAAATTCAACATTATGAATAGTAACACGGGCCGTGAAAGTCTAAATGACAATATTAGAAACCTCTATGGGGAGGATATTTTCCGACTGATGTCTAGATTTAGTAGGTTACGACGCAAGAAGGTGTGTCTTATCTCTTCACTCACTTTTCTCCTAAGATGCCGGGATCATGATATTCTACCGAATTTTGTTATGTTGAAGCATACATTCAGAACACCTAAGGCAACGAGAATCTATCGTCGTGCAAGCAAGGCGTTATTGATAGAGAGGTTACAGCATACACGTAAGCAGTTGGATTTTATTTCGAGGGAGTTACTACAGCTACATCTACGCCTCTCGAACTTCGTAAGTGAGGAATTATGGAAGATCTTTGATCGTATTTCTTCAGTGCAAGCTAACAGCGTTCTAGATCAGGTGAGGGCAAGACATATTTCCAAATATGATAGGTTATGTCAGATGCAGCAATCTCAAGCCATTAGACTTGATGCTAACAAGGTTGTTGTAAATTTGTCCAGCATGCCCCTAAATGATACCCAACAGGCAGTTCTCGCTAAAGGTCTCAATTTTGCTGTAGCGCCTAGAAGAATTCCTATTGAAGAACTTATTACATCTGTAGAATCCTCGGTACATCACCTCACACCTGAAGAGGCCGAGGAAGCCAGACAAGAATGTTCCCGAGTTCTCAAGAACGCTAAGCCACCTAACACCAACTTAAAACAAGGCGAAAGCCGGGCACTTAAAGATCTAAGGGACAATTCTGATATTATCGTTCTCCCCGCTGACAAGGGTAACGCGACAGTGGTGTTGGATAAGGTTGATTATGATTCCAAGATCTCGTCTTTGTTATCAGATCCTGTATATAGGATTAATAGTCGTGATCCTACTACTCGCTACTCAAATGTCACCGTCAAATTGATCAAGCAATCATCTATTCCAGCGGATGCAGCGAAGACTCTCCTTCCAGGGGATGCTATTCCTCCGAGACTCTATGGTCTTCCTAAAATACATAAAGAAGATGTTCCTCTTAGACCTATTGTTAGTACGATTGGTTCTCCTACATATGCCCTTTCCAAATACTTAGGTAGACTACTTCAGCCGCTTCTGGGTAACACGCCTTCGTACATTAAGGATTCCACACACTTCGTGGAAAAGTTGAAAGCTATAACACTTCAGCCGGGTGATATCCTAGTGAGTCTCGACGTGGTGTCTCTGTTTACGAGAGTACCTATTGATGGTGTTATGTCTCTCATTAATGGCTTTTTTCCTGAAGACATCACAAGGCTTTTTTATCACTGCATGACCTCCTCCTACTTTCTATGGAATGGGAATTTTTATGAGCAGACTGATGGTGTGGCCATGGGTAGTCCTCTCTCTCCTGTTGTGGCTAATTTCTTCATGGAGAACTTTGAAGAGAAAGCTTTGTCGTCGGCTCCTTTCAAACCGAAGATCTGGTGGCGTTATGTGGATGACACGTTCGTTGTTTGGACGGAAGGTGAGGAAAATCTTAACCATTTCCTGGATCACCTTAATCTCCAGCACCCTTCTATTTGTTTCACCATGGAAAAGGAATCTGACGGCAAAATACCGTTTTTAGATGTTCTCGTCACCAAGAAAGAGGATGGATCTTTAGGACACAGCGTTTTTCGTAAGCCAACACACACCAATAGATATCTCCACGCAAGTTCTCACCATCACCCTGCCCAGAAACATGGTATCCTTACAACTCTAACTACCCGGGCTAGGAGGATTTGTGAAGTGTCTTCTTTGCAAGAAGAAATTAATACCTTGCGAACCACCTTTGAGAGCAACGGTTATAGCAAGGCTTTGATCTCTACGGTTCTGAAACCAACAAAAAATAATAGGACGTCAGTTGAGAAAAGAGATGTAAGAGGAACTGCTTACCTACCTTACATACATAACACGACGGATCGTATTGCTAAAATCCTACGTCGGTACAACATACGGACTGTATTTGGAACTTCTGTTAAGATTAGGCAACTCCTGCGACCAACTAAGGACAGTTTGCCTAAATTGCAACAACCGGGTATCTACAGAGTTCCCTGTACTTGTGGCAAGGTTTACATCGGGCAGACTTCGAGAACAATATGCACTCGCATTAAGGAACATAATAGATGTATCAGGCTCATTCAACCTGATAAATCAGCTGTTGCCGATCATGCATTAACACCTGGCCATGATGTCATGTTCCAAGGAGTGGATGTTCTTGCCCGTATAAAGCAATATCGTCCCAGAATCATCAGGGAGGCGGTTGAAATACGTAAACACCCAGATAATTTCAACCGCGACACCGGCTACAATCTCAGTGAATCCTGGCTACCTATTATCAGAACCCTGAGAAAGTAATTCACTGCTGCTTTCCGTTGTCCCTAACATGGGGCTATAATGGCGTCCATCTTTGGGCACCTTCTATATGTTCTTTGTTGCTTTCTCTTAGCAATCATTGTCGTATTCCAGATTATTCCTGACGAAGAAAGGCATGGTTTCTTTCGAAACGCGTCGAATGTTAATATAATAAACACGGCATAAGCCCAAAATTCAACATTATGAATAGTAACACGGGCCGTGAAAGTCTAAATGACAATATTAGAAACCTCTATGGGGAGGATATTTTCCGACTGATGTCTAGATTTAGTAGGTTACGACGCAAGAAGGTGTGTCTTATCTCTTCACTCACTTTTCTCCTAAGATGCCGGGATCATGATATTCTACCGAATTTTGTTATGTTGAAGCATACATTCAGAACACCTAAGGCAACGAGAATCTATCGTCGTGCAAGCAAGGCGTTATTGATAGAGAGGTTACAGCATACACGTAAGCAGTTGGATTTTATTTCGAGGGAGTTACTACAGCTACATCTACGCCTCTCGAACTTCGTAAGTGAGGAATTATGGAAGATCTTTGATCGTATTTCTTCAGTGCAAGCTAACAGCGTTCTAGATCAGGTGAGGGCAAGACATATTTCCAAATATGATAGGTTATGTCAGATGCAGCAATCTCAAGCCATTAGACTTGATGCTAACAAGGTTGTTGTAAATTTGTCCAGCATGCCCCTAAATGATACCCAACAGGCAGTTCTCGCTAAAGGTCTCAATTTTGCTGTAGCGCCTAGAAGAATTCCTATTGAAGAACTTATTACATCTGTAGAATCCTCGGTACATCACCTCACACCTGAAGAGGCCGAGGAAGCCAGACAAGAATGTTCCCGAGTTCTCAAGAACGCTAAGCCACCTAACACCAACTTAAAACAAGGCGAAAGCCGGGCACTTAAAGATCTAAGGGACAATTCTGATATTATCGTTCTCCCCGCTGACAAGGGTAACGCGACAGTGGTGTTGGATAAGGTTGATTATGATTCCAAGATCTCGTCTTTGTTATCAGATCCTGTATATAGGATTAATAGTCGTGATCCTACTACTCGCTACTCAAATGTCACCGTCAAATTGATCAAGCAATCATCTATTCCAGCGGATGCAGCGAAGACTCTCCTTCCAGGGGATGCTATTCCTCCGAGACTCTATGGTCTTCCTAAAATACATAAAGAAGATGTTCCTCTTAGACCTATTGTTAGTACGATTGGTTCTCCTACATATGCCCTTTCCAAATACTTAGGTAGACTACTTCAGCCGCTTCTGGGTAACACGCCTTCGTACATTAAGGATTCCACACACTTCGTGGAAAAGTTGAAAGCTATAACACTTCAGCCGGGTGATATCCTAGTGAGTCTCGACGTGGTGTCTCTGTTTACGAGAGTACCTATTGATGGTGTTATGTCTCTCATTAATGGCTTTTTTCCTGAAGACATCACAAGGCTTTTTTATCACTGCATGACCTCCTCCTACTTTCTATGGAATGGGAATTTTTATGAGCAGACTGATGGTGTGGCCATGGGTAGTCCTCTCTCTCCTGTTGTGGCTAATTTCTTCATGGAGAACTTTGAAGAGAAAGCTTTGTCGTCGGCTCCTTTCAAACCGAAGATCTGGTGGCGTTATGTGGATGACACGTTCGTTGTTTGGACGGAAGGTGAGGAAAATCTTAACCATTTCCTGGATCACCTTAATCTCCAGCACCCTTCTATTTGTTTCACCATGGAAAAGGAATCTGACGGCAAAATACCGTTTTTAGATGTTCTCGTCACCAAGAAAGAGGATGGATCTTTAGGACACAGCGTTTTTCGTAAGCCAACACACACCAATAGATATCTCCACGCAAGTTCTCACCATCACCCTGCCCAGAAACATGGTATCCTTACAACTCTAACTACCCGGGCTAGGAGGATTTGTGAAGTGTCTTCTTTGCAAGAAGAAATTAATACCTTGCGAACCACCTTTGAGAGCAACGGTTATAGCAAGGCTTTGATCTCTACGGTTCTGAAACCAACAAAAAATAATAGGACGTCAGTTGAGAAAAGAGATGTAAGAGGAACTGCTTACCTACCTTACATACATAACACGACGGATCGTATTGCTAAAATCCTACGTCGGTACAACATACGGACTGTATTTGGAACTTCTGTTAAGATTAGGCAACTCCTGCGACCAACTAAGGACAGTTTGCCTAAATTGCAACAACCGGGTATCTACAGAGTTCCCTGTACTTGTGGCAAGGTTTACATCGGGCAGACTTCGAGAACAATATGCACTCGCATTAAGGAACATAATAGATGTATCAGGCTCATTCAACCTGATAAATCAGCTGTTGCCGATCATGCATTAACACCTGGCCATGATGTCATGTTCCAAGGAGTGGATGTTCTTGCCCGTATAAAGCAATATCGTCCCAGAATCATCAGGGAGGCGGTTGAAATACGTAAACACCCAGATAATTTCAACCGCGACACCGGCTACAATCTCAGTGAATCCTGGCTACCTATTATCAGAACCCTGAGAAAGTAATTCACTGCTGCTTTCCGTTGTCCCTAACATGGGGCTATAATGGCGTCCATCTTTGGGCACCTTCTATATGTTCTTTGTTGCTTTCTCTTAGCAATCATTGTCGTATTCCAGATTATTCCTGACGAAGAAAGGCATGGTTTCTTTCGAAACGCGTCGAATGTTAATATAATAAACACGGCATAAGCCCAAAATTCAACATTATGAATAGTAACACGGGCCGTGAAAGTCTAAATGACAATATTAGAAACCTCTATGGGGAGGATATTTTCCGACTGATGTCTAGATTTAGTAGGTTACGACGCAAGAAGGTGTGTCTTATCTCTTCACTCACTTTTCTCCTAAGATGCCGGGATCATGATATTCTACCGAATTTTGTTATGTTGAAGCATACATTCAGAACACCTAAGGCAACGAGAATCTATCGTCGTGCAAGCAAGGCGTTATTGATAGAGAGGTTACAGCATACACGTAAGCAGTTGGATTTTATTTCGAGGGAGTTACTACAGCTACATCTACGCCTCTCGAACTTCGTAAGTGAGGAATTATGGAAGATCTTTGATCGTATTTCTTCAGTGCAAGCTAACAGCGTTCTAGATCAGGTGAGGGCAAGACATATTTCCAAATATGATAGGTTATGTCAGATGCAGCAATCTCAAGCCATTAGACTTGATGCTAACAAGGTTGTTGTAAATTTGTCCAGCATGCCCCTAAATGATACCCAACAGGCAGTTCTCGCTAAAGGTCTCAATTTTGCTGTAGCGCCTAGAAGAATTCCTATTGAAGAACTTATTACATCTGTAGAATCCTCGGTACATCACCTCACACCTGAAGAGGCCGAGGAAGCCAGACAAGAATGTTCCCGAGTTCTCAAGAACGCTAAGCCACCTAACACCAACTTAAAACAAGGCGAAAGCCGGGCACTTAAAGATCTAAGGGACAATTCTGATATTATCGTTCTCCCCGCTGACAAGGGTAACGCGACAGTGGTGTTGGATAAGGTTGATTATGATTCCAAGATCTCGTCTTTGTTATCAGATCCTGTATATAGGATTAATAGTCGTGATCCTACTACTCGCTACTCAAATGTCACCGTCAAATTGATCAAGCAATCATCTATTCCAGCGGATGCAGCGAAGACTCTCCTTCCAGGGGATGCTATTCCTCCGAGACTCTATGGTCTTCCTAAAATACATAAAGAAGATGTTCCTCTTAGACCTATTGTTAGTACGATTGGTTCTCCTACATATGCCCTTTCCAAATACTTAGGTAGACTACTTCAGCCGCTTCTGGGTAACACGCCTTCGTACATTAAGGATTCCACACACTTCGTGGAAAAGTTGAAAGCTATAACACTTCAGCCGGGTGATATCCTAGTGAGTCTCGACGTGGTGTCTCTGTTTACGAGAGTACCTATTGATGGTGTTATGTCTCTCATTAATGGCTTTTTTCCTGAAGACATCACAAGGCTTTTTTATCACTGCATGACCTCCTCCTACTTTCTATGGAATGGGAATTTTTATGAGCAGACTGATGGTGTGGCCATGGGTAGTCCTCTCTCTCCTGTTGTGGCTAATTTCTTCATGGAGAACTTTGAAGAGAAAGCTTTGTCGTCGGCTCCTTTCAAACCGAAGATCTGGTGGCGTTATGTGGATGACACGTTCGTTGTTTGGACGGAAGGTGAGGAAAATCTTAACCATTTCCTGGATCACCTTAATCTCCAGCACCCTTCTATTTGTTTCACCATGGAAAAGGAATCTGACGGCAAAATACCGTTTTTAGATGTTCTCGTCACCAAGAAAGAGGATGGATCTTTAGGACACAGCGTTTTTCGTAAGCCAACACACACCAATAGATATCTCCACGCAAGTTCTCACCATCACCCTGCCCAGAAACATGGTATCCTTACAACTCTAACTACCCGGGCTAGGAGGATTTGTGAAGTGTCTTCTTTGCAAGAAGAAATTAATACCTTGCGAACCACCTTTGAGAGCAACGGTTATAGCAAGGCTTTGATCTCTACGGTTCTGAAACCAACAAAAAATAATAGGACGTCAGTTGAGAAAAGAGATGTAAGAGGAACTGCTTACCTACCTTACATACATAACACGACGGATCGTATTGCTAAAATCCTACGTCGGTACAACATACGGACTGTATTTGGAACTTCTGTTAAGATTAGGCAACTCCTGCGACCAACTAAGGACAGTTTGCCTAAATTGCAACAACCGGGTATCTACAGAGTTCCCTGTACTTGTGGCAAGGTTTACATCGGGCAGACTTCGAGAACAATATGCACTCGCATTAAGGAACATAATAGATGTATCAGGCTCATTCAACCTGATAAATCAGCTGTTGCCGATCATGCATTAACACCTGGCCATGATGTCATGTTCCAAGGAGTGGATGTTCTTGCCCGTATAAAGCAATATCGTCCCAGAATCATCAGGGAGGCGGTTGAAATACGTAAACACCCAGATAATTTCAACCGCGACACCGGCTACAATCTCAGTGAATCCTGACTACCTATTATCAGAACCCTGAGAAAGTAATTCACTGCTGCTTTCCGTTGTCCCTAACATGGGGCTATAATGGCGTCCATCTTTGGGCACCTTCTATATGTTCTTTGTTGCTTTCTCTTAGCAATCATTGTCGTATTCCAGATTATTCCTGACGAAGAAAGGCATGGTTTCTTTCGAAACGCGTCGAATGTTAATATAATAAACACGGCATAAGCCCAAAATTCAACATTATGAAAGCGATAACATCCTCTATAGCACATGAATTGGCCAAACGCCTTATCAAACGACGAGAAATAAATCAGGTTATGAAGTTTAAATATATATTTCCTCCTCGTCTGTCTGTGGCCCACCCAGCCATCCCAAATAGGATCACAACTTATATAAGCTAAATTCCAGCTGTGGCCGCCATTGTTCACTTCAATCATCATCAAAACAGTACTGCCAACCTTGCCCTTTAGGGTACTATGTCGCACCAACACCTGACCATTCTAATCTTCGTTTCGTTCAATCCAAAGGATATTGACAATGGTTACAGCCTAACCCGTACTGATTAAGTTTTTTTTTAATTAAACAGTGATTTTGTATCCCACATGTTTGCAACAATTTTTGCGCCTCGGTTTGAGCCGCGAGGGTGCGCCTTGTTGACAGTTCAACGAGATGCAAGCGCTGTCGGAACATGTCAGCCGTTTTTAAAAGAGCAATAAATAACATATGTTTACGTACTATAGCACATATATGAGGTGCAATAGTGACCAGGATTCCTAATTTCATTACGTAATATCGCCCACAAGATGAAACAAGGACACGGTATGTAAAAGTCACATTCATGTCAGATGCAAGTGTATAAGGCGCGATCTACTTTCATTCAGAATTAATGAATAATCTTCACCACATCTTTATTCTTCATTTTCTTGAAAACGTGACCGCCACGGAACAAACAGAAAATCTTTCATTCAGGCAATTGTGCTAAGAAATTACACGACTAATGCACTTTGCCTCTGGTAGTTCATTTGTTTACTCTTGATGTACAGGACCAGTTTGTAGAGTGCCATGTTCTCTAGAATAATTTGTATAAATTCTTGTTTAAGGTAGCTTAAGTGGGGGCAGATGACGTTGTGTTTCCACCTATTATAACCTCCATAACTAACTTACTAACAGCTAAAGTGCACACAATAATCTTAGTATCAACTTTCCACGACGACATTAATAGGAAGTTGCTTGAGACGCACATCACCTGAGTAGAGATCGTTATTGTTTCTGTTTACTTGTGCCTGGAACCACTTTTGCATTATTCTTCCTTTCATCACCCCTAGTTTAGCTCTCCCTCAATTCTGATCCCGAAATGTATAGGTACCGTAATCATCATTTTTCTAACCGTAATTGATAGTTCTGTGTAGTCACTGATAAATATCCCTAATTTGTTATGGGGTCAGACCTCTTCAAAACCTTCGTAGTATAACGGTGTAATTGCTTAGCACAACTGCCTGGAATATAAGGTACGGTATACTGATACATTCCACTTGCCATAAAAATTAACTAAAAGGGCGGTGATCATTAAGACACTCTTTCTCCAAACGTGTAAGGTTTTAGTTCGCTACGACGTAAGTTAGAACCAGTGATATCACGGGCATTTTCTCTTTATGCACTGTTTCTACACTTCTTTTAAAGTGCTAAATAATTGCACTGCTTTGAATATGATACTGATTTCTTCCCTATTGCACTTGTTAATATTTTTACGCAACACAACCGCCTCCTCCTCGTCAACTATTAGAGGATTTTATTACTGCAATCTGGCCGCCATGGCCTTCAATAACGAAGTTACACTACACACAGTTTTATAGAATATTATTTCTCCTCTTTAGCACTGATATTGTACTTTGCAATTTGCAGCATGATTTCACACAGCACGACGACTGACCATGCAGTGTACAGTTTGCAAGCGTTTCACTAATTCACCAAAAAGTGTGTGAAATATTCGACGCGTTACTAGCGTATTCCACACTGGCAAATTAATGTTCTACACCATTATATAAATGATTTCAATAAATGTTTACAGCATTCAGTACCATGCGGTTCAATGCACAAAACTCCGCACTCATGCTGTTAAGCGTTCGACAAGTACTGTACACTAATAAGTAGCGTTTCTGGCTTCTTCCCTCTGTGACCAGTCAGCTTGCTCGTTCACCATGTCCTTCTACATCATTCCAAATATTTGTTACTGGCGCCGATAACCTCGATGTTAGGCCCCTTAAAGCAACAATTATCGTCACCATGTGTATTATTCCCACATAGGATAATGTCTAATACATGCAGTAAATTTCCAACTCGGCTTATTCTGATGTTTGTGTCGTCTGTTATTTAAATATTTGTTTCCATCTCTTTAGTCTGATGAAGTTCACAGCTTACTCGATCCTTGCACAGCTCTCTCATGCATCATTCTCCATGTAATAGCTCTCGCAATCTCTGCGTATAATTTGATGATTCATTGACTGACGTAGAATTCAGATATAGCCAGGGGCCGATAACCTAGATGTTAGGCCCCTTAAAACAACAATTATCATCATCATCATCAGATATAGCCCCGCTTTATGCTCAATTGAACGGGGAGAATATATTGTGTGCGAATTGATCCGTGATACCTCTGAGTCGAAGACCAAATCCCTCGTGAGATCTCTTAGCCGGGAAACACACATGGATTTGAGCTGAGCCCACACGAGACCGTTACTCTCAGGTTTTGGGTGTGGTTATGAAACTAGTCCTAGCACATGCTAATTAATAAAAAGAAGGTTAAAAATCTACTAAAAATAACCAAATTTTTTAAGATAAAAAATTCGTGTCCTTGAGTGATTTATTCACCAAAGATCCGTAGTTTAGCCTGTGTTAAGGATCTGGGGGTTAGTCCACAAGCTAACTAGAAAATAAACACTCTTCTTCTTCTTCGTATCCCTTGTGCCTTTAAGCGTCGGGGTAGCCTCGTTCTGTCCATCTCTGCCACTTCGATCTATTTTCACACAATCTCTTCATTTCCAGCATTGTTTTCCCTCGCTTCTGTCCGATTTTCTCAATTCTGTCATCCCAAGTGGTATGAGGTCTTCCTCTTCCTACTCTCCCTTCCACTCGCATTTCAAAAACCTGCTTCGCTTTTCTCTCTTGTTCCATCCTCCACTTCAACTGACGTTCCTCAATCACCATACTTATCGCCTTCTTTTGTCCTGTTTCTTCTCTGTTTCTCTCATTCCGGATCCTATCCCTTCTAGTCCTCCCCACTGCTCGCCTTGTATACTTCATTTCAGTGGCAGTGATCTTACTGAGATGCTTGTCTTGCAGTGCTAAACTCTCAGTGCCATATAGGGTGATCGGGGCCATAACCGTGTTGTAAATCTGCATTTTGGTCTTGATGCTTATCTCATTCTTCCCTACTATTGTATAAATAAACACTCCTGAAAATAAATTCCATCTTACATAACTGTCCGAATATCACCTCCAGAAATCCCATATTCCGATACGACATAAAATACAGCTTAATAAGAAATGGTACATAAATATTTCCAACGCAAATAACAAATGTCAATTATTCATCAGATCTAATTACTTTGCTCCTATCTTTGGCAGTGGATGCCTAATCCCCTGTCGTTCCACAACGATCAGTAACATCCGACAAACAAACCAGAATAAAACTAATAAGTTACGATGGAACAACATCCACCATATAAATTAATTATTTTAAATCAAGCTGGCTAAATCCTGTACAAAGTGTCTAAAACTCATTATTAAGCTGTACAAAAACATATGACATGCAAGAAAAGAAATGTACATGAATATACATGATCTCAATTGGGTTGTCGTATTGTTGACAGCTCATCAACTGATCCTTGTGAAAGTCGTCTCGCAATCAGTGATGTCTCATATTTCTTATCTAGGTCTTGTACGTCGCATTATGTTTGGATGGCATTCAAAATGATGGAACACTGTGCATGATGTATGTCCTCCTATGTAAAAGAACCTGTTTGTAAAACAAGTATTTTTCTGCAGGATGATACTGATCTGACTGAGGATATCAAGATCGAGGAATTTTCTATGCCAGAGATTTCTCCAGGTGTCAAAATAGAAAGTCCTTCTTTAGCGAGTGATGGAGATTTGAAAGAGGTAAGTACCTTTTGGGTTACTACTTGTTGCATCTTATAAGAGACTTCTCCTGATCGCCATCTTCCTCTCACCTTTGCAATTAACGGAATGCAAAATTGTGTATTCAGACCGTACTGATGACAAATACATGCTTTCTGTTATGAGGTTGAATTTGGTACGGAAAGTACATGACAAGTGGAAATTTGCCTTCTTCTGGCTTAATAATAAAGTCGATGACAATAACAATTTTGACACATTACATTTACTTCTGCCTAATTGTACTTGAAATGATACGTGATGAATATTCCTTCAGATCCTCTCCTCACTACTACAATACATGAGAAATGATCGGTGACAACTGCTATCTATTTAAAAGTGGGAGAATTAATCTCAAATATCAAATTGTGACGATTAACCACCTTATACACTTAGTATTAGTACAAATACTGAGAGATGAGTCTACCAGAACAAACAAAATCTGATGACTGAATATCAGATCAATAAAAATCCTATTAAACAAACGTATCATTTCTATCACCGATTATATCTAATGCACATCAATATCAAACGTCGACAAACCTGTAGGGAAAGGCATGGCTCAAAATCAAACTTATGATAAATCTTCCTCGAAATACTTGAGTGTTCTGATTATTTACATTAGCCTCGACTCGAACCTGTGACCCTTCACTCTACAATGGTGGAATCAGCATGTGTGGATAGACCGATGATCCAGGATCTCATAATCTATAAAAGGGCTTTAAAATAACTTTCCCGTCGAATATAAGACATAGATCACAAAGATCTATCTCAAAATTAATACAAAATTCACCAAATCTAAATTCGTTTTCAAATAACATACCCTTCCAGTGAACTATACTGAACACTTCGATTCCACAAATCTAATCTGAAATGGAAACTCATATGGGGAGATATCTTCCCTTGCCATCAATCAGCTGATCCGATGTTAATGATCACTTATGCTGGGCCTCAGTAGGTCTCAAATATCAAACTCAATATATATCACCAACACATCTGTTCACTTCTGGATGATAAGTGTGATTCATTTCTCGCTGAGGCTCCAAGATCACATGTTTCTCCGTTGAACAATCAAAATGCCATTGTATGTGGTTATGCATATCATTTGTATATCTAAGTGAAAACACAACTCACTCGAACCTCAACATAAACAATCGCCTCGCAGATAGAGTCTCTCACTAGCCCTTTATCGAATATTCACATATTATGGGTTTACCTGCCTCGAAGAACATCATTATGCCTCGATGATTATCACAAACTATTGGCGATTATTGGCTACAACTGTCACCACTCGTCAACATACACTTTTTCACATGGCTTAACTTAAAATGGCACATTATTCATAACACACACATATTGCATGCGAATTACTCACACATTATAAACCTTACCTTTCGAATCACTCATATTCCACCTCAAATAATTACACGTGATAAATCTCGCTGATCAATCAATCACCTGCATGTAAATTCAAAGGCTTCACGGGGTGAATGACCTAGTATTCTCAACATTACTAATAAGATTCTATCACTGGTCATGAAATCATATATTCTCACTCCATCCTGACGTATATCCGCGATTTCACACTCAATATCCGTGGTTATGTTTCAACATACACTTCATCTAATGATCGGGTGACCAGAAATAAATAACATCCTATAATCTAAAGGGTAACTTCCCTTACTTCTAACTATTCTGTGTTAGGCTGTTTCTACTGAATAAGACCTCCAAATCGATCCTTTAGCTTATGAGAAATATCAAGAAGTAAGATAAACAAGGTATACTTCCAAGGCCCCTTCCATATCAACTAATTCATAGTTATAATGTATGGACTCATTTCAGCGATGCCTTACATGTTGTTCACATAAATATTTTGAACACATTACAATTTATTTCACAGTATTAATAAATAATATTTTATTATCTGGCCCAATTAATATGATACACAAACTGTGGGCTCCACCATTTATACACTCCCTAGCCACTCCGGTCATGTGACTGCATTCTCCAATGTCGTTTGTTTTTCTCGCGCATTTATATTGTGTCTATTTTCTACATGAAGTATTCTGTTTATTTGTGTATTACATGAACAAATGACTTCATAATTCTTGCCTGTATCTTTATAGTTCCCTTCAAGTACCATATTTTCCATAGAATCATAAAACTTCTCTAATTCGCGATCTGAATGGCCGTGTCTTCGCTGTTCTATGACGCGCCCTTCAGATTTGTGTAGGCTGGGGATTCACCGAATCGACACTTGCCAAGGAGTGGTCGGTACGCATCATTGCTGTCCTTGACTTTATCCTATGCATTGGTGATCTACCGTTATTATTCCCGTTTCCACAGTGTTGGGAAGGAGATTGAGAGAGTTCCTAAGGGGCAACGGTTCTTTCTTTGAGCCGGAGTTTATGAGAACGAAATTCTTATGTAGATGTTAACATGTTTATGTTTGTGTTTGTTGGCGTCTGCTCTCTGATGTTTTTGTTCTTTGCCGCCAATAATACATCATGTGTGATATTTCTCAATATGTACGTTGATGTTTCTAGATTGAACCCACTTTTACCTCTATGTACTGTTTGATCAGAATGAAATAAGGGTAAGAGTTGGTAAGAAGTTTCCACGTTCGATTAAGACGTACAATCCCGCATTCGCCTGGAATTACAAAAGAGAAAATATACTAAACCGTTTCACAGAAAGCTGACGGTGGGTTTCAAACCCAGTTTCTTCCAGAGCGGGGAACTACCCTGACCACATGGCCTGGATCTGGAAATTTTGTGATATTTTAAATAAGCTCAGCTCCTATCCTTAAGCCATTTTCTATGATACCGACTACATTTATGAAAGCTTTTGAAATAGGCAATGAGTTGGAGCGAAGCTATTGAAATGTAAGTCAACGTCACTGCAGTCAGAACTGCTCCAGGCATTCCTTTGTCTGGTGAACTCTACCGGTGATTCCTCAGGGAGATAGAAACACTGGCTCAAGTCCTTCAACCTTTTCCAGTTTTGCAACGACGAATTCCCGGCACCATAAAATCATGCTCTGCATTTTGACCAGAAGAAAGGTTATAACGTCCAAGAATAAGTCTGTGTTATATCATATAGCACAGTTCAAATTGGCTGGAGATGATTGCATACAAGATCAAGAAAGGTTTACTAATAAATCCAACCAGGAGTTTTAATCACCACCTCGGGCAGCCTTAAGAAGGAAACACACGATGGCTTATTGAATTACATTTCACCCTTTTTGGCAGCCCGGACAAACGAAAAGTTTATTTCTATAATATTAATGCTGTTTCGCAGTACCGCAGTAATTCTAATAACTGCTGTTGATATATAATGTAAATACAGTCGGCCTACTGCTTGCAGTAGAAGCGTTATGTAGTGGCAAAATGTACGTTAAATAGTCTACACAACACACTATCCAGTTGCGCTTACTGCAATTGGCTTGCTCGAAGTTTTTACAAATTTAACAGCCATGAACATAAATTCTGCTGTGTTTTGTGAAAACTTTCATGTTGAATATTTTTTATATGACATAGAGTGGGTGATTTATACGTTCTTTCTAAAAAGCTGGAAGGTAGAACTGTTGAGGGCATTGACCTGAGAGACTGAAATGGGACAAGAGGTTGGATTAGCCCCTTATAGTCTTACGGTTAGAAATTGCTTATTACATATTATTTCTTCAGCCATTGAACCTATTAGTTCCTTCATTGCACTGTTCACCACATTTTCTATCACACTTAGATTTACTAGACCTATAAAGGAAGGATGGCTTTTTTAACATAATGCTTGTATAATGCAGTAAGGTACGCTGGATAATAAGAAAGTAGGGGCAGATTACCTCGGTCTTCCGCCCCTTAAAGTCTAGATAACTTACTAACTAAAGCAAGAAAGTAATTTCCGTCAGTGGAATATCTAATATATCCTCACTTCAAGTTCAGCTCTGCTGTTGAGTTACATTATTTGTTATTAATTTTGAACAAGCGTAAGGTAATACCTCTGAAATTAAGGATTCATTTTTGTGGCTAGGTTATAAAAGAAGAAACCCACGATGACGAGAGGGATGCAAATAGAAATCATCCAAATGAGTAAGTAGACAACAAAATAAGACTTTTTCTTATTGTGAATGCAAACTAACAAGGTTGGCTTTGAATAAGTTATCCTCTGTTTATATATGTCATTGAACATACTTATGTGTGTTATTGTCTGACATAAGTTGATAATGATGTTAAGTATTTTAGCAGCCCAGAAACTAACCATTCTCATTCAGGATTTTCACTGTACATGCAGGGTGTAACTAAATATGTGGGGCTCCATAAAGGACCTGACAAGCAAAACATGTCCGGTAAACAAGGTGTGTGTGCGTTGTTTGTGGAGTGCATAACACAGACGGGGCACGATGCTAGTTGGTCATGTGTGGAGGGCACACAGGCCACTTGTACGCTTCGTCACTATTCAAGTCCAAACAAATGTATAGGGCGTCAGGGAGCGACATCGTGGCGTGCTCGCTCTCCCGATCTCAACCCTTTAGACTTCTACTTATGGAATCATTTAAAGGCCAATGTGTAAGCCACACCAATTCATAACATGGGCATGCAGACATATCGAAACCTTGTACCAAAACTTAGGCAGTTAGTTCGCCAACATAAAGGACTTTGGCTCATTAAATACCCTTACTTACCTAACTCACCCGATCAACAGTGTCTTCAATATTCTTTTACAGGTCGAACAAGTCGTTGAAAAGAAACTGTCTTCCCTCTCAGATTAGTGGGGTGATATATTTTATGAGTGTTTGGACAGAATGGATGAGATTATTTTAGGGCCTTAATGGAAATCTCGTTTTTAATTTCGAGAAGTGCCGCTTGTTCTTTCGTACAAAATAAATTAGGAAAGAGCAGTCTTTTAAGTCTGCAACATCATCGTGTAAGCTTTCCAAAGTTTCGGACAACTTACAGCTATAAATTACATGGGTGAGTTAACATTACATGATATGTACTGAATTTGTGCACTTTTGATTTTTACACATTCAGGTATATTTTGATCCCTGTCAGAATGATTTATTTCCTTATTATATGAAACTGTGACGTCATTAACTCAACGGACGTCATCGTTTTATATACTCGAGCGGAAAACTTTATATTTGGGTCATAGTATCTAACGGAGAAACGCTGGAATATGTTGAAGAATATGTATATCTCGGTCAGAACATGTCATTTTCAAGTCGTTCAGAGAAAGAGGTCAAACGAAGAATAGGACAAGCATGGAAGAGCTTTTGGTCCCTAAAGTTTATACTGGCTGACAAGACCCAAAAACACACTTTAAAGGCTGAAGTTCTGGAAAAATGCGTTATACCGGTGTTACTATATGGTTGCCAAACTTGGGCATTAACATCGAAACAAAGACAAATGCTCCAGAGATGTCAACGGAAAATGGAAAGGAAGATACTTCATGTCTCATTGAGAGATAGAATACGGAACGAAGATTTAAGAAGGAGAACCGGCATGAAAGACGCTATGACATCAGCAGACCAGCTCAAATGGAGATGGGGTGGACATGTAGCGAGATTAGATCCTAACCGATGGACGTACAAAATGACGATGTGGGACCCAAGAACAGGAAGACGAAACGTTGGGAGACAAAGAATCAGATGGGCAGACTGGTTCGTAAAATGGGGAGGAAAACAATGGACAAGAACAGCGAAGATGAGGCAGGAGTTGAAAGACCTAGGGAGACTCGCATGCAGTGACCAATAAAACAATGCATCAACTAGAAAGACACCGTTCAGTGGGCATGCAGCAAAGCGGTACATATCTCTGGTGTGCAATAAAGGCTTCTCACAGAGCGGTGACCTCAAGAAGCACACTGTTGTTCATACTGGAGTGAAGTAATACACTTGTAGCACATGTGAGAAGTCATTTGCATGGCGGACAGAACTAATGGAACATTGTCTCGCACTCTAATTTGAGGAAACATCATCGTGTTCACTAGGGATAATAACCTTACTGCATCACAAGGAATTCAAAAGGTTCAACTATCTTGCGAAACACTTGTTAATTCGTTCCGGGACCACATGTGCACAACATAGTGAATGATTTGTGGGATGTTAAAGAACGTGTATAGGTATCTGCATCCAAACTAGATGTTAAAACTCCACCGGTAAGGTTTTGTATTGCATTTTAAAAAGACCTATTTGAAATGATTCAATATACGTAGATTTTACTGAAGAGTGAAGACTTGGCAGTTTCTGTCATTGTTCAAGTGCTTAGACAGGGTAAGCTTTGTGCTTAGTGGCAATGGGAAGCTCCCAGATATTGGTTGATGGCTATTATGATTTCCGTAATACTAATGGATATTTGAGGCCTTGATATCGCCAGACTCAGAAATGAAGATTGTTGTAGCGAATGTTATGCCATCGTAATATAATTTACTTAATCTTTAATCAGCTGCACATCTATATAGAAGGCCCAATCAGAAAGAATAACCCCGAATGCTCCTCAGGACTTGCTCACCTGATGAGTTAAAACTGAGCAATTCCCTGCAAAGCAGGAGGCCATAGCCCTTATGGGATTTGTAAGGCTATTTATTTATTTATTTATTTATTTATCTAATGCTACGTAGAGGAAGCTGACAACTGAAAAGCAACATTCAACTGCTGGTATTGATACCGTCTGCACTCTGCGCCAGCCGACGCTAGAGCCTCCTAGCGGCTGGACCAAACAAACTGCACAAGTCACGTCACTTTCTCTTCTATACGATATGGTTTTACTAACATTGCTTGTGAAGTATGTGTGCTAAAGTAGAACTTTAACATGATACGTAATTGGTTCATTCCTAATACTTTATTCTGAAGGGGAGCAACAGTACAGATTTAGCCTTGCTTTACTTGTCCCTCAGATGGTGAACACATTTTTAACAATAGTCAAATAATATCAAATCTGCGCACTACAATGTGAACTTTAAAAAAGTAATACAACATCCGTTGGAGGACACTTTGGAGTAAGCATATACAGAATAGGTGGTCACTCGGGGTATACTGTATTAGAATTAATGGATACAAAATCTAGAACAAAATGAAAGGGAGAAGGCCTAATACAGGCTACTGAAATTTGAGGTAAACAAGAGGTGAAAAGCAGCCAATGAACAATGTTTGAAAGAGAAATGTGCAAAGACTTTCTCATCGTGTATCGGTTAGCATAGTTGTCTGTCGCTTCGGGAGTTGGGATTCGATTTCTGGCATGAATTGTAATTGTGATCGAAGGGCTGGATCGGGGTACACTCTGCCTGTTCATGTAAATTTGAGAAGAGGTGGGTTCGACTCCCTCTCCAGCCACCCACAAAGTTATTTTTCCGCGTCTCGCACTGCAGGCAAACGAGATTTAATATTGGGATCTTATTTCGATTGGCCACTATAAGGCCTATGTATTTAAGAACCAACAGACATAGGTGATATCCCCGAGTTGCTAAGTTGCATAGGGACACAGGATCTCATAGGTGATATCCCTGAGTTAGTACGTGGCGTAAGGGCACAGGATCTCATCAGTTTATTTCTCTTATAATTATGTTGGATTTTTTTGACAGGCATATCGAGGGTAACAAAAGTTTGTTTTCAGGGAGTATAACATTGTGTCTAAACCTAGCAAAGTAGGAGCTGACCGATGGGAAGATTATCATACATTAATTTCATGATTCATGCTTCTAAACTTCTGACTCAAGTAATTTACAAGATAATGTAACGACAGCCCAGTTAGGTGAAGACCAGTTTTATTCAGCAGAAGCGTAGGATTAAGGGAATCTTCACTACGCATTGGACTGATGTCGGAAGGTAGAATATGGAAAGAGAAGGGAACGTTCGTGGCATTTTTAGACTAAGATAAGACTGTTAATTTCTTTGATTGGAGTAAATGATTTGTCATTTTAAATAGGATTTGAATAAAATCGGGCGATAAGAGTGTGTATACAATAAATACTGCAACCAGTTGGAAGTTATTTCTCGTACCTTACAATCTATTCATTTAGCAAATAATGAAGGAAGCAAGATCGAAATGGATGGTAGGAATAAGGATCATGTCGATTCATATATTTGCTAACGACAGTCATATTAGCTTGCGGAATTGAATGTTATTCTAACCTGTATAAACTTGTCGGTGGTCGACTATATACTGTATGAGAAAGAACTAAATAAGTACATCACGGACATCAAGGTTATACCATCGGAGTACCTGGATAGCGACCATCGATTGCTGGTAATGAACCTGAGACGGAGTAAGGAGAAGAAAGGAACTGAGAACCAGGAAAGACGTATAAGGATATGGAAACTGAAAGAAGGGGATAGAAGGGTCGAGTACCTCAAAATGGTAAAGGAAGGAAACAGATGATGAAAGAGGGGTTGAAGAGGAATGGGCTAGATTTAAGAAGACACTAGTAGGTGCAGCAGAAGCAGTATGTGGGAGGACAAGTAGTAAGAAGAGGTGGAAGGAAACACCATGGTGGAATGAGAAGACAAAAGATATAATAAGGGAAAAGAATAGAGCCTTTAGGAGGTGGTATCAAAATAGGACTGTAGAGACAAGGGAAGAGTACCAGGAAAGAAAGAAGGAGGCGAAGAGAGTAGTGGCTGAGGAGAGAAGAAAGTGGATGGAAGAGTGGACAAAGATGATGAAGGAGGATAGTGAAGGTACAAAAAAGATCCTGTATGGGATGGTAAAAAATAAGAGGCGGAAGGATCCTACGGATTATGTTAGAATGGTGAACAAATGGGGACAAGAGATAGAAAATAGGGAGGAACTGAAGAAAATGTGGAAAGAGTATTTTGAAGAGCTTCTGAACTCAAATGGAAAAGATGGCGAGGAGGAAGAAATCGGGGAAGAGGAAGATGAACTGCAAACAGAAAGGGACTTAACATGGAAAGAAGTGGAAGATGCAGTGAACAAGATGGAAGGAGGGAAGGCACCGGGTGTGGATGAGTTGAGTGTGGAGATGGTGAGAGCAGCAGGAGAGGTGGGGATACAGTGGTTGTACCGAGTGATGAGGACAGCATGGAAGGAAAGGAAGACCCCAGAGGACTTGAAAAAAGGAATAATTGTCCTGATCTTCATGAAAGGTAGTAAAACAGATTGCAGAAACTATCGGGGAATAACACTGATGAGTCATTGTGCAAAGATCTTCGAGAAGGTTTTGGAAAAGAGAATTAGGACAAGGATAGAAGGAGGGATGAGGGAAGAACAACATGGCTTCGGAGCAGGAAGGTCCACAGTGGATTTGATTTTTGCTGTAAGGCAGTTACAAGAACAGCACTATGAGTATGGAACAGATCTACTGATGGCCTTCCTGGACATTGAGAAAGCATATGACAGTGTATGCAGAAACAAAGTATGGAAGTCCCTGGAGGATAGAGGAGTAGAGAAATGGACTATAAAGAGGATAAAGGAGATGTACAAGAGAAGCGTGAGCTGTGTGAAAGTGGGAGGAGAGAGATCAGACTGGTTGGAACAGAGAAACGGCCTGAAACAAGGAAGTGCACTGTCACCATTAGTTTTCATTGTGGTGATGGATGACATAATGACCCGAGTGGCACAAGTAATTGGGGAAGGAAAGATGAAAGCAATGGTGTTTGCAGATGATTTGATGATTTGGGGAAACAAGGAGGAGGAGATACAAGAACAGTTGGACGTGTGGGAAGGAATAATTTAAGGATATGGGATGAAATTTGGCATAAATAAGAGTGAGATGGTGATCTTAACCAGGAAGAAGGAAAGAACCACAACGGGAATAACAATTGGTGGGGAACAGCTGAAGAAAGTGGAGAGTTTCAAGTATCTGGGAAGCCTGATACAAGATAATGGAAGAAACGATAGAGAAATAAATGAGCGGGGGAGGCAGGCTGAAGCATTTCGGAGGAGTGTGACAAGCATGTTATGGAGCAAGGATGTCCCTCAGAACAGCAAAAAGATCATATATCGGACGTACTATGTCCCTATCCTGACGTATGCCTCGGAGACCTGGGTTATGAAAGGAAGGGAGAAGAGCAAAATACAGGCCAGTGAGATGAGGTTCTTGAGAAGCAGTATTGGAGCTACAAAGAAGGACAGAATAAGAAATGAGAGGACCAGAGAATTAATGAAGGAGGAGCCATTACAGGATGGTATAGAGAAATCTAGACTTAGATGGTATGGACATGTAAAACGAATAGAGGAGAAGATGATACCCAGGAGAGTACACGAGACGAAGTGGGAAGGAAAGAGACCGAGAGGAAGACCGAGAGACAGGTGGCTGAAGGGGGTGGAAGAAAGCGTGAAGAAGAGAGGAGAAGACTGTTAAGGGTGGACGCTGAGAGATGGTGGGAAGACAGAAGACGTTGGTGAGGCCTGTGTTCCAAACAGACCCGGCCAGTGGCTGGAAACTGTGCAAGATGATCATGATGATGATGATAAACTTGTAGCTGAGAACAGAATTTGTTATAAAATCAATGTATATAAAACAGAAATAATGAAATAGAGGCGAAAGAAGTGAAACATCGGAAGCAATTGGAAGAGTATCGCCACCACAGAGAAGATGTACTAAGAGTAAGGAAGCGGGTTAAGGAGAGAAATCACAAGAGTTGCTTCATCGGGAAAGAAAATTTTGATTAACAAACAGCGTAAACAATGATAAAGGAATATAGTAAAAATCTACTAATTTGGTAGTGATATCAATATGAAGGGTCTCGTAACTTCTCAAAGCAGAGTAGTGAAGGAAGGGGTAACCCGTGGCCAAATACAAGCTTAGGCAGTATTTACAAATATAATCAAGCTCAAAGCTTATATGAAGAAAAATGATTGTTGTGCTCGATGAGAAGAATTTAATCTCACACACGGACAAAAGGTGATCTCATAAGCCTATTTTTAGCCTACTTTCGAATTTTGCAAAAAATGAAAGTATACTTATGAGATCAACACAGGGCGAAAAAAAAGTGTGTCTGTGTGTGTGTGTGTGTATGTGTGTGTGTGTGTGAGGCTGTGTGTGAGTGTGTGTACTCTGAATGTCTGTCCCCCCCTATCAATTCGAACACGGTGAATGCGAATTGAACGAAATTTGGTACAAAGGTAGCACTAGCACAGGACACCTCAGTGTTATGTTTTATATCGCCGCCATCTTGACGGAAACGTAATGGCGGCCACACAAATGTACAAAGCTTAAATCAAATTACGACAAATTTAATCATCCGATCTCTACCAAATTTTGCAACAATATACCTTTATGGGTGGAGAATCATTTCACCATACTAATAAGTCATCAGCTTAATAGTTTGCGGATGGCGGCCATCTTTGTGTCAAAATCGATTCCCCCTATTAATTCGAACATGGTGAAACCGAATGGAACCAAATTTGGTACAGAGGAAGCAAAGGGCACCTCAGTGTCATGTTTTATATCGCCGCCATCTTGACGGATACGTAATGGCGGCCACACAAATGTTCAAAGCTTAAATCAAATTACGATTAACCTAATCATCCGATCTCTACCAAATTTTGCAACAACATACCTTTATGGAGGGAGCATCCTTTGACCAAACTAATCGGTCATTAGCCTAATATTTTGCGGATGGCGGCCATCTTTGTGTGAAAATCGATTCCCCCTATCAATTCGAACACGGTGAAACCGAATGGAACGAAATTTGGTACAGAGGTAGCACTAGCAATGTGCACCTCAGTGTCATGTTTTATATCACCGCCATCTTGACGGAAACGTAATCGCGGCCAACCAAATGTTAAAAGCTAAAATGTAATTACGACGAACCTAATAATATAATCTCTACCAAATTTTGCAACAACATATCTTTATGTGGGAAACATATTCTGACCAAACTGCATGATCATCAGCCCAATAGTTTGCAGATGGTGGCCAAGTATGTGTGCACATTGATTCCCCCTATCAATTCAAGCACGGTGAAACCGAATTGAACGAAATTTGGTACAGAGGTAGCACTAGCAAAGGGCACCTCAGTGTCATGTTTTATATCACCGCCATCTTGACGGAAACGTAATCGCGGCCACCAAAATGTTGAAAGGTAAAATGTAATTACGAGCAACCTAATAATCTAGTCTCTACCAAATTTTGCAACAACATATCTTTATGTTGGAAGCATATTCTGACCAAACTGCAAGATCATCAGCCCAATAGTTTGCAGACGGTGGCCAAGTATGTATGCAAATCGATTCCCCCTATCAATTCAAACACGGTGAAACCGTATTGAACGGAATTTGGTACAGAGGTAGCACTAGCAAGGGCACCTCATATTCATGTTTAATATCCCTATAGCATGTTTTATTTCAACAAGCTACTACAACCAACATTCAATTATACTCCTTGAAAAGAGTTATAACAATACCCATGCATTTAGGAGAAAGTAGGCTATATGTTCTTTACTGAACATCTTGTTTCATAAATGAAAATAGGCTAAAAATGCTACTAAGGTTATTTAATATACTTAATTTAAATCTGGTAGTAGAGCGTGAACAGGGGAGGAAAGGATATTAGGGTTTCTGTTTGTGTATGGATACCCAGATTATTTTTTGGCGCGACGCAGTTTTTAGTTTTGAAGTGGTGGATAGAGTTTATCTTAAAAAAATGCCCCTGTATAACATGGTGAATAATTTCCTGGTAGAGAATTTGCATAGCTTCAAATCTGTTTCAATCTCTAACTTTGATGTAATTGCTTGAGTTTGAGAGTCTCGTGATATGAGCAGAGTTGACCAATTAGACAGTTAGTTACGAACTTACAACATTTCCACGATGTGTCCAGTTATTGACTTTGACAGATTGCTGTTGTTGTTGTTTTATTATTCAGTCTTTTGACTGGTTTGATGAAGCTCTCTATGGCTCCGGGTCCTGAGCTAATCGTTTCATCTCTACATAGCTACCACACCCTACATCTGAGGTAATCTGTTTAACATATTCTAACCTTTGTCTACCCCTACAGTTCTTGTCCTCAACCCTTCCTTCCATATTTAAGCTAGCAATCCTTGGGTGTCTTAGTACGTGTCCTACCAACCTATCTCATCTCTTCATCAGCAGTCGCCAGATTTTTCTCTCCTCTCCCACTCGTCGTATTACTTCTTCATTTGTTACCCTATCTACCCATCTGATCTTCATCACTATCCTGTAACACCACATTTCAAACGCTTCAATTCTCCTCTTTCCTTCTGCACCAATAGTCCAAGTTTCACTTGCCACGCTCGAGACAAAGGCTTTCAAAAGTGACAGATTATACATGAAAAGAGAGTAAATCTTCCATTGCATCTAGTTAATAGTTGTACTTCTACATTGACCATAGATTCGCTGGGTGGTGAAATTGATGTTTGACATCAATTAAATGATACCTTGCCGGCAAGATAAAAATATAGCAGATTTGATTACTTTCAAGAATGATAAGAGCTTCATACCTAGGTTAAAATAGTAACCATAATAATAATAATAATAATAATAATGTTATTGGTTTTACGTCCCTTTCAACTACTCTGGCTTTTAGAGACGCCAAGGCTAAAATAGTGAGCAACTAATCTTTGTATGTTTGTTGGATCACTGACGTTGCTGATAGAGCAAATATCACCACATGCCTTTCACAAAATATCGGACGAGTGTAGACAGTCCCTTGTAGATAGACCAAGCTGGCTGCCCTTAGAAGAGTGACAAGGGAGAAGGCTCCCGACTGCCGAAGTGATCGAGGGGGGGGGGGGAGGGTAGATAGAAGGAGGACATCAGGGTCACAAACCTTGAAAACATAAATCTTTGAAGGACACAAATTTGTTTTCTGGAGGCAGAGTCCAAATAATGTAGAAGTGTGTAGGTTGAAATCTGTAGAGGCCGAGTCGAAATTCCAAGCGTCATAAGTAGTCGATGACAATGAGTTCTCACGTTGACCGCAGGAGATGAGAGAGTTCAGCTAAGTGCCGCGTGAGGGCACATTAAGGAGAAGTTTGATGATTCTGTTGAAAGAAGGGTAATGAATCTCGTTCACTAAAACACACTAAACACTGGCATGAGCAAAAGCACAAGGAGAGAGCGAAAACACACAGAAATCTCTGTTGGTGGTTTTCACGGAATAAGAAGAAAAGAGAGAGCGAAAAACTAGAAAACCCACATCAAACTACGCAAGGTGTATATTCAAGGAATATACAACATCGATTGTCAGATGAAGCGCTAAAGGAAGTTGGTGCCACCTGGTACTTAGGAAGCAATATGGACCAAGCTAATGGGATACATAAACGATGGGTTGACATGTGGTAACATCATATATAGATGCAGCCAGTGGGAAACGGAGCGTGAGGATATGTGTTAATTCCTTCTTCAGGAAAGGGAAAATGGAGCTTTTGAATGTGGTGTTATTGGAGAATGTTGGAGATTGGGCGGCTAGATAGAGTAAGAAATGAGGGGTAATGGGTTGAATGGGTTAGATGATTCTGGTGAGTGGAAATGAAAGGAAGAGATTAGTAGGGCTCATATTTAGGCACCAGGAATAGCAAATTTTCAGTAGTAATGGAATCAGGAGTAAAGGACCTGAACTATAGGCCTTAAACAAGGTTAGAATGTGTAAAAGATATTGCTTCGGTTGTAGGGTTTAGTGGCAATGTAAAGACGAATTATTTACCTTAGCAATGGGAGAAATCGAGTGCCGCATTGAACTCAAAACATCAACGACAACAAAAACAAACTTAACGACAAAAGTAAAGTATACTTCTCACTCAGCATTTTAGCCGCTTTGCGTGAGTTCAGCTCAATTATGCGCAAGAAGAGACTCTATTACATAAATATCCTCAACGGTGATCCGTAGGCGAAGGTCAGCAGATATGCGAAGGGTGTAAACATTGATTGCATCCGGCATGCAGAACTCTAACGGCTTTGGTTCGGAAGAATGTGGTGGGTAAGAAACAATCCCTACTCACTCGTGCTCTCACAGCTATGACACTATATTTTCTGTCAAATATGAATTCAATTGCAAAACATTCACACGGTTTGAAGTGCATATTATTGAGCTATGAAATCGGAATCAGATCCCGATAATTCTTAAACACTTAGCTCCTGGTAGCGATATTAATGAAAGTTGGCCCCAATAATAATTTCACTACTTTCATCTCTATACCTTGGAATTATTTCACTTCCTATAATAATGTACCATACTTCAACCTCTTAGTACTGACTATTTCAGGTTGATATATCCAGATACGTTGAATCTGGCTGCATTGAAGATATATGATGTTGGGAAAAGTGGAAGACAATATACTAACACTGCCTCTACAGAAGAATGTTGTATAAAGCAAAATTTGAAAATATTTCCATGTAACGTTTGCGAAGCCAAATTTACTCTCAAAGGAAGTTTGAATCAACATATGCTAGTCCATAGTGGCCAGAAGCCATATTCATGTGCCTTGTGCAAAGCCAAATTTTTCCATAATGGAAATATGAAACGACACATGTTAATCCATAGAGGTAATAAGCCGCATTCATGTAGCGTATACGAAGCTAAATTTGCTCGGAAAGGAACTTTCAATCAACACATGCGAATCCATAGCAGCGAGAGGCCACATTCATGTAGCGTATGTGAAGCCAAATTTTCTCAAAGAGGAAGTTTGAATCGACACATGCTCATCCATAGCGGCGAGAAGCCGTATTTATGTAGCGTATGTGAAGCAAAATTTACTGATAAGGTAAGTTTAAGTATGCACTTGCTGATGTATACTGGCGAGGTGCCGTATACATGTAACGTGTGCGAAGCCAAATTTACTCGAAGAGGTAATTTGAATCAACATATGCTAATCCATAGTGGCCAAAGGCCATATGCATGTGCCGTGTGCAAATCCAAATTTAAACAGAAAAAACATTTGATGACACATGTTCTTATCCATACCGGAGGGAAGCCATATTTCTGTAACCTGTGCGATGCCAAATTTACCCAAGGACGAAATTTGAAGAGACACTTGCTAAGCCACAGCCACGAGAAGCTTGACTAAAGTACCAATTGCGAAGAAGTGACTCTCAATACAAGATTTATGAACAAACATCCTAGACAATAAAGGACGAAAAAGATTTCATGTAGTAGATGCGAAGTGAACCAAGCTCATAGGGAACACTGGAAGACACATTTCCTAATAATAAGTATATTCAGTAGCAAATTATATCTGAAGCAACACATATTTAATCATGATGTAGCTTCCTACATACCAAATTCCTCTGTGCATTAGCCCTTTACAGAAACATTTCTCCTTACCACCTCTTCGTTTGTTACTCTATCTACCCATCTTATATTCATCATTCTCCTGAACTCCACACTGCTGGAGCATCTTTCTCTTATTTTTTGCTGCGGCGACAGTCCAAGTTTCAACTCGTTAGAGTGCCACTACCCAGACAATTCAAAACTATAGTTTAGAAGTCAAATTCTATAATTAATATCTTCGCAATTATTTTATGTATAAATGTCTTCCTTGCCCGAGCGAACCAACTTTTTATTTCTGGATTCTACAAGATCTTTTTTCTAATTTTCTTCATTGTTTGTTCAATTTAAGGTTGAAAATTATGGGTAATAAGCTGCAGCCTAGCTTGACATCTTTATGCAAACCAGATGCTCTCTTATGTTCTTCAGCTTGTATGACTGCCGTCTGATTTCTGTACAGATTGAAGATGATTACATTATTCAAATCATCGTTATTATAAGCCTTTCCACTGACTCAAATGCTACGAACGTTATTTTATGTTAACATATTCTACCTTCCAAGTTCAATCTAAGACTCGCTACGGATTCCTTAGTTCCGAAGTTTCTCCTCAGACAATGTTCATCTTCACCAAACTCGCTTTCACTCTGTCTTTCCATCTGGTAATCATTCTAGTCTTGTTCCTTAAAGCATCACGCTGATTGTACTATAAACTTCCCATATATCAGCTTCTGTTTTCTTCGGTATATGGATGATAGCATTCTCCTTAAAATCAGGGAGTACCTGTCTTATAACTCCTACATCCTAACGAAATGATTTCGACCCAATTCAGTAGTTATGCAATGTAGCAACTCCGTCAGTATATCATCTATTCCTGGTGTTGTGTTGCTGATTAAGGCTCGCAATCCTCTATCCAATTTAATTCTCCGTATTAAATCTCTTTTCGTATCGTCATCAACTTCCTCATCTTCCTCCAGAACATGATCCGCAAACTCTTTACCTCTATACTCTGCCCGTTGAATAAAGGTTGCCATGGAGCCATCGCCGCAGATGAACCGTCTGGTCACCCAACCTCTAGGCCCACACTGTCACAGGATCGGGTGTGTCCTTGAGCCAGCTCCGGCACGAGACTGATAGCTCAAGGCGATCAGGTAAATGGGGGAGAAAGTCATAGCCATGCCCAAGGAAACACACCCCCAGAACGCAAAGCTAAGAAATAATAAGTCCATGTTTATGAAAAAAAAAAGGTTAACAATCTTATATATATATATATATATATATATATATATCTGTTCGTCTTTTATGCGTTTATAAACCATTCATTCGATTGCGATCAAATTTTGGTGAGTTGTTGTAGACACATTCGGGATATTCATAGCGGAGTTTTAAAATGTTTTTCGCTTTTGTGTCTTTATTATTCAAAATGCAATTTCAAGGTCATATGTCTATATAAATTATTATTATTATCATTTATGACATTATTATTATTGATTTAAGCCCACTACGGAGCACTTATGACTAGTTCTTCTTCGATGCTCTTTTCCGTTCCCAATATCTCTTGCGCCCTGCTGATAATCTCTCCTTTCTCTCCTGCTTCCAACAGTTTGGGACTCTAGGTGGTGGAGTCCAAGACTCTAACAAAACACAAATTTTAGAACGATATTTTACATCAAGGTCAGCAATTCCAGCCGAATCCAAGTCCTTTAGTACTTCATTAAGCCACAATCTTCCAGTCTTGTAGCTTATAACCAAGGTTAAGATCTTCTTGGTAAGCCTATTGCTGGTTATTCGTTGTAGGGGCACTTAGAACTTTAGCCTCCTACGTCGCATACTGGTATTGGCTGTTTCAAACTGTTGATACACGTCAGAATTAGATTTCAAACGGTAGGTTCCTTCTGGGAGCAATCTCGGGCCATGAATTTTCCTGAGGATACGTCTTTCGGCTTTCTCCAGGTCATCCATGGTGCCTCTGCGGCGTACAGAAACTGTGGTCTGACAACAGACAGATCTTAGCTTTCCTCGAAATGCATTTCTTGTTGTGCAAATTGTGGGATAGTTGGTATGCTGCGTTCAGTTTGGTACGCCTTGCTAAGATGGGGGTGCCATCTCTACCATTGGGGTGGACCCATTCACCATGATAACGAAAGCGATTGCCTCTTCCAATCGTTCCATGAGAGGTCGTCAAAGGTGTGTTCCCGGAGTGCCAATTCTCAAAGTACTTGGTCGTATCGTAAGATATCTGTAATTCAGACTTCACCGCTATCTCGTGCAAGGCTTGTACAGCTATGACAGCATCCTTAGAGTTGTTGGCTAAGAATGCAAAGTCATCTGCGAAGGCAAGGCACCTGATCTCGATTCTTTTGGTTCCAGCTCCAAGGCAACTGGTTTGAATCCTAGATTCCTCAATGTGCATTCCGAGGGCATGATGACTTTATCAAGCGCCAGATTTAACAGATTGCGTGAGAGACCATCTCCCTGTCGTACTCCGGTTTTTATCATGAAACTTCGAGATAGTTTTCCTCTGAACTTCACCTTAGAGGTTGTATCCGTGAGAGTCTGTTTGATGAGGTTGCGTTTGTTATAATCCACACCTCGTGGAGTATTGAGAAGAGTGTCTGGCGGTCGATGGAATCATAAGCTTTTGCGAAGTCAAATTAAACCAATTAGACCAATTAAACACTTATACCCAACATCTTCAAACCAGGCAAACGGCCAAACGTACAATAATTTTCTCAAAGTGATATGTTAGTTACTTCTGGAAGAGAATATTCTACATCAAGCCGAACAAGTCAGGGATTGACTTGGAACCTAAGAGCGAATGGAGAATATGAACAAATCAAGTTTTAATTCACCGTCTCTAGTCGGGCGTAGCATTCAACGGGTTAAACACTCCTTTATGTTTGGGAGAAGGCTCTAAGATTGCAGCAGGTAGAGAGTTCCAGTTATGAATGGCACGGTTTCCGTAAGAATATTGTTACGGCCCAGCTTTCAATTAGGCCTTAACTCCAATTTACCCAAATCCCATAATAATAAACTGTACAGCGCAGTCACTGCTTACATGTGAAGCAACATTGCCTCACGATCACAACTCCCAACAGATAAGTAAGGATCCCAAGAGGCGAACAGATCCAGTTGCACGGACGGACCAGAGGAGGGACTGACGACGGTCACCCTCCGAATCGGGACGGAAGTCCCACGGGGCCCTAGGGCAGCTCTTCTAGACTTCAAGACCTCACCTCAGAGGTGAGTGTGCTTGAGCTATCCTTATTCCCATCGCTCAAACATCTCACCACAGACCTGTTACTCGACTGCAAATTAACAGTCAAATACCTCTAGACCATGAGTCTTTATTCACTTACTTCGCATGTTAAAATCAGACAGTCTTTCATCCTCTCGCCTCCGCAATCCACATTAACTTGCAGTCCCCACGTCCAACTGTTCGATTTCCAAATCAGCATTCAACATGCACGCTCACCACTCGCGCGCTGACGATGCATATGCTTCCACCAGAACTTTCCCTGTGACCTTGCTTTGCAAGCGCTACGCGCAAATCCTTAACGAATTTGAAGCCCCCACGAGAACACCCCAAGCGAGTGCCCTACTTATTGGAGTCGCAGGGGTTAACCCGCAGAGAAGACCTGTCGCAATCCACAAAAAAACTAGAAATAAAACACTGTCCAAAACATTTCCCCGGCCCCTTCATACACTACACTCACCCCACCTAACCCCAAGTCCTTCAAAACATTCTAAACATCAACACAAACCCCGCATAACCCTCGCAAAGAGAACACACACCCGCTAGGTCCAAATCACTGGCGGAATAGCACCTCACCCTATTTACGTTCTGTAGGATCCTGGATATAGCTCGCCCCAGCTCTTTCATCCTCAATGCACTCCCGGACAAGAACAAAACAACCCCTTATATATCGTTCACAACCCCCCTCACACACAATTACATACGCCGACATACAACACTAGTCAGGGATTCAACAATGAACAAAGAGCACCGAAGTCATACTAGACAAACAGAGAAATCCAACACAATCTAGCAGCCCCCTACAATCTCTCATGCCCTTATATAAGGATTTCACACACGCAATCCAGTCCCACACTTCACAGGCACACGACCCCTTCACATTAAATACACTCAATATACGTTGCATTTCATCCCAATGCCCAGACACGAACACGAACGAGATCAAACATCAGGGCAAATCACACACAAGAGGAGAACACATAAGCTACGTATTCTTTCTTTGTATTACGGACCAGGGACGGATGGGTGTAAAAATTGCGTTATGTCACAATTCTTTAGTTTTGAGAAAATCATGTTTTAAAGTTCAACTCGGAGCCCTAAATGGAGTTTTAGAATATAAGTAATTTGAATTATGTCTTCAGGAGCCTAATACTATTCACATCAATGGGATAACTCGTCATAATAAATTCCAAGCAAGTTCACGTACCGGTAGTTACGGAGCCAAACAACACGAGGTGTCTCATAATGTATGACTTAACACAATTTGCACACCCACATCTCACCTATATAGGCTAATATAAAGCTCAATGTTGGTTTGTCTGTCTGTTATTTATTTAAATCTACACCGTTTCTCCGATTTGAACCCGATTTTACCTAGTTATCCTTTGGAATCCTGCGGGTAACACTGTCCACTTGAAATTTCAAACAGGCCTCTCCATTCCCTGTATTCAGGCCCTTCGGCACAAATCCACACAGTTTCACCACATTTTACGTACTTTCCCTTTGGAACCCGACGAGTAAAACTGTCCACTAGAAATTTCGGACAGCCCTCTCCATTCACGGCATTTAGGCCATTTAGCACTAATCTATACCGTTTCACCGAACTGAACCAAATTTTATATGCTTACCTTTCGAAACCTAACAGATAACACTGTGTACCTGAAATTCAGACATCCCTATCCAATTCCTAGATATAGGCCATTGGGCACATAGACGAAGGATCGAATTTGTAGTAGAAGAACCAACGTAGGCTCATTTTAAGCCTCGCAACGCAAGAAACAATACTCGGGACGTAAAGTAGTTTAGTTAAGTTTGGTGAAATGTTGAAAATTTGTATAAATAACAGAGAAATGGACCTCAAATCTGCTTTTTGGAGCCATAGAGCCAATCGTGTCGGAAGTAGTGTAACTGCAAGAATATTTAAATAAGTCTCTTTTTGGCTGGCATGGCCAAGGACTAGGATCTCATGATCAATGTTTATTAAAGCTAATAAAAATATATGTTCCACTCTGGAAGACATAATGCTTTTTAACTAAGCTCATACACATACACTGTGCATATCTCCAGTCAGCAAAACAATAGGTACCGCAACAGGGCATGTCACTTTCTAACAAGCAGAACAGCTGGGAAATGACGATTGACAATGGACTACGTGACCTTCCAGTTGGCGGGAATTAAGTTTAATAATCACACTGTGATGATGAGTGATGTTAGGTGTAAGAATTCATTAATAATATTGTTGGGCAACTTCACGAAGAGTGCGAATGAGTATTGCGCTTAGTCACTCTAACTGAAATATCGCTCTTTGCACGCACAGAATGAAGTGTTGAATATTGCTCAGTGTGGTAAGTCATGACGGGAAGGACATAACGCACTTTGCACACCCGAAATCTGGCCGATGTCAATATAACACGTAATACACAACTCAAAAACTTGGTATCCGTCCGCAATATAACATCACGCTCAAGCAGATCGCCCTTTCTTGACTTAACGCACTTTACACACCCACCCGTCTTATTCCTCCCACAGAGCATGCCATTCTACTGCTTGGCTTTGTTTTTTGGAAAAGAAAGGGACCTGTATTCGTCTCATGCTCTCTTAGGATATGATTGATGGCCCTGAGGAGGGCCGTTTGGGCACCCAGAGGAGGGTTTGAAAGGAATGGTAAAAATCGCTGAAACTCTCATTTCTTCATTGGAGCTGCCTTCTTGGGCGAAGCCTTGGGATTGGCAGCCATCTTAGGCTTACGTTCTTTAGGTATTTTTGTCTGCACATTTGCTGCCTTCTTAGCCTTAGAAAGAGCTTTCTTACTCTTAGGGGCAGGTGCAGCACGCTTCTTCTCGGCTGGTTTCTTGGAGATGGCCTTCTTGGCGGCTGCTTTCGCCTAAGATTTCTTGGCTTTGGGAAGGCGCTTCTCCTTAGGGGCAGCAGACCGCTGGCCTTCTCGGGCTTAGCTGCTGAGGGGAGCTTGAAGGAGCCGGAAGCTCCCCTTCCCTTGGTCTGCACCAGCTCACCTCCCCTAAGGTTCATCCTTCTTCTAGCCCCCAAGTAGGAGGAAAACCTCCCGGTAAAAACCTATAGGTTAATTTTTACAGAGGGAAAGAAACCTACAATAATCTTCCTCTCGCAACAGTGCCTGAAAAGTCCTACGGGATTAAAGACCTAAGTTGGGGAACCCCCCCCCCCCCAGGGAGTTCCGGGACAATTGCTTCCTCGTTAGCCCTGTATCTTCCCGATAGGCCTTGCCTCCTGAGCAGGGTAAGCAAGCCTCACCTAGAGATACTCTCGTTCCTTAGGGCCCTCCTCCTTGATAATAAACCCTTAGTAGGATACTAAAAGAATGAAAGTAAAGTCTTTTGGAAATTAAATTAGCCCTGGGGATATCTGGCATCTCTAACAGAGTCATATTTGGCCTGCAAGACAACAAAACACAATCCTTTACTTCGCCTTAGTTAGAGAGACTCCTCACAGGTCCGATGCATAGACACCGCATAAGTATTCGAACCAGGTCCTGAAAGAGTGTGATGAATACGTTAACATTCAGGATGTTACACTGCCACGTGAGGCCGAAGAGGCCTGTGAGCCTCTCAAGCAGCTGTTAAGGAGGAGGTATAACCTGCATCTGCACCTCCCGGGTAACGAACCTACAGCCATCCTTCTTGAAAGCTTAGGCCCTTTATGGAGGTCCCCTACGTGTGGGAACACCTCTCTAGTCGTTGTTTGTTTGTCCCAAGAACAATGATATGTTATATGAAGTGCATTTCTGTATTTTGGTTAAGTGTAATGTTATTAAGAACATGCAATGAGAAAATGTATGACTAAGTAGAACGATGAAGGAATGAGTGAAAGAGGGTGATTAAGAACTGTCTAATTGATATTATTCCTACTATCTTAGTTTGTAAACAGTGTGTGTATTCCCCCCTCCCCAAATCCCTCCCTCTTTAAACACCCTAGTCATAAACTTATTAAAATAAATAAGAGCATATCTCTAAATAAAAACACTTTGTGGCACATGTCTCCTGTTATCCTCTAGCAAAGCCTTCACAATGACACAGGTTATTTGACAGCTCACAACCACATTCAAAATTTTAAATAGTGGCTATTGGAGTCCATGCCAAGTTGAATAATCCCTAAAACTCGACTTATTCAGCAAGAGAGTAGTAGCCTCGAAGCCTGTAATTTAGATGCAGCTGTCCCAATCATCATTCAAGTACATAGCAAGGACCTAACCAGGAAAAAAAAATCAGATCTTGCTTTCTGTTGGCAGAACGTATGGGAAGACTGTAACAAGGCCTGTGCTTCTTCCTCGCTTTACTATGTCAGATTCAAAGCGATTGGGAAACAAATTAGAGCATCATTCATCTCACCTATAGGGAAGACTAAATAGAAGTTTCATTTAAAGCCTCGTAGGAAGAATTCATACAAAGCGAGAGGTTAATTTATGCCGAGCAAGGCGATAGAAAATGACATAGGTATCTGAGACACCAACCGCATTTTAATACCGAGTATTATTAAAACCGTTGCCTAGGACCTGACTTGTAAGAATTCAATTTGTCGCCACAAATACCGCATATCTGAGCACTCAGGTTTTATTTTCAAGAGTTATATGCGGGTTATTTCTCGCGAATTAAACGGCCTTCCTCCTACGTGTGTTATTAGCTGCCAATATCTGCCATGGCGTCATTTATAACGGCAGAAATAACCGTAACAAGCCGTTATTACAAGCGCCTTTGTGTTTGACCTACAGGCTGGTAAAAACGCAATTTTAGAGTCACTCGCAATTCATATGAAGACAGGAATTTACGAGATCGTCAAAGAAAGATTGATAAATAATGAGGAGGGTATACAATTTAATCCAAACCCCGAGTATAGATATAAATTGACACTCAAAAGGTCGGTAGCCCTGACCAAACTGCGAGTTTTGTGTTATATTGTGATATCTCTATCATTAGCGGCAGATGACCTACCTGTTCCATCCCGTCAAGGCAACAATCAATGTCATGACGGGAAGGACATAACGCACTTTGCACACCCGAAATCTGGCCGAAGTCAACATAACACGTAATACACAACTCAATAACTTCGTAACCGTCCACAATATAACATCACGCGCTATACTCGCGCAAGCAGATCGCCCTCCTCTCTTCGATGCCAGTTTTAACTCAGTTCACACCATTTATTGACTTAACGCACTTTACACACCCACACTTAGTATCAGTACAAATGCTGCGAGATGATTCTACAAGAACAAACAAAATCTGATGACTGAATATCAGATCAATCAAAATCCTATTAATCGAACGTATCACTTCTATCACCGATTATATCGAACGCTCATCAAAATCAAACTTTGGCAAACATGTAGGGAAAGGCATGGCACGAAATCAAACTAATGAAAAATCTTACTCGAAATACTTGAGTGTTCTTATTATTTATATGAGCCTCGACTCGAAACAGTGACCCTTCACTCTACAATGGTGGGAACAGCATGTGTGGATAGACTGATGAACCAGGATCTCGTTATCTATCCCTATAAATGTGTTTTAAAATAACTTTCCTGTCGAATACTAGACATAAATCAGAAAGATCTACCTCGAAATAAATACAAAATTCACCAATTCTAAATTAGTTTTCAAATAACGTACACCTTCCAGTGAATAATACTGAACAATCAAAATCGAAACTGCAAATCCACAAATCTTATCTGAACTGGAAACCCATTAGGGGAAAGAACTTCCCTTGCTAACAGTCAGCTGATACGATGTTAACGACCACTCAAATATTGAACTAACTAACGCCTCAGTAAGTCTCAAATATCAAACTCAATATCTATCACCAACAGATCTGTTCACTTCAGGATGTTAAGTGTGGTTCGTTTCTCGCTGAGGCTCCAAGATCACGTGTATCTCCGCTGAACAATCAAAATCCCATTGTATGTAGTTATGCATATAATTTGTATATCTATGTGAAAACCCAATTCACTCGAACCTCAACATAGACAATTTGGCTCCCATGGCCTTGCAAATAGGGTCTTTCAGTGGCCTATTGTCGAATATTCACATATTATTGGTTTACCTGCCTCGAAGAACATCATTATGCCTCGATGATTATCACAAACAATGGGCGGTAAGTGGCTACACCTGTTGCCACTCGCCGATATACACTTATCACATGGCTCAACTTAAAAAGGCACATTATTCATAACACACACATATTGCATGCGAATTTCTCACATATTATAAACCTTACCTTTCGAATCACTAATATTCCACCACAAATAATAGCACGTGATCAATCTTGCTGATCATCGCTTGCATGTATATTCAAAGGCTTTCTTGGGGTGAATTATCTGGGAGTCTCAACATTATTAATCATATTCTATCACTGTTCATGAAATCATGTTATCTCACATCATCCTGACGTCTATCCGTGATTTCAAACTCAATATGCATGGTTATGTTTCAACATACACTTCATCTAATGAACAGGTGATCTGAAGTAAATAACATCGTATAATCTAAAGGGTACCTTTCCTTACTACTAAATATTCGTGATACGCTGTTTCTACTGAATAAGACGCCTTCAAATCGCTACTTTAGCCTATCACAAATATCAAAAAGTAAGGACAAAAAGTATCCTAACTGGACTATGTTATATTTACATTCACAAATCCTATTCCATAAACAGGAAATGACAAAGAAATATAGCCAACTTACAGTGTTTTCTTCCCCCTCCGTAGTTTATAGTGACGAGCCACGGACAGCCCCTTCCATAACGACTAATTCATAGTTAGAAAGTCGGCACTCATTTCATGATGTCTTACGTCTTGCTCACATTTGTACACATTACAATTTGTTTCATAGTAATATATTTTATATTATCATGCCCAATTAATATGATACACAAACTGTGGACTCCACCATTTATACACTCCCTAGCCACTCCGGTCATGTGACTGTGGGCTCCACCATTTATACACTCCCTAGCCACTCCGGTCATGTGACTGGATTCTCCAATGTCGTTTTTCTCCTCGCGCATTGATATTGTGTCCATTTTCTACATATTCTGTTTCCATGGTGTTTTACACGAACAAATGACTTCATAATTCTTGCCTGTATGTTTATAAATCCCTTCAAGAACCATATTTTCCATAGAGTCCGTATATTTCTAATAATAATGTTATTGGTTTTACGTCCCTTTTAACTACACTGGCTTTTTAGAGACGCCGGGGTGCCGGAATTTTGCCCCAAAGGGGATCTTTAACGTGCCAGTAAATCTACTGACACGGCTCCCTCGCATTTGCGCACCCTCAAATGCCAGCTGACTGCGGCAGGTTTCGAACCTGCAACCTTGGGCTCAGCAAGCGAGAACGTTACCCCTGAGCCACGCTGCCAGACAGTATATTTCTCTGTGAATGGGCGTGTCTTCGCTGTTCTATGACGCGCCCCATGGAATTCCGTAGCATGGGATTCACCGAATCGACATCTACCAAGGAGTGCTGTCCTGGCCTTCATCTTATGTATAGGTGACCTATATTTCCAGTCTCCCTTGTCAACATGTATTGTGAAATTCTACCTCACTTTTTGGAGTGAACACTTTTGCTTGTAATTAAAACTTCTTCATGTAATTAGTTGTAGAGCATAATATTGATTCAAATGTTGCCTAATATCAAATTTTTAATTTTGTCAAGTATTTGGCCTCGATCTTAAATCATAGACTAAGGGGTACAACACGTTTCTGCCGATTATTGAGATAAGTATGGTTAAGCAGCGGACATTGATTTATAAATATGAAGTTCAAAGGGAATGTATATCCACTTCAAGCTGGGAGTTACGCCCCCTAATCAGGGAAGAGAACGGATAGGTGCAGAAAGGTGGCTTACAAGGCCTATCATGTTCACCGTCGATATATATCAGCTTCACTTTTATTTGTGTGTTAACACTGACATATCTCTATTACTGTATTTTACATTTCTTATAACTGATTAAGATGTGTGTAAGTATTTCTACCCTAATTATTCCCGTTTCCACAGTGTTGGCAGGGAGATTGAGAGAGTTACTATGGGGCAACGGTTCTTTCTTACAGCCGGAGTTTATGATAACAACATTCTTGTGTAGAAGTGACGCTCCCAGAAAACGTTAACATGTTTCTGTTTATTGATGTTTCCTGTTTGTTGTTTTTGTTCTTTGCCGTCAGTGATCCATCAAGTGTGATATTTCTCAACATGTACGTTGATATTTCTAGATTAAACCCACTTTGTTACGTCTATGTACTGTTTAATCAGAATGAACTATGGTGAAGGGTTGGTTAGAAGTGTCCGTGGCCTATTAAGACGTACAATCCCGCATTCGCCTGACATAATAAATGAGAAAATATACTAAACCGTTTCATACAAAACCGACGGTGGGTTCCAAGCCCAGTTGTCTTCTGAGCGGGGAAGTACCCCGACCACATGGCCTGGATCTCGAAGTTTTGTGATATTTTAAATAAGCTCAGCTCCTTTCCTCGAGATTTTTTTTATGATAACGACTTCATTTATGATAGCTTTTGAAATAGGCAATGAGTTGGAGCGAAGCTATTGAAATGTAAGTCAATGACACTGCAGTTAGAACTGCTCCAGGCATTCTTTTGTCTGGTGAACTCTACCGGTGATTCCTCTGGGAGATAGAAACACTGGCTCATTTCCTTGAATCTTTTCCATAAAATCGTGCCCTGCGTGTTGTAACAAGAAAGGATATAACGTCCAAGAATAAGTCGGTGTCATATCATATATCGCAGTTTAAGGTGACTGGAGATGATTGCCGCCAAGACCAAGAAAGGTTTCCAAATAAATCCAACCTGGAGGCCTAAACACCACATGGGCCAGCCTTAAGAAGGAAGGAAACACATGATGGCTTATCGCGTTGCATTTCACCTTTGTTGGCTGCCCGGGCAAATGGAAAGTTTACTTCTAGAATATATATACTGTTTCGCAGTACCGCAGTAACTTGAATAACTACTGTTGATATATAATGTAAATACAGTAGGTCTACTGCTTGCAGTAGAAGCATTTTGTAGTGGCAAAATATATGTTAAATAGTCTACACAACGCACTATCCAGTTGCGCTTAATGCAATTGGCTTACTCGAAGTTTTTAAAATCGTACAGCCGTAATCATAAATTCTGTTGTGTTTTTTGAAAATATTCATGTAGAATATTTCTTATATGACATAAAGTGAGTGATTTATACGTTCATTCTTAAAAGCTCTCAGGTGGAACTGTTGAGGGCTAAGACACTTGTAAGTGACCTGTGAGACTGAAATGGGACAAGAGGTTGGATTAGCCCCGTATAGTCTTACTGCTAGAAATTGCTTATTACATATTATTTTTTCAGCCCTTAAACCTATTACTTCCTTTATTGCACTGTTCACCATATTTTCTATCATAGACCTATTAAGGAAGGGTAGCTTTTTAAGATAAGACTTGTATAATGCAGCAAGATACGCTGGAGAATAAGCATGTAGGGGCAAGTAACCTCGTTGTTCCGTCCATTAAAGCCTCAATAACTTACTAACTAAATCAAGAAAGTAATTTCTGTCACTGCAATAGCTAGTATATCTTGACTTCCAGTTGAGCTGTGCTGTAATGTTACATTATTTATTGTGTAGAAGCGTAAGATAATACCTCAGAAATTAATGATTTATTTTTGTCGCTAGGTTATAAAAGAAGAAACCCATGATGACGAGAGGGATGCAAATAGAAGTCATCCAAATGAGTCATTGAATATATTTATTTGTGTTATTGTCTGACACAAGTGGATAATGATGTTAAGGTTTTATTTAGCAGCCCTAAAACTAATCATTCTCATTCAGAGTTTTCACTGTACAGAGTATTTCAGTATATAAATATGGTATCCAGTATGGATGTTTATGAGGAGATGAATTACGCACTTGTAAGCTATTTGTGATTGGAACTGTTTCTGATGTGTGGAAAACCCTATCACGTGTTGAGAAAAGTTCTGTGATGTGAGTCTGTTAAGGTAAATCCGCTACTTCGAACTTCCCCTATTGTGTTCCTGTATCCAGGGGATTTGTTTTCAATCCCATATCTGTCTTCTGTTGCTGATTCACCGAAATCTGTGAATGTAAACAGATGTCTTCTCACCCGATGGTTCTACATGTAGCAACCACATCAAAGGTCAATCACGAGTAATCTAAGCCACAAAATAATATATTATACAGACAAATGTAATCAGGTATATACAGACAATGAATTGAAATACGGTTGGTAGCCTACAATACAAAGGAACTCATGACAATAAAATCATTACTCTCTTTTTCAGTACAGTACAGAATCACTGTTGTAATACAATATACTGAATCTTGTGTGGCAGAACCCCCACCATTCTAAAGTGGGTTTCCCCACTTCTACTCTCAGCAATTGCTGGGATGGTACCTAAATTCAGATCACGGCCGCCTCCTACCCTAACCTTTGCCCCAATTACAAATACACTAGTTTAGCCATCACAATGACACTGGCTATGGGATAAGTACAAGGGGCTCGTTGACCACGATATCGTAAAGCACTGAAATGAATCATCATTAAACAACCAGAATGTATTGTATATACTCATCTTCAAATCAAAACCTCATGTTACTCAACAGACGTCATCGTTTTATGTGCTCAGTGTGGATAAATTTACATTTGGGTCATATTGTCTAATACTAGGGAGTGGAAGCAAACAACTGAAAAGTAACATTCAACTGCTGGTATTGATACCGTCCGCACTCAGCGCCAGCCGACGCTAGAGCCTCCTAGCGGCTGGACCATACAAACTCCACAAGTCACGTCACTTTCTCTTCTATACGATATGGTTTAGCTAACACTGGAGGTGAAGTATGTGTGCTAAAGAAGAACTGACGTGATACGGAATTGGTTCGTTTTTAATACTTTATTCTGAAGGGGAGCAACAGTACAGGTTTAGCCTTGCTTTACTTGTCCCTCAGATGGTGCTGACATTATTAACAATAGTCAAATAATATTTAATCTATACTCTGCTGCAAGCAACGGGAAACTATAAACGTAACGTTCTTGCCGACCAAAAGGAATAAGAAGCTCTTAAATTGACTTCGTTATGATCAAGCTGATTTTCCAAAACCTGGCTTTTGATTGCAAAGAAAACTCAAGTAGTTCCGTGAAGAACTATACAGCCTATTTTCATATATCCTACTTATGTTAATTGCCTTGATCTAAATACAATATTTCAGGTTGATTGCTGTAATAGATTCGTAGATATTGAGAACCGACTAAATATTTCGGATGGTCGCCATGTTGATTTTTATATATGTAGGTCCTAGAGTTAGGTACTGTTACATGAAGATTATTGTGCACGTGTAGCATTCAAACTTTAATCGCATGATTAGGACACAAGAAGTAACAAGCTGATTTTAAAATTTCGCTCAGCTGCCATTTTGTGGTTATGGAAACAATTGAAATAAATTAGATGCCAGTGGATTAACATTCGTTTAAGGGTTTACTGTACCAAGTTTCACTGCACTCGGATGGTTACATTGCGAGAAACATCCATGTGAATATTTATACTTCGCGTCGCCTCCATGTTGGATTTGTGATCTCCAGGTTATTTAAAGTCCTATAGGTGAACTTAAGTTCACAGCCCCTATGAACATAAAAAATCAGTTTGATTGCTATAATAGATTCGTAGATATTCAGAACCGTCTAAATATTTCGGATGGTCGCCATGTTGGATTGTTAAATGTATAGGCCATAGAGTCATGTACCATTAAAATAAAATTATTGCGTAGGTTCATTATTCAAACTTTCACTTCGATCGCATGATTACGACACAAAAAATAAACACTTAATTTTAAAATTCGCACAGCCGCCATCTTGAGGTTATGTAAACAATGGAACTAAATTAGATACCAGTTTATTACACTGTGTATAGCCATTTCCTGTACCAAGTTTAATTGCGTTAGGAACATTGAATCGCGATAAAGGTCTATTTAAAATTTTCAAATTCGCTTGGCCGCCATGTTCGTTTTGTTATTAACCGGTTTCTGAAAGTCCTATAAATGAAATTCCAGTAGTGCCCATTATCTCCGTACAAAGTTTCAGGGTGATACCGTTCATAGTTTCAGAAATATAGAATGCCGGTGAAATATTTCGCACAGCCGCCATCTTGTGGTTATGCAAACAATTGATCATAGTTATATGTCGGTGAATTACAATGTGTATAAACATATACTCTACCAAGTTTTATTGCGTTTCGTTGGTTAAATCGCGAGAAACGTCTATATAAAAGTTGCAACTTCGCTTGGCAGCCATGTTGGTTTGGTAGTTACCAGTTTTTCAAAAGTTACATAGGTGAACTTCTTGTAGTTCCTTTTATCACCGTAAAAATTCCAGGAAGATATCGGGAACTGTTTCGGAGATATTGAATGCTGGTGAAATATTTCGCACAACCGCCATGTTGGATTGGTGAGACGTAACAACATTTGAAGGGCACAGTGGGGGTCGTTCGGAATAGTGCTATGAACTTACCGAGTTTCATTGAAATCGCTCCAGCCGTTTATATTTTATTAGGGACACACACTCACACACACTCCTCACACACACACACGCACACACACATGGACAAAAGGTGATCTCATAAGCCTATTTTTTTCAAAATTGAAAATAGGCTAAAAAGGCTTTGGGTGCAACATTATCTCTGCCGAATATCCGGTTGTTATGATTTATATGGTACAAGGAGGAACTACAGTGTGAACTTCAAGAAATAATACAACTAAATCTGTGGAAGGATAGTAAGCGTAGACAGACTAGGTGGTCACTCAGGGTATATTAGAATTAATGGATAAAAAACTGAAAAACAAGAACGCGCGGAATGAAAGGCAAAAACCATAATTCAGCCTACTGAATGATCAGGTCAACAAGACTAGCTCATGATGTATTGGTTAGCCTAGTTGTCTGTCGCTTCGGAAGTTGGGATTCGATTTCTGGCTCTGCCTTGATTTGTAATTCTGGTCGGAGGGCTGGATCGGGGTACACTCAGGCTGTTGAGGCAAATTTGAGAAGAGGTGGATTCGATTCCCTCGCCGGCGACCCACAAAGTTCTTTTTCCGCGTCTCCTTTTTATTCTCCAGGCAAACGAGATTTTATATAGGGACTGATTTTGATTGGACACTAGAAGGCCTATGTGTTTTAGAACCAGCAGACATTGGTGATATCCCTGAGTTACTACGTTGTATATGGGCACAGCATCTCATCAGTTTATTTCTCTTATGTTGGATTTTTGACGGACATATCGAGGGTGACATAAGTTTTTTTTTTTCCGGAAGTATAATATTATGCCTAAACCTAGCAAAGTAGCTGACGGATGGGAAGATTGTCATTGGATTGAATTTCATGATTCATGCTACTAAATTTTTGATTATGAAAACACAGTAATCACGATGCACAGATTGAGAACGACCCTTGGTAGGAAACTAGCTGAGCGAACTATACCAGCGACACTCATCTAAACATGGTGAACTATTTCCGGGTTGAGAATTTGCATAGTTTCAAAGCTTTTTCAATCTTGAACATTGATCTAATTGCTTGAGGTTGAGAGTCTAGTGATATGAGTAGAGTTTACCTTTAAGGCAGTTAGACACAAAGTTACAAAATTCAAGTTATTGACTTTGACAGATTATAGATGAAACAAGTAGTTCCGTGAAGAACTATACAGCCTATTTTCATATATCCTATTCATGTTCATTGCTTCTATCAATATAAAAAATCAGTTTGATTGCTGTAAGGGATTCGTATATATTGAGAACCGTCTATATATTTCGGATGGTCGCCATGTTGGATTTTTATATATGTAGTTCCTAGAGCAGTGGTCGCCAAACTTTTGAGCCAGTGAGCCACCATAGCATTCATAAATCTTCTATGAGCTACCAAGGAATACTGGGCCAAAGAAAGTACGCAACATTGTATTCAAATATTCTGTTTATTGCCTAAAAACATACATTTCTAGTATTAATCAAATAACAATGAAGATGGAAACTATTACAAAAAGTTTCTAAACTTACATGTTAATGAGGGGAGTGGAACTGTTTTTAGCCATCAAGTATCTTCTTGTACTTTGGAGAGTATGTTGTAGCCGCCATTCTGATGCAGTTATCCAAGTGTCCATTGGTCAGTCTGTTACTATATTTATTTTTAATGAACTTCATAGAGGAAAATGTTTTGATTCACATAAGAATGTAGAGCTGAACATCGCTTTCAACCTCAATCCAACTTGAACAAGAGTTATCTTCCCGATTGAGACACTCCCATTACAAAGTTAACAAGTAATCGGTCTCCCATTCTGCATGAAACTGATATAATTTCGGCTTTTTGCTTGAACTAGCCATTCTAACAACACACAAGAAACAACGTGCACGCATGAACTGATCACACACAACACAGACGTAACCTCACTCTGCCACAGCTTGTAACCGCACGCAACTCAGGGTTGCCAACTTGCCATTTCAGTGTGTAGCCGCGAGCTATCCAAAATTACTCCGCGAGCTACCGGTGGCTCGCGATCCACAGTTTGGCGATCTCTGTCCTAGTGTTATGTACTATTACATGAAGATTATTGTGTAGGTGAAGTATTCAAACTTCAATCTCTTGATTAGGACACAAGAAATAAAATCGAGATTTTAAAATGATGCACAGTTGCCATCTTGTGGTTATGAAAACAATTGAAATAAATTAGATGCCAGTGGATCAAAGTTTCTATACGCATTTCCCGTACCAAGGTTTACTGCGCTCGTATGGTGAAATCTTGAGAAAAGTATATTCAAATGTTTCATCTTCGCTTGGCCACCATGTTTGTTTTGTACTTTACAGTATTTTGAAAGATGTTGGATTGGTGAGACGTATACAATTTGAAGGGCACGTTTATGGTCGACCGAAATGGTACTATGACCTCACCGAGTTTCATTGAAATCGCTCCAGCAACTTGGAAGTTATAAGGGGAAACGCACACACACACACAAGGACAAAAGGTGATCTCATAAGCCCATTTTGTTATCAATGAAATTGGCTAAAAAGAGTAAATCCCCCGTTGCGCCTAGCCAATAGTTGTACTTTTACATTTAGCATAGATTATCTCGTTGGTGGAATTGATATTTGACATCAAAACAAGTTGTTCCTTGAAGAACTATATAGCCTATTTTCATATATCCTACTAATATTAATTGCCTCTATCAACATACAAATTGTCAGTTTGATTGCTTTAATAGATTCGTAGATATTTAGAACCGTCTAAATATTTTGAATGGTCACCATGTTAGACTTTTATATCATAGGCCTTAGATTTATGCACTATTAGTTGAAGATTATTGTGTAGGTGTTATATTCAACTTCAATCGTATGATTCGGACAGAAGACATATAAGCGGGATTTAAAAATTTCGCTCAGCCGCCATCTTGTGGTTATGAAAATAATTTAAATGAATTAGATGCCAGTCGATTAAAATTTGTACAAGCATATACCGTATCAAGTTTCCCTGCGCTCGGTTGGTTAAAACGCAAAAAACGTTCATTTGAATATTTAAATTTCGCTTTGCTGCCATGTTGGATTTGTGCTTGCCAGGTTATTGAACGCCCCTTAGGTGAACTTATGCTCATAGCCTCTATACACTTACAACATTTAAGTTTGATTGCTGTAGTAGATTAATAGATACTGAGAACCGTCTAAATATTTCAGATGGTCGCCATGTAGGCCATAGAGTTATGTACTATTAGATGATGATTATTGTTTACGTTCATTATACAAATGTTGATTTCGAACCCATGATTAGAACACAAGAAAAAAAAATATTTTGAAATTCGCACAGCCGCCATCTTGACGTTACGTAATCAATCGAACTAAATCAGATACCAGTGCGTTTCAATGTGTACAAACATTTGCTGTACGTAGTTTCATTCCATTTGGATCATTAAATTGCGAGAAAAGTCTATTTTAAACTTTCAACTTTGACTTGATCGCCATGTTCGATTTGTAGATAACCGGTTTTGAGAGTCACATAGATGAACTTTCAGTAGTGCCCTTTATGCCCGTACAAAATGTCAGGGTGATACCGGTAATAGTTTCAGAGATTTAGAATGCCGCTGATATATTTCGCACAGCCGCCAACTGCAGGTTATGTAAACAAATGAACAAAGTTAGATGTCAGTGCATTACAAAGTGTATAAACATATACTGTACCAAGATCAGATGAATTGAATGGCTGGGACATGTCCTGAGAAGAGATGAGAAAATGGTGAAGACAGTGCTAGAAGGGAAGCCACAAGGTACGAGACCCCTGGGTAGACCAAATCTGAGGTGGATGGATGGAGTCAAAAAAGACTTGGAGACACTGGGGGCCAACGAGAACATGGCTAGCAACAGAGACCAATGGAAGAGGCTAAAGAGTGAGGCAATGAACCGACTTCAGTTCGTGTGGCCAACGAAGTAAATAAGTAAGTATCAAGTTTCATTGCGTTTCGTTGTTTAAATCGCAAGAAACGTCTATTTCAAAGTCACAACTTCGCTTGGCCACCATGTTGGTTTTGTAGTTACGAGGTTTACAAAAGTCACATAGGTGAACATTTAGTAGGTCCCTATATCACCGTAAAAAATTCCAGGGAGATATCGGGAATAGTTTCGGAGATATTGCATACTGGTGACATATTTCGCACAGCCGCAATGTTGGATTGGTGAGATGTAACAAAATTTGAAGGGCACGGTCAGGGTCGCCCGAAATACTGCTATGAACTTACCGAGTTTCATTGGAATCGCTCTAGCCATTCAGAAGTTATTAGGGGGGGGGACACAAAAAAAGCCATCACAAGCACAAACAGACAGACAAACGGACAAAATGTGATCTCATAAGCCTATTTTTTTTAATGAAAATAGGCATAAAATGATGATTCCCTGCCAGCGAGATAAAAATATAGCAGATTTCATTACTTGCAAATATTAAGAGAGCTGTTTAACTTATCTATGCATGTTGGTTGGCTGACTGGCGGTCAATGCATGTCAGATTTCCGAAGTGAAATGCCATGTCCTGTTGTTCGTATTCCACGCAAAAAGGAGGTCCCGGTGGCTCATGATCGCATGATTAACGGTCACGTAAGACTAAAAGCTTACTTTAACTGGCAGTGCTGATAGAGCAATTATCACCACATGGCTTTCACAAAATGTCGGACGAGTGACGGCAGTCCCTTGTAGATAGACCGAGTGAGACTGCTGGCGGCCATTAGAAGAGTAACAAGTGAGAAGGCTCCCGACTAGCAAGGCGATCGTGGGGGAGAAGGAGGACATAAGGGTCACAAACGTAGAAAGCATAAATGGTAACATCATATATAGATGCAGCTAGTGGGAAGTTATTTTTGAGGCCGAGGTCTGGAGTGTGGTGCTATAATTATGTGAAACTTGGTTTATTCCTTCTGCAGGAACGGGAAAATAAGAGCATTTGTGGTGTTATCGGAGAATGTTGGAGATTGGGCGGCTAGATGGAGTAAGAAATGAGGTGTAATGAGATGAATGGGGTTAGATGTGTCTGGTGAGTGGTAATGAAAGGAAGAGATTGGCAGGGCTCATGTTTAGGCACCAGGAATAGCAAATTTTCAATAGTAATGGAAGCAAGAATAAACGACATGAACTATAGGCGTTAAGCAAGGTTAGAATATGTTAAATATATTGCTTCGGTGGTAAGGTTTAGAGGCAACGTAAAGACTGATTATTTATCTTAACAATGGTTCCGTGGGGGTTTGCCTGTTCCTCTATCGGGCGCGTCCCAGGTGGCGGATAGGGGGGCTCGCCGGACTTGTCCGGAGGGTTTGAGGGTAATAAAATACCTCTCGCGGACCAAAAACAGGCCCCTTGCCAGGGTTATGGTGAAGCTACGTTAGGCCTAGCAAGCCAGTAGTGGATATGAAACTGCTTTTAAAACGGGAACGGGCCTCGGAAAGGACAGATCTAAAGGAAGCAGACCTGGCTATGGAAATGGACTACGAATCGGAACTTTGAATATAACTACATTGACGGGAAGAGTGGAGGAGGTTGTGGATATGATGGAGAGGAGAAACCTGGATGTACTCGGACTGGCAGAGACCAGATGGAGAGGGGTAGGAAGAAAAGAACTGAGAAATGGCTTGCAGCTATACTGGATAGGAAATGAGGAGGGGAAGAGAAATGGAGTGGGAATGGTGGTGAGAGAAGGGCTGAGGGAGGAATTAAAGAGGGTAAGTGATAGAATAATTAGAGCCAGAATCACTGTGAAAGGTAGAAACCTGGACATTCTGCAAGTCTATGCACCACAGGTGGGATGCACAGAAGGCGAGAAGGACGAGTTTGAAGAGGAGTTGCAGAAGCAGTTAGTGGGGAGAGACTTGATAGTCATGGTAGACCTAAATGCCCATGTCGGAACTGATAGAAGAGGTTTTGAGGAAGTGATTGGTGGTGAAGGATGGGGAAACAGGAATAAGGAAGGAGAGAGATTGTTGGAACTGTGCAAGATAAATGGGCTAATGGTTGGAAACACATGGTACAAGAAGAGAGAGAGCCATAAAATTACTTGGTACAGCAGGGATTTGACTAGGAAATCAGTGGTGGACTATATTCTATGCGGGAAGGAGACAAAGAAGAGTATCACGGATATAAGGGTAATACCTTCAGAAGCCCTGGACAGTGACCACCGTTTGCTGGTCGCCAAGGTGAGAGGATTGAAGGAAAGGAGGAGAACTGAGAACCAAGAAAGAAGAATAAGGACATGGAAGCTGAAGGAGGATGGAAATAAGGAGAAGTTCCAGATATTAGTGAGGAACAAATTACCGAAGGATGATCCGAAAACAGGTGAAGAAGAATGGAATAGGTTCAAGGACGTGTTGGTAGAAGCAGCGGAAGTCGTGTGTGGCAGAACTAGTGGAAAGAAAAGGTGGAAGGAAACACCATGGTGGAACCCCAGAACTAAGGAAGCAGTGAAAAAGAAAAATGAAGCATTCAGGAAATGGTTCCAACAGAGGACAGAAAGAACAAGAGAAGAATACCAAGAGCGGAAGAAAGAAGCAGGAGAAGTAGTGAAGGAAGAGAAAAAGAAATGGCTGGAGAAATGGACAGAAATGATGGAGGAGGACTGTGATGGCAGTAAGAAAGTGTTGTATGGAATGATAAAGGTAAAGAGAAGAGTTACAGGGGAAAATGTCAGAATGGTGGACAGGAATGGAAAGGAGGTCGAAAATATGGAAGAAGTAAAGGTTATCTGGAGAGAATACTTCAAGGAACTCCTAAATCCAACTAAAACCAGCGTAGTGGACATTGTGGAGGAAGAAACAGACAGTGACCAAGACATTTCAGAGAAGGAATTGACATGGAAAGAAGTGGAGGAAGCATTAAAGAAGATGAAAGGGGGAAAGGCACCGGGAATAGACGAAGTGAGTGTGGAGATGGTGAGAGCAGCAGGGGTGATAGGAACACAGTGGCTCTTTCGAGTAATGAAAGTGATATGGAGGGAGAAGAAAATACCAGAGGACTGGAAAAGAGGGATATTAATACCCATATTTAAAAAGGGAAGTAGGAAGGAATGCAAGAACTACAGGGGAATTACACTCATGTGCCACTGCGCCAAAATATTTGAGAAGGTACTGGAGAGAAGAATTCGGACAGAAGTTGAAGATGGGCTGAGGGAAGAATAGTATGGATTCAGGCCAGGAAGGTCAACAGTTGACCTCATCTTTGCAGTAAGACAGCTACAAGAACACCATTATGAATATGGGAAAGATCTGGTGATGACCTTCTTGGATATTGAGAAAGCATATGATAGTATTAATAGAAACAAGGTATGGGAAGCAATGAGAGCAAAAGCAGTGAACAAGGAGAGAGTGGCAAGAGTGAAAGCAATGTACGAGGGAAGCAAAAGCTGTGTAAAGGTGGGAAGAGAGAGAACGGAATGGTTTCAACTGGAGAGTGGTCTGAAACAGGGAAGTGCCCTCTCACCCCTGTTATTTATAGTGGTGATGGATGAAATCATACGAAAAGTGGTAAATAGCATTGGGGAAAGGAAAATGAAGGCAATGTTGTTTGCTGATGACCTTCTGGGGTATGGAGAGAGGATGAGGAAGAAGTACAAGAGCAATTAGATGAGTGGGAGAAGGTAGTGTTATCATATGGGATGAAGTTCTCAGCACAAAAGAGTGAAGTGGTCATCACAACGAGGAAGAAGAACAGACTGGATATGGGCATAACACTTGGAGGACAGCAGTTGCAGAAAGTAGAATGCTTCAAGTACTTGGGAAGCATAATTGAAGAAAAGGGAGGCAATAGGATGGAAATAAATGAGAGGGGAAGGTGCGCAGATGGATTTTTCAAGAGTGTTAGGGGGATGATATGGAATAAAGATGTACCACAAAAATGTAAAGGAATCATGTACAAGACCTACTTTGTGCCAATTTTGACATATGGTTCAGAAACATGGGTGATGATGGAAAGGGACAAGAATAAAATACGAGCAGTGGAAATGAAGTTCCAGAGGAGTAGGGTAGGAATAACAAGAATGGACAGAGTAAGGAATGAGAGAGTCAGAGAGATGGTGAGAGAGGAACCATTGCAAAATAGAATAGAGCGATCTAGGCTGCAATGGTATGGACATGTGAGGAGGATGCGAGAGGAGAGGATACCGAAGAAGATGTTTGGAATGGAAATGACGGGAAGGAGGCCAAGGGGAAGACCAAGGGACAGATGGACAAAAGGAGTTAAGAAGAGTGTGGAGGAAAGAGGAGTGTGCTGGGACACAGTAAATGACGAGAGATGGTGGATGGACAGGGAACGATGGAGAGGCTTATGTTCCAAGCAGACCCGACCAGCGGTTGGAAACTGCTCAAGATGATGATGATTGCTTCGGTGGTAAGGTTTAGAGGCAACGTAAAGACTGATTATTTATCTTAACAATGGGAGAAATGTAGTGCAGTATTGAAACTCAAACGCCAACGACAATAAAGTCAAACACAGCGACATCTGTTAAGTATTCTTATCACTCAGCATTTTAGCCGCATTGCGAGACTTCAGCTCAATGATGCGCAAGAAGAGACACTATTACATAAATTTGCTCATCGGTGATCCATAGCCGAAGGTTAGCAGGGATGCGAAGGGTGCAAACTTAAACACCTTGTCCTTTATTGCATGCGGCATGCAGGAATCTAACGCCTATGGATCAGAAGAATGTGGTGGATAAGAAACAATCCCAACACTAATGCTCACGGAGCTATGACCCCAGAGTTTCCAACAAGACCACAATATTTTCTGTCAATTTAAATTCAATTTCAAAACACTCACACTGTGTGAAAAGCATATTATTGATCAATAAAAGCGGAATTAGTTCCCAATATGTTTTAAAGACTTATTTCCTGGTAGCGATATTAATGTAAGTTTCTCCAATTATAGTTTCTTTACTTTGAAATCTATACCTTGACTATTATTTCACTTCCTATAATAATGTACCATATTTCAATCCATTAGTACTAACTACTTCTGGCTGATAGGTCCTGATACGTTGAATCCGGCTGCAATGAAGATATATGATGATGGTAATTGTGGAAGACAATATACTAACACTTACTCTACAGAAAAATGTTGTATAAAGCAAAAAGTGAAAAAATATTCATGTAGCGAATTCGAAGCTAAGTTTACTTCGAGAAGAAATTTAAACACACACATGCTAATCCATAGCGGAAAGAAGCCGCATTCATGTAGCGTATGTAAAGCTAAGTTTACTTTGAGGGCCACTTTGAAGACACACATGATAGTTCATAGCGGAAAGAAGCCGCATTCATGTAGCGTATGTGAAGCCAAATTTACTCGAAGTGAAAATTTGAAATACTTTTGTGGAATGTAGAGGGTCTGAGAGGCAAAATCTGCACAGCGCCTGAAGATATCTGGATAAAGAGCGACATAATGGTGGCCACTGAAACCTTCCTGACAGAACCTCTGAACTTCACGAGCCACTACGCAATTCACTCTCTCGCCAAGTCAAACCCAAGAGGCAGACCAGAGGGAGGAGTCTCCATAATTTTCAAACCTTCCATAGGGAAAATTGAAGGCTCGATAAAAGAAGAGAACCTAGTAATAATGAAAACCCCAAACCTAACAATAATAGGTATATACATCACATACGGATCTTCCCTAGAAGACACAATAGAAATAATAGCAGGGGCGATTGCCCGAACAAAGACAGACAAAAACGTCATCCTGGCAGGAGATTTTAACTGCAGAATAGACAAGCCCAACAACAAAACAAGAGCTATGTTGGATATGTTACAAGAAGAAGGCTACTCTCTTATAAACAAAGCAAATGAAATAACGTACATAGCCCACAATGGCACAAGTACCATCGACCTAGTTTTTTACAGAGGAAGCAACATCTCCATCCAAAACCAACAGGGACTCTGGAAGTCATCCTGCACCCCACTGACAAAACATATACCTATCAGGACCAATATTATAGTCGGAAATACTAAAGAGGAAATACCGAACCTACTAACCCACAAGAGCTCCAGAAAGATTGACGCAAATGCCCTAAGCAACAACGCACAAGCAATGGAGGCAACAAAACAATGCCTTAACGAAAACAATCTCAACCAAGCCCTGACAACAATTCAGGAGGCCATACGAGCATCAACAATCCCAATCAACCAAAGAAGAGCTAAACCATGGTTTGATACGGAATGCTACACACTTAGAAATGAAGTCCTCCTAAAACTACACATGGCCAAACTAGACAACACAAAAGGTCTTCTAGAAGAATATGCAGCACAAAGAAAGGAATATAAAACTCTCCTGAAAAAGAAAAAGGCTCAATACATAGAAAAACAAGCCTTAATGGAGGCAGAAGAAGCACTAAAAGACCCCTTCATAGCCATCAGAAAAAAAGACTACGAGGAAATCTGGCCAAATTCATATGGATATATGGGAAAATCACTTCTCACAAGTACTGAACATAACTCAGTCACAAGCGGCGTATAACGCAACATATCACACAAGCGTAGAATTGGGCACACCCATCACATCGGAAGAAGTAATTGCGACAATCAGCAAGACAAAAAACAAGAAAGCGACAGGCCCAGACGGCATCTCCAATGAGATCCTGAAAGACTCGGCTGAAATTCTAAGTGAACTATGGTCAGATCTGTTTAACAGATGCCTAGCCACAGGGGAAATACCCGACGAATGGAGAAAATCCATAATTAAGGTTCTACACAAGGGCAAAGGAGAAGACAACGACCCAAACTCATACCGAGGAATCGCTCTAGAGAACAATATATTCAAAGTATTTTCAAACATTCTGCTCAAAAGGCTCACCCCGACAGTCGATCAACTGATTCCCGATCAACAATTCGGGTTCAGGAAAGGAAGGTCCACCCTTCAAGCTGTCAACAATCTACTGAATGACATAGAACAAGCGCTTAGATACCCTAAAGGAATTTTTCATGCCATATTTGTCGACTTCTCGAAGGCCTTCGACCTACTAAACAGATCGAAGCTCATTATAAAACTGGAGCAAATGATGGATGAAAAATCCGAAATCACGTATATGATAAAAAACATCCTGGCTTTCAACAAAGTAGAGATACATGATGGGATATCAACCTCAAGAGAGATCACCCAAACCAACGGAGTACTACAAGGCGACCCACTGAGTCCCACTCTGTTCAACGTCGCGACAGCGGATGTTATACGGACTATTGAAAACACAAAATCAGTATCTCTTTACCTGTACGCAGATGACATGGTTCTGGGGTCTACAGACAGACAGGAGCTACAGGAAGTGCTCAACAACTTGCAAGACTGGGCGGAGGAAAACGAGCTCAGTATAAATGAAAAGAAGACAGTGCATATGGCCTTCCGAAAAGGAGGAAAACTAGCCGCCGAAAACAAAATGATCCTGGGAGAGACTGAACTTGAGACAGTCAATTCCTACAAATACCTCGGCCTCACCCTACAAACAACGTGCCAATCCTTTAGACTACATATAAAGGAACGAGCAGCAGCAGCCATTAGAGGAATGTACGATTTGAACAATATTACCAAACTATCTCTACAAACAGCAATGATTCTCTTCCACGCGAAAATAACCCCCGTCATTACATATGGTCTAGAACTGATATGGGAAAGGCTATCCATGGCAGACCTAATCACAATTGAAAAAGTAAAGGCTTCTTTCCTGAAAAGGGTGCTAGGAATTGCAAGAACGTCCCAGTCCAGGCTGGCATATGTCCTAACAAAAGAAACATACTACATTGAAGATCTCAGATTAAGACTACAACTGCCATCTACTAAGCATATGAAGAAACTCCTCGAGATAAGACATCAGAAGCAGAACGAAATCCCGCTTGAATTCTACGCAACAGAAGCAATGGTGGACAGAAGATGGACAAACGAGAACCAGGAGATGAGACATGTGGTAACAAGACTCGCCATCCACGGTTTCCACCACAAGATCTGTAAAAATGTAAAATACCATGAACCGAATGAAGAATGCATATGTTCTCTGTGCAATAACACCTGCAACAAATACCACATCACATCATGCAGCAAACGGACAAAGAGCATAGTTGAATACAGTAAAGATTAATCTACCTGTAATAATTATTTGTAAGCACACCTTATAACTGTCCATTATGGCCACTTGGCTGCAATAAATATTTATTATTAAAATTTGAATCAACACACTTTAATCCATAGTGGCACAAAGCCCTACTCATGTTCCGTGTGCGAAGCCAATTTTAACAAGAAAGGAAATTTGAAGTCACACATACTTATCCATACAGGAGAGACGCCATATTCCTGTAATCTTTGCGATGCCAAATTTACCATAGTACTGTATTTAAAGAAACACTTGCTAAGCCACAGCCACGAGCTTGGCCAAAGTACCAATTGCGAAGAAGTTACTCACAAAAAGAGATTTATGAACAAACATCCTAAACAATAAAGGAGGTAACAAAAAAAAAAAAACATGTAGTAAATGCGAAGTGAACCGAGCTCATAGGGGACATTTGTAGACACATTTTATAATAATAATCATATTCAGTAGCAAATTATATCAAAAGAATCACATATGCTCATGATGTTGTTAATTCCTACTTACCAAATTCCTCTGTACATAAGCCCTTTTCAGAAACATTTCTCCTTACCACCTCTTCGTTTGTTACTCTATCTACCCATCTGATATTCAGCATTCTCCTTAACACCACACTTCTGTCGCATCTTTATCTTATTTTATGCAGCGGCGACAGTCCAAGTTTCAATTCGTTGGAGTGCCAATACCCAGATAATACAAAACTGATTCTTTAAACACTTAGATCTGTATTTAATATCAACGCAATTATTGTACGTGTAAATGTCTGCCTTGCTCGAGCGAACCAACTTTTTATATCTTAATTCTACAAGAACATTTCCCGAATTGTCTTCATTGTTTGATCAATATTTAGGTTGAAAATTATGGGTACTGAGCTGCAGCCTTGCTTTACACCTTTAGGAATACCAAATTGTCTCTTATGTTCTTCACCTTGTATAACTGTCGTCTGATTTCTGTATAGTTTGAAGATGATTACATTATTCCAATCGTTACCAGTATGTCAAACAACTTACTCAAGTCAGCGTTATTAGAAGCCTTTTCAATGTCTCAAATGCCATGAACGTTCTTTCATGTTTACTTATTCTACCTTCCAAGTTCAATATAAGATTAACTACGGTTTCCTTAGTTCCGAAGTTTCTTCCCAGACAAAGTTCATCTTCACCAAACTCGCTTTCTCTCTGTCTTTTATCTTGTAAATCATTAACGTCTTGTCCCTTAAAGCATGAGCGATCACGCTGATTGTACTATAAACTTCCTGATATATCAGCTTCTTTTTCTTCGGTATATGGATGATAACATTCTCCTTAAAATCAGGGAGAACCTGTCTCATAAATCCTACATCCAAACGAAATGATTTGGGCCAAACTTCAGTAGCTCAGTCAGTATATCATCCATTCCGTATTAAATCTCCTTCGTATCGTCATCAACTTCATCATCTTCTTCCAGAACATGATTCTCAATCTCTTTACCTCTCTAACAATGCTCTATGTGAGCTATCTGTCGCTTAATCAATTATTCTCTATCCTGTTATCCATCAGATTGTGAGTCTTTGGAAAAGCTGTAACTACTGTTCCTACCTTCAGACACTTTTCCGACGTCTGCAACTGCTTTCCCAGTTTCATCTCTTGCATTCTTGTTTTTCCACCATTCATACATTATTCTAACGAACAGAGTGATCACCAGCCCCTTATTTTGTTCGGTGAAAGGCAATCCAACTAACGCGTATTTCTTAGTTATCCTAACCAAGGGCTTTGACCAACCGCGACATATATGGAAGACCATTAACAGCATCTGTACCGGACATGGAGTTTGTGCATACAATCTGCACAAAGGGGGAAAGCGGCCAGACACCTGCTGTGTTTTTGGTACATTGAACCAGACCATCAGAAACATTCTGGAATATTGCATTTTAAGAGCGTACCTAGGTGACCCTAGCGACTTATTCAGTGCTACACCATCGAGCCTGGACTGGATAAATAGACTGGACGTAAGGTCGATATCTGTGCTTGTATGTACTTTTTCTTTCTTTCTTTCTTTCTTTTATCGTTGTGGCCACTAGGGACCCCGACATCTCAATTGTTTTTCTTCTTGTTAGCCCTCCACGCCTTCATCTTTTCAGGATGGGATTTCTTCCGTTCATCCGATTGAACATATATCTTGCTCGTTTTTACTTCCTCTTGATGAACCTGACGGAGTTTTTGTTTCAATGGGGTTTTGAGCAGGATATCTGATTCAGAAATTTCAAACTTTAACAAGTCCTTATCCACTTCCTCCAGCCATAGGGGCATCACCTTCTAGCCTCGGAAGTATGATAAGAGACGGTTGGAGAGTCTACTGACTGGCATTCTGAGGAGGTGGACATAGAATGTTATTCTCCATTCCCGGATTACACTTGTGATCTTTTCAATGTGGGAGTATATTTCTGAATTACTCCGGTGCTTGTTATCTCAATCTTTGAACTTAGGACCAAGAATTTTCCATATGATCTTTCTTTCCTGAATTTCAAGTCTCTCGATCAGGGCGGTTTGTTCGGCATTCCACTGCACACAGTGCTTTCAGTCTAATCGCTGTTCGATAATGTCTTAACTTTGCATTCCTAGAGATGGACAATTTATTGTACAATTGGTGTGTGAGGCGGATGACTGTTTCGAATGTATTGGCTCGTGTTGATATGGCGAACTTTTCAAAATTATTTGGCTCGATCCACTCACCATGATATTTATACTTTTGAACGTTTAAGATCTGGCCGTAAGTGGTTTGAAGCTGAGCTGGAGCTTCTTTTATATAAGAGAATAATTGGGTTTTAGTGTACGATACCTTGAGTCCTATTTTGGTGACAGAATTGTGCAAGTAATGCGGAATCATATAAGTAATTAACTTTTTAATTTTTATCGTATGGCCGCTGGTGCCGGGTGCAAGCTTTGTAATTTTACACCCAGAGGGTGGCTTGCATGTCGAATTTCGTTGTTCCTTAAATCACTATGAAAGTCAAGGAGGTTAGGTATCTAAGCTCCTTGAACACTATAGGGCTTTCTAGTAGAGAAATGAGGAACTTTGAGTTGGCGGAAACTCCCGAGATTAATTTTGCCATTATGAACATGGGCTACTGAATTCATATGGGTTCTTTGACATGGCTACATCGTATGACATGCGTGTCGTATTTTTGCCGCCTTTCAAAAATCACTTACCATGGCCAGGAGCGAACCTTCAATCTTGGAGTTAGTAGACCGACACGCTATCCACTCACCCACCGTGACTATTTATGGAGATGAAGCTAACAAAGGGAGGTCATCAGCAAATGCGAGGCAATTAATATTGATGTTATCTGCCTATTTGTACCTCCTTGACATTCATATTACTTCAAGGCACAACTAAATTCGACATGCAAGCTGCGCTCTGGGTGACAAATAAGAAAGCTTGCACCCTGCACCCGAGGCCATACGAGTAGGGGAGGCTGGCAAAAAGGAAAATGTTTTTGTGTAATAAAAAGTCGTGTCCAGCTTCCCACCCCCATTCATCTGTGACGTCATAGCCAGTCTTAAAGCAAGTCTATACTTGTAGAACATGTCATGTGACAAGGTTAGGTTTAGTGAGCTGAGGTTAACTTAGGCTAGCTAGCTTTATCTCACTCCTAGTCAATCATTAACCTTAAAAGCACTCTTGAGTTCTTGGAATCTGTTCATGTAATTATTATTCTTGACAGTACTTTGGAAATTACACCCTGAAAAATATCAATCCCCCTTTGATTTTTTTTAAACTGTTATTATTATTATTATTAGTCAAGTCACTTTACTAAAATTTAATTTATTCGTATTAGTTGATATGAAAGTCTCAACAACCAGCCATGCTTGCACTCACATTTTGCTTTCACTTTTGCTCCCATATTAATGCCAACTCTTATAACTATAAGCAACAGCAAAATGTAAATGGAATAATATTTCTGATAATGTTCAAAACAGAAGTCCTGAGGTCTTGGGTTTGAATTCTCAACTATGGTTGTCAGCCAATGAGTTACACTACAGGATTCTTTTATTTTTTGTTGTGTTGCATGATAATTTGCCCATCTCGCGCTGTAGTGGCTAGTACACTTGGGTGTTATCCCAGAGGTTTTGGATTCCAACTCAACTATGGCCAGAATTTAATTTTTGATCTGAGAGTTGTAAGGTTAGGTTAGGTGAAGTTAGGTTAGGTGAAGTTAGGTTAGGTTATGTTAGGGGAGATTGTTTTAGTAAAACACCGCATTTGCCCCCACTTTTTACTCACACATTTTGCTCCCACTTTGTGCACTCACTTTTGCTCGCTCTTTTTGCTCTCACTTATTGCTCCCACTTTTGCTTTCACATTTGCTCCCACTTCATGCTCCCATATTTGCTCACACTTGTTTGCTCCCACTTTTGCTTACACTTTTTGCTCCCACTTTTTGCTACCATATTTGCTCTCACTTTTTTTTCTCTCATATTTGCTCCCACTTTTGCTTACATTTTTTGCTCCCACTTTTTTCTCTCACTTTTTGCTCCCACTTTTGCTTTCCCATTTGCTCCCATACTTGCTCCTACTTTTTTTCTCTCATATTTGCTCCCACGTTTGCTTACACTTTTTGCTCTCACTTTTTTTCTCTCACTTTTTGCTCCCACTTTTGCTTTCACATTTGCTCCCATACTTGCTCCCACATTTGCTTTCACATTTGCTCTCATACTTACTCCTACTTCTTTATTCCACTTTTTTCTCCCAATTTTTGCTCCCACTTTTTGCTCTCAATTTTTGCTCCCACTTCTGCTTACACTTTTAACTCCCTCTTTTTTGCTCCCACTTTTTGCTCCCATATTTGCTCACACTTTTTTTTGCTCTCATATTTGCTCCCACTTTTGCTTACACTTTTGGCTCCCACTTTTTTCTCTCACTTTTTGCTCCCTCCTTTGCTTTCACATATGCTCCCATACTTGCTCCCACTTTCGCTTTCACATTTGCTCCCATAGTTGCTCCTACTTTTTTTTGCTCCCACTTTTTGCTCTCAAATTTTGCTCCCACTTATTGCTCCCAATTTTTGCTCCCACTTTTTGCTCCCACTTTTTCTTTGCTCCCACATTTGCACCCATATATGCTCGCACATTAAACTATTGTTCTTATTGCCAAGTTGTCTTTACTATGCTTGACAGTTGATATGGAAGTATCTGTGACTAGGTATGGTAAGCCTCATGCATTCTATAAAGGATATTCATATGTTGTGAAACGAACCAATAAAAATGGAACTGTTATTTGGCGTTGTTCAAAACAACGTTCAAAACAATGTCGCAGTGAGCTAAAAAGTAAAAATAGTGAGGTTTTAAGTGTCAGTGATCATCAATGTAGTGTACTGCATGAAACACTCTTGCTGTCAACAGAAAATCATGAAAATGTTAAAAAGCAAGTGCTATAAAACAATACTACTATTGACAATAATTCAATGTTCAAAAAACCCTTGGCATTATCAAAAGCCACGCAGACTCTACATGAGGACACTGTAGAGGAAGAGGAACAGGAATATTTAACTGGTTTAAGTAATGCTGAGGATAATGTTGGGGATAATTATAGTGTTTATAATAATAGTGATATAGATCATGCTGCTTATGATTATGATAGTGATAATGATCCAAAACAAGGCAATAACGTTTTCATGCCTATTGTTCACCGTGGAAGAAAAAAGATCTACAAAAGCTTTGTTTTTAAAACTATAACACACTATCGTAAAGGCAAAGATTTGTATTAAGTGTGCTTTTTATTGTCATAATCATGTATACTCTGCAATGTTAAATATTCTGACTTCTATAGAAAATAAAACAACATTGTACCATTATTTTCATTTATTTACAAACTTGATGTACATTTTTTTTTTGGTTTTCATGATAATATTTTTAAGACAATACTAAACACTAAAACATTATTATTCTATACATATATTTTTCTTTCAGTCCATTGTCATGACTTATATCTAGCATTATTATTTGACATTTGTTTTTTTTTATTTAATTAAAACGAACCATGCACCTATTGTTTTTAAAACCATCATAAATTAAGTGTACAGGTTGTAAAGCATTATTGACTTCATCAAAAACACTCTCCGATATATCATTAAACCGTGTAGGCAGAAATGTCTCAAAGTTTTCACATACACAAAGTACACGATCACCATATGCTGTTTTCAATTTCCGAATCTTGATAATGCGGAATGGAATATGCGTTGGCAATTCGCTGAGCTTCTTTGTCTCTAAGCCACATGCATGACCCACAGCATTCAAAACATTCATTGTAGTAGTCTATAAACACTAAAACAGCTTTAATAATATTGTGCAATTAGGGATTTTGCACTATGCATGGCTGATAAATTTTACTATTTATGCAAGAAATGCCCTAACTGTAGCAGATACTGCTTTTCTGCATATAGCACAAGTGTTGAGTTCTAATGCACACTTGACACAGGCTATCATGTGTCCACAAGGCAAAAATACAACACCTAGTTCATCTTGGTAACAAATTTTACATAATTGTAGGTCACACTTTTGTATCTGTTCGTGAGACAAGTCTTTTTTTTAAGCCTCATGTATTTTATTCATAATGTTGAAATTTTGGGCTTATGCCGTGTTTTATTATATTGAAATTCGACGCGTTTCGAAAGAAACCATGTCTTTCATCGTCAGGAATAAACTGGAATACGACAATGTTGCTAAGAGAAAGCAACGAAGAACATATAGAAGGTGCCCAAAGATGGACGCCATTATAGCCCCATGTTAGGGACAACGGAAAGCAGCAGTGAATTACTTTCTCAGGGTTCTGATAATAGGTAGCCAGGATTCACTGAGATTGTAGCCGGTGTCGCGGTTGAAATTATCTGGGTGTTTACGTATTTCAACCGCCTCCCTGATGATTCTGGGACGATATTGCTTTATACGGGCAAGAACATCCACTCCTTGGAACATGACATCATGGCCAGGTGTTAAAGCATGATCGGCAACAGCTGATTTATCAGGTTGAATGAGCCTGATACATCTATTATGTTCCTTAATGCGAGTGCATATTGTTCTCGAAGTCTGCCCGATGTAAACCTTGCCACAAGTACAGGGGACTCTGTAGATACCCGGTTGTTGCAATTTAGGCAAACTGTCCTTAGTTGGTCGCAGGAGTTGCCTAATCTTAACAGAAGTTCCAAATACAGTCCGTATGTTGTATCGACGTAGGATTTTAGCAATACGATCCGTTGTGTTATGTATGTACGGAAGGTAAGCAGTTCCTCTTACATCTCTTTTCTCAACTGACGTCCTATTATTATTTGTTGGTTTCAGAACCGTAGAAATCAAAGCCTTGCTATAGCCGTTGCTCTCAAAGGTGGTTCGCAGGGTGTTAATTTCTTCTTGTAAAGAAGACACTTCACAAATCCTCCTAGCCCTGGTAGTTAGAGTTGTAAGGATACCATGTTTCTGGGCAGGGTGATGGTGAGAACTTGCGTGGAGATATCTATTGGTGTGTGTTGGCTTACGAAAAACGCTGTGTCCTAAAGATCCATCCTCTTTCTTGGTGACTGATGGTGTGGCCATGGGTAGTCCTCTCTCTCCTGTTGTGGCTAATTTCTTCATGGAGAACTTTGAAGAGAAAGCTTTGTCGTCGGCTCCTTTCAAACCGAAGATCTGGTGGCGTTATGTGGATGACACGTTCGTTGTTTGGACGGAAGGTGAGGAAAATCTTAGCCATTTCCTGGATCACCTTAATCTCCAGCACCCTTCTATTTGTTTCACCATGGAAAAGGAATCTGATGGCAAAATACCTTTTTTAGATGTTCTCGTCACCAAGAAAGAGGATGGATCTTTAGGACACAGCGTTTTTCGTAAGCCAACACACACCAATAGATATCTCCACGCAAGTTCTCACCATCACCCTGCCCAGAAACATGGTATCCTTACAACTCTAACTACCAGGGCTAGGAGGATTTGTGAAGTGTCTTCTTTACAAGAAGAAATTAACACCCTGCGAACCACCTTTGAGAGCAACGGCTATAGCAAGGCTTTGATTTCTACGGTTCTGAAACCAACAAATAATAATAGGACGTCAGTTGAGAAAAGAGATGTAAGAGGAACTGCTTACCTTCCGTACATACATAACACAACGGATCGTATTGCTAAAATCCTACGTCGATACAACATACGGACTGTATTTGGAACTTCTGTTAAGATTAGGCAACTCCTGCGACCAACTAAGGACAGTTTGCCTAAATTGCAACAACCGGGTATCTACAGAGTCCCCTGTACTTGTGGCAAGGTTTACATCGGGCAGACTTCGAGAACAATATGCACTCGCATTAAGGAACATAATAGATGTATCAGGCTCATTCAACCTGATAAATCAGCTGTTGCCGATCATGCTTTAACACCTGGCCATGATGTCATGTTCCAAGGAGTGGATGTTCTTGCCCGTATAAAGCAATATCGTCCCAGAATCATCAGGGAGGCGGTTGAAATACGTAAACACCCAGATAATTTCAACCGCGACACCGGCTACAATCTCAATGAATCCTGGCTACCTATTATCAGAACCCTGAGAAAGTAATTCACTGCTGCTTTCCGTTGTCCCTAACATGGGGCTATAATGGCGTCCATCTTTGGGCACCTTCTATATGTTCTTCGTTGCTTTCTCTTAGCAACATTGTCGTATTCCAGTTTATTCCTGACGATGAAAGACATGGTTTCTTTCGAAACGCGTCGAATTTCAATATAATAAAACACGGCATAAGCCCAAAATTTCAACATTATGAATAATAACACGGGCCGTGAAAGTCTAAATGACTCATGTATTTTCTCCGCTTGTTCTAACTCTAAATGCACTTTTATGTCTTGTGCTGTAATCACGTTTTCTTTACGAATAGTGTTCACAAATTCCTGACCTTTAAGAAACACCATGTATTTATAGTTAGGTAACCAACGAGCGTGTTGCACAAAAGGGTCATCAGTCATTTGCCAATCCATTAGAGCAAATCCACAATAAAAACATATTGTTTTATCACCTTCAACAGTATAAAAAAAAATCCAGCTTCACTTAGCTGTTTGGTAAGGTGCTTTAATATTAAAGGCCAAACATTTTTATAAGATTCTAAACGTTTTTCAACAGAGCTGTACTCTGGGTGTACTAGTGCTTTAGACTTGCAAACTCCCAATTTTTCAAAAGCACATGCCAATTTAACACTGTCTATGGCATATGGACCACATATATCGACACTACCAATGTTGGCTGGTAATACATCATTATTATTATTATTTATTTGTGATTCAGCAACGTAAGTAGCAGCCAATGGTCTTGTGGTTCGGTAAAATGAATACACAGGTATGTTACCCACTTGATTTCCTAGCATGTAAGGACAACAAGGAGAGCATCGCAAATGGTCTCTAAAGGGATCAGCCTCTTCTTCCCAGTGTGAAAGTTCAATACGACAAAACACACAGTGCACCACATCTTCTCGGTTCAAGTAAAAAAAAACGGCTTTTGCAAGTTTATGTGTCGACAAAAAGCCCACGGGCCAGGATTCAAATGTTAACCAACGATCATGTTCTGATTTTAAATTTAACCCACGTGGTAAACCAACTTGCTCACTTGTTGTATTTGGTACTAACGCCATGTGTTATAATAAAACTTTTTCTTATTGTAAGTTATTAATGTTGCACAGAGTACTTTAAAGCACAACGTATGCTTGTTCACTGTCTGTTCATTACGTTAATGGCGCATGACGACACCTAAAAGCAAACAAAATAACCAATCACTCAATCAATCAATCAATACTTGTAAATAAAACTTAAACGTTAATTGGCATTAATATATCAAAACACCATAAAAATTATAATAAACTGTATGTCGGCACTAACAGTAACCCATGTACTTATTTTCTTTTTATAAAGCTGCGGTCATTTACATTCCCCTTTAACCAATACATAAAAAAATGTCATGTCATTTTGTTCAGATTATCATGTTAAAACCTGTGAATATTCGTTGAGTTCATAGGGTACAAAGTTCCTCATTTTTCTACTAGAAAGCGCTATAGAGTTTAAGGAGATTAGATATCTAACATCTAACCTAATTGACTTTCATAGTCAAGGAACAACTAACTTCGACATGCAAGCTACCCTCTGTGTGTCATATAAGAAAGCTTGCATCCGGCACCCGAGGCCATACGATATTATTATTAATATAATATTATTATTATTATTATTATTAGTAGTAGTAGTAGTATTATTATTATTATTATTATAGGGGACGACATGTCAGTTAAATTTAAATTTTTGTTTTTTACAAAATCCAATATGGCCTCGTACTTTCCCGGTAAACAACCAATATGGCCTTGTACTTTCCAGGTAAACAACCAATATGGTCTTGTACCGGTTGCCAATACATAGTCATTAATCAAGAAAGCAATCATCGTCCTTGTCATGTACAGGTTATGAATTTTTTGTCTACGAGTTTTCAGTAGTGGTAAAATGGAATAGCATTTTATGTTAGGCTTACCTGAGTTTTAAATAGTTCACTGCCTGGAAACAATGGTTGCACTTTACTGCGTCTCGGGTTTTCAGCGACTGCTACGGCTGTAAGGCTTTTCTTTCCAAGTTTCTAAAAATAAATAAAATAAACGGTTATAAATACCTAAATTCAGGTTAGTACATGCATTTCATAAAATAAAATATGAAACAAAAAATGAAACAAATTAGTTTAAAAAAATAATCCCACCTTCACTTGCAGTGGCTTGTTGCTGTTTCCTTCTAGTGGGCTCAAAAGTAAACTGGTTTCTGGTATCTCAGACAGGTAAGGTATACCGGTTATCTGCAAACAATTAAATTAAAAATCAATAATTACCTAATCAATAACTACAAATTTAAGGTTCATTAGCATGACATTATTAAAATAATCATTCATAGGTACCTACCAAAAAATAAAAGGATTTTTCTTCCACAGCTCTACTGTATACGTCCGTGTGCTAAAATGGCAAGTGCATGACTAACGCAATCGTTATCAGTTAGCCCAGCAACAGAAAAAGTTGTATTTTCTCAGAGTTTTGATCTTGAATGGTTCTCTGTCTCTCTCTCGCACGTGTTCCCACGCCTCTTCACATTCCTCAATCTGAATAAGATTCGTGTACCTTATACTAGTTTCATGTTTTTAATAAGGAACCTAAATGGCTACCTCTTATACATCGTTAGTCCTACTGTCTCAGAACCAAAATGGCGGTATCTGCTTAAACAGCACCCCTGCTAGCCACCACGAGGCAAGTAAGCTGATATCACACTTCCTGCTGACGTAGACATTCCTGCCACGTCAGCACCTGCAACAGCTGTCACGAGTCCTCTGGCTAGGTACAATATTCAGTCACCAGTGAGCTGGACTGTGTGTGTCTTATTATTATTATTATTATTATTATTATTATTATTATTATCAAACATTTTACTGTAATAATAATTACTAGCAAGCGGCCATCCTCAATACATGATCATGTTAACCACATACTTTCATTCTAAAACACATGACTTTACCCAGTCCAATATTTAGTTTATAACATTTCAGGCCAATGACCTTACCGTTTTGGCTCTTTGCGTACATGCACATGACTTTGTCGAGCAAATGTTATAGGTTTCCATATTCTAAAACCATTTACTGTGCCAGACAGCAGTCTCGCTTATCACTGTTTACTAGCTTGTTAAAGATCCCCTTCAGGGTTAAAAAAAATCCTAGCACACTTAACACATTTTCAAATATTCGCCTCTATCCGTCATAGGAAATGTCACAAAACCAACCGTCATAAGCTGCCCCCGCCATCCCACCAAAATAGCTATTCATATCTTCCGGGCACGGTCACCGAGATTGCCAGCGTCTAAGAATCACTTGGTCATATCCTACAACCGTCTGTTGTGTCAGAGGGCGATCTTGCTCATCACCGTTAACTAAATCGTTAAAGATCCCCTTCAGGGGTAAAATATCTTAGCATGCTTGTCACATTTCAAAATATTGGCCTTCATTCATTCGTCACAGGAAAAAATATCGAAAAGCGACCCCTCGTTTTGCCACACATCGCCCCGTCGAAATAGCCATTTCCCCATATCCACCATGGCCAATCACAGCCTCGTTGTAACATACGTCAAGTGCTACCGGCTCTCTGTCTACAAACACGCTTTTATTTTTTATTAAAAAAATGCCTAGTTATTTTTTGATTTAGAGACTTGACATTAATTTTTGTGGTAGAGGGGGTAGGGACCTTTCATTTATGTCAAACAAACTTATTCGTCAACGTATTAGTTTCCAAAATAGTAAAAATTCAAAATTTAACGGTTTTCAAAAAATCTCAAAAAATAAAAAAGTTTTATTATAAAAAAAGAAAGGTCATAGAAACCATTGGTTTGAACTATTGAACAACGTTCTATCATGTTTGGTTTTCAAACTATCGCCTCCTTTTAAAAACAAAAATTTTCATTTTTTTTTTTAAGAATAACGAGCGATCTATAGGAAAGAGGATGTCAGCTCAAGTCCAACGACACCTTATTTGTTAAAATCCGACCATCCGTTCGCCAATGATCACCAATGTTCGCGAGAAATTAGGCTATCATTTTGTTCCTCCTACTCCATTGAAACTTGCTGTCCCCCTAGAGGGCATACCCACCTTTCATTAACGTCAAACAAACTTTTTTTCCAATTCACCGTTTCCAAAATTGCGCCAATCCAAAAAACAAACATTTTCATTTTTTTTATATCATCACACATGCTTAGCCAAGAGAACGTCATCCCAACGCCAACAATACCTCGTTCGTTAAAATACGACCACGCATTCGGGAGATATCGGCAATGTTTATTTGAAAGTAGGCGACTAAGCAGAACCCCCCTTACCCCACTACTGCACAGTTTTAGTCCTAGAGGCTTGAAATGTATTTTTCGGGTAGAGGGGGTCAGGGCCATTCATTTATGTCAAACAATTTTTTTTTTGTCAAGTTCCTAGTTTCCAAAATATAGGCATTTCATAATTCGACTGTTTTCAAAAAAACAAAAATAAAAAAGTTTTATTATAAAAAATAAAGGACATAAAGACCACTCGTTTGAACCATGGCACAACGTTCTATCATGTTTGGTTTTCAAACTATCGCCTACTTTCAAAAACAAAAATTATCAAATTTGTTTTGAAAAATATAATATGTGGTCCATAGGAAAGAGGACGTCAGCCAGAGTCCAACGACACCTCATTTGTCAACATTCCACCTTGGGTTCACGAGATATTAGCTTGGACTCACGCGGCGGCCATGACACTGGTTAGAAGCGCCACCATCCCCCTACTGTCGTTTAAAGAATCTTGGTCCTCCCGTAATACCTACCTCCATAGAAGTATCTGGAGTTAAACCCAAGCGACGATACCATTCAAGTCGCTGGACAAAATCTAGTCAAGAGAGAATGCTTCAGGAACCTTGGATCTCGTCTTCAGGGTGATGGCAACTTCAATGATGAAGTAAGAGCCAGGGTAAACGCAACCTGGTTGCGGTGGAAGGAGCTCACGGGTGCGCTTTGCGACAAGAAAATGCCACTTCGTCTCAAATCCAAGATATCGGACAGTGGTACGGCCAGTTGCACTGTATGGCGTTGAATGTCGACCATTCGACAAAATTTCAGAACGTCGCCTGCACGCCATGGAAATGAGAATGCTTCTTTGGACAATGGGCATCTCCCTTATTGACCATGTCAGAAACGACACAATTCGGGAGCAAATGGGTTTCGCCCCAATTGTGGATAAAATGAGAGAGAAACGGCTCCGATGGTATGGCCATGCCCTGCATGCAGCGCCTGATACTGTTGCTAACTCTGTCGTTCAATTTGAGGTTGAAGGCCTACGCCCCAGAGGACGACCGAAGCAGCGTTGGCAAGACACTTTAAATGGTGACTTAAAAATTACCGGCCTAAATCCAGCTGACGCGTGAAACCGGACAAAATGGAGGTCAATGACAAAAAAAGCAAACCCTGCACCAGCGGGACAGCGCTAGGAAGAAGAAGAAGAAGAAGAAGACGATAGAAGTATCTGGCATTAATAATTCTAAAAGTTAAGCTCTACAATTTTCGAAGTTGCAACTCAAAAACATCTGTCGGAAAAACACTTAAACTTAAATTGTCTCATCCTGCATAATATAGGCGAGGATAACCGGTCGCTCTGTCGATACTAACAACTTAAACATTACTGCTAATTTGAGGCCCATTGAATCCTATGCCTATCTGAGGGCTCAAATTACAAAATCATTTTTGGCATTGTTTAACGCATAAAAATGAACAAATTAATGGATTTTCTGTCCTTGAATGGCGAAAGATTCCATAATGCCGTTAGTCAAAAGTAACGGCAACTGGGTTCATCAGACCCAGATAAGGGTTAAGAAATATCTTTTTCAACCGCAGAGGACGTGTGTCTATGAGCCAGGTACTTCTAAGTACATTTTGTTGTAGATCAGTGCGATAACGCTTGACAACATGGATAGGCTACTGGTATCAAACATGGTAGACGATTTTGTTCCGTCTGTATTCTTTCAAATGGTTGCCGTTAGACGATATTGCGCATATAAACTTTGGATTGTGTAAATACTTGCAAATATAATAATTATAATCCTGCTAAGTCAGGTATTTCTGCAGATAGATATTAATAGATGTTATCTTTTCTCCAAATTTCAAAATTGTTATAGCCTACTCATGCCTTATAGATTTTTAGCCTACTTTTCACATTTTGCAAAAATGAGGAAAAACTAGACTTATGAGATCGATCCGGGCAAATTTCTGTCTGTCTGTCCTTCTGTCTGTCTGTCTATCTGTGCCACACCCCCCCCCCCCCCTATCAACTCCTCAACGGCTGCAGCAATCGAATCACAATTTGATTTGAGTAAAGATCTATACCTGAATATCTCAAGACCATATTTGAAAAATAAGTCAGTGCTGCCAACTGCTGAAAAACCGCAATTGAAATTTAAGTTCCATGTTGGATATCTTGGAAGGTATGCATGGGAGCTATTTCAAAATTGGCACACTTATAGATAATAATATTTCAGTTTCATTTCCAGGAGGCAGTGTTGCCAAAATGATTCTAAGCCTGCTGATAACTCCAATTTTAAATGCTTATAACTTGCATACTATCAATTGGATCTCAACCAAATTTTGTATGTAATATGTGTACATAAACCGATATGACTGAGGTGTATTGTTAAGAGCCATCAGGGCTGCCAACTGTCAATAAATGATTTCTCAATTCATTTATCCAAATACCAATATATCAGAAAGTATGTAAGCCAACAGCTTTAAAATTTGCACACGTATAGTACCTGACATTCTAGATTAATTTGGAGAAACTAAAATACGTCAGTACTGCCAACATGACTCTAAGCCTGCTGATAGTTTCAATTTTAAAATACTGTTATTGCTCAAGTCTGGCATCTGCATTTTGCAGGACCGATTGTGAGGTGTTCTACTCTTCAGTTTGTAGTGTAATTCACCGTTGCCATTTTATTGTCTTTTCGATATCCGCATCCTTTAAAGCGTATTTAGTTCAACATTAACTGGCTGCGTGGTGCAGCGGTAACGTTCTCACCTGCTGTGCTCAAGGTTGCAGGATCGAATCCTGGCGCAGTCAGTTGGCATTTGAGGGTGCGCAAATGCGAGGGAGTCGTGTCAGAAGATTTACCGGCACCTTAAAGATCCCATTTGAATCGAAATTCCGGTACCCTCAAGTACCAGCTGATTGCGTCGGAATTCGATCCCGATATTTTGGGATCAGCAAGCGAGAACATTACCGCTGAGCCACGCAGCCTGTCGACTACAAGTGTGTGTGTGTGTGTGTGTATGAGTAAATTGAGGATAGGATGTGGCCTTAAGTTCGGAACCATCCCATTATTTTGAAGTAGTAGTTAGAAGCCAGGACGGCTGATGTGGAAATCGAACCCTCTTCTCCTCAGTTTTGCATCACTGAGCTCCGTTCCAGCCCTTCCACCAGAATTACCGTTCCTTGGCAGAGCTGGGAATCCAACCCGAACCTCCGGGGAAACATCGTCAGGACCGATCTGAAAAGCATGCGGCATCAAAATTGCATACGAAGAGAACCTTGAGCTTCTGCACGTTTGCCAATACTAATATAGCACAGCAGTTGGGCACAGGATACCGAATAATGATAGAAACTCGCAATCAAAGGGTAGCCCAAAATAGATACGTTTCGAACATTTAATTAACAATTAGATTTTGTGATTCATTCAGTTGGCATTGCGCTAGCTTGACGAGTTTGAGAGATCAAGCAATCAATGTAAGTGCAGACTTAGATATTGGTATGAAACTCATCTGACTGTTCATGGGCACCTAAAAGTAATTCAAAAAGGAATTCTACAGTGCGTGCTTGAAGTCTGTCACGGGGAAACTGCAAAAGAAATGAAATAAATCACAATTTGTGTCCGGCAAAACATATGAAACAAGTTATGTACCATAATATTCATATAGAAGAGTACGAATAATCAAACATATGTTCAAATTTCTGCTTTCCTTTATTTTCTATATTTGAGTATCTTAGTGATTTTTGGAATAGTCTTATATCAGTGATCATATTATATTTTTGTGAACCACCACCTTTATGAACCACTGGCCGCCACTGCATCTGAGCAGGGTTCGATTCCCACCTCAGATATCTCGAAAATGGTTTCGCTCTTCTACTCCTGGCGGATGGTTCCTAGCTTAAGCCACGGCTGTCCCCTTCCACATCCACAGTTATATAGCTATCATTATAACACAAGTTATCAGACACATTCACTGAAGTACTCAGGGCTGAGTGATACTCTAATTCTTGAAGTCTTTACTAGATTTCGCCTGTACATATATGGTTCAACACCGTGACGTTTACAGCTGAATTTCCTTTACTTTTAGCCAGTTTATTTTGCAACAATTGACATAAATTTTACGATTCATGATAACCTTTTCTAGTGCTACTGAACTGAAGGCTCATTTCTAGGAAGCTTGCAATATAACGAGCATTTTAATTCGAATTTTGTGTCTCAAATATTATATTTGGGAGACATGACAAATCTTGTGTTATAATGACATGTTTTACAGCGGAGGTAATACTTAACTGCCCAGTGCAGATTTTCAGTGACAGTCAATTCACAATATTTAATTGTTGAAGATACAGAGGTGTGGCTATTTAACTAGGAACTGCCTTATGACGACAATATACAAGTTACCCTCATGTCAGTTGGAGTCGATGAGGATTCTTGTTTGAACTGCGTGGTTTGCAACACAATGAGATCTTGGTAATTTGTGGATTCCGAATGGCTGTACCAAATAGCTTATAAAGATAATAGCGGAAACTCCTCGCCAAAACAGGAGACAGCGATTCCCAGCACCGCCTAGCGGTCCGAGTTGGCAACGTAAGACCAGCTGATTTACAACCGTGAACTCCAACCAAACAATTAAAAGAAATTATTGACCTGTGGATGACCTAATTATCCAATTGTAATGGTTGGTACGGGGAGTAATTGGAGGGTCCAATAAATAAAATCCCTAAGTCCATTTTTTGACAAATGGAGATAATGCATGTATCTGGACCAAAATTTCCCGCTCTTTTCAAATCTCCAATCAGTTTCAATGATAAATAACTCTAAGTCTATGTAACTTGCGTATGTATAATTCGTACTTTCTAGTAATTAAATTTAAGAAATCCCTAAGTCCAAAGAAATCACTAAGTCCACTCTAAGCAGGAAAATAAATCACCAAGTCCACTCAATGCAGCAAAATAAAATCCCTAAGTCCGCTCAAGGCACCAAAAGAAATCCCTAAGTCCACCAAATTCATTGAAATAAATCCAATATTTCCCTCTTCCCATCCTAGATATTGTTTGAGTTATTAAGGCGTTTCAGACTGGTTTATGACGGTTGCGCGCAAAAACAAAATGTTTGTCTGTCTGTTTGTCTGTCTGTGTACAACTTTGCTCACGCATCACTCGAGAACGGCTGAGTGTATCAACGTAAAATTTGGTACAGATGTCCATCAGAGGCACGAAAGTAATCATTGATGTAACTCTTCTCCATACCTCTCATAAAAGAGGGCCTAACCTCTTAAAATGCATGCTGAAATGGGCGTAGAAAACAAAGCTCATTTTCAACGTCTCAATGTGAGAAACAAAACTCGGGAGCCCGACGGGCCCCGAAAACCACATTTTAAGACTCCAGTCTGATGAAATGGGTGATGTGGATGAGTACGACTGACATTTGAAGCCCAAAAATTAACAGGAAAACATTATACAAACCAAAAAATCACTATGTCCATGAGTGTATTTTGCATTTTATAAACTACATTTCACTACTAATAAGAGCTTTTAGTTATTTTAAATAATAGTTGATATGAATATTTCCATGTAACAGAAAATTGGATTACAGAAGTGAAAAATATAGATTTTGTGTAAGTTTGAAACTTTGTATTTCATTTCCTGAAAAGTAGAAAAAACGGACTTAGGGATTTTATTTATTGGACCCTCCAATTGTGCCATATATGGCTGTAATAATTATAAACAACAAAGTGACCCAAAATCTTTCTTCAGGTTCCCAAGAAATAAGGAAATGTAAGTAATAATTTATTGTAAACAAGTAGCCTACCATTACACTGATATTTTGGTTTTCTTTTAATACAAAATGCTTTTAAAATATAATTTAGCATATTTTTGCCTGTTCTTTATTTATTTATAGATGCACGCAGTGAGTTTTTCGAAGCAAAATGCTTTTCCCTTGATCTGTCACACAAAATATCAGAAATATTTAGATGCAATTTTGATCAATTTTTGATTGAAAGCACGCGTGGGGTCAAAATCAAGATGGTTAATTTACTTACGAGTGAATGTGCCGCACCGGAGGGAGTATGCAAGAACTGTATTCTGTTCTTGGCTAGCAGATATTATGCAGTCTTCATAAAGGCATTTGTGAATAAGACAAATGATTCTTCTGAATCGTATGTGAACATAGGAAGTGTTAAATTACTAAAAGTAACACATCAATAAGTGTAAATGCTTACGGGTCTGTAAGGACATATTCCAGACTTCAGTAACCCACACCAATACCATGTCATGAATTATGAATTCTATATAAATTGTACAGAACCAAGTATCTTTTGTTTCTTTTAACACTAATCTTTAAATTATTTGCTGCCTAAATATCAAGCCGAGACATATGTTAACTTCACAATGCAATTTCGGTCGGTGCGCACTCAAAAATGCTAACTGTGGGTGGCAAGTAGAGTAATGCTGTCAACTCGAACCAAGAGATGGCACTGTGATCGATGTCTCCAGGCGAGTGCATGCTTTTACGGCCGAGTTTCCGCTATTATCTTTATAAGCTATTTGGCTGTACGCTAGTAGTGGCGATTTACAATACCTGTACTGTGTACGAAGTTCAATTTCACGTTCCCAGTTAAGCGTATTGATAGAGTTTAACCGTGAGTACTTTATTGTCTGACCGAATAATATTTAATCTACTCACGCAAATCAAGTGTGTGTGTTCATAGGAATAAGGAAACCGAATGTAGGATTTTTTATTTCCCTGCTCTATAAGCAGCCACAATTACTTACTCATTTTATCAATTCAATCGCAATGATAACAACTTATTCGACCAGCGTCATGATCGTATTTATTTTACTGTTGTTGACAAACATAAAACCGCTCCTGATCACTGTGCACTTCCTCATCTGATTTATTGTATATGAGAATGACTTGGCGTAGCCTACTGGTATAAGTAAGGTCTTGAATTAATTCTTCAGGGCTTTTCTTGTGTTCTAGTTTCCTGAACACAATGGAGGAACAACTATTTATTAAAAGCGAGCCTGACTGGTTGACACCTACAATTGTCGATGAAAGAATACCAGTTAAGGAGGTACATGAACTTCAGGTAATTATCGGTTCTGCGTTATTTCTCTTGTATTATAGTAGCACTGAACGAATGTAGAACAAGCGATAACATCCTCTATATTACATGAATTAGCCAAAATACCTATCAAACGATAAGAAATAAATCAGGGCATGAAGTTTAAATAGATGTTTCCTCCTCGGCTTTCTGTGACCCACCCAGCCATCCCAAATAGGATCACAACTTATATAAGCAAAATTCCAGCTTTGGCCGACATTGTTCACATCAATCATCAACAAAGCAGTACTGCCAACCTTGCCCTTACGGTATTATGTCGCACCAACACCTGACCATTTTAACCTTCGTTTCATCCAATCCAATTTTTTAGCCTACTTTCGATTTTTGCAAAAAATGAAAGTAGACTTATGAGATCAACACAGGGCGAAAAAAAGTGTGTCTGTGTGTGTGTGTGTGTGTGTGTGTGAGTCTGTGTGTGTGTGTGAGTGTGTGTACTCTGAATGTATGTCCCCCCCTATCAATTCGAACTCGGTGAACGCGAATTGAACGAAATTTGGTACAAAGGTAGCACTAGCAATGGACACCTCAGTGTCATGTTTTATATCGCCGCCATCTTGACGGAAACGTAATGGCTGCCACACAAATGTTCAAAGCTTAAATTAAATTACGACTAATCTAATCATCCGATCTCTACCAAATTTTGCAATAACATACCTTTATGGGGGGAACATCCTTTGACCAAACTAATAGGTCATCAGCCTAATAGATTGCGGATGGTGGACATCTTTGTGTGAAAATAGATTCTCCCTATTAATTCGAACACGGTAAAACCGAATGGAACGAAATTTGGTACAGAGGTAGTACTAGCAAAGGGCACCTCAGTGTCAAGTTTTATATCGCCGCCATCTTGATGGAAACGTAATGGCGGCCACACAAATGTTCAAAGCTTAAATCAAATAACGACTAACCTAATCATCCGATCTCTACCAAATTTTGCAACAACATACCTTTATGGAGGGAGCATCCTTTGACCAAACTAATAGGTCATTGGCCCAATATTTTGCGGATGGCGGCCATCTTTGTGTGAAAATCGATTCCCCCCTCAATTCGAACACGGTGAAACCGAATGGAACGAAATTTGGTACAGAGTTCTAGCAATGGGCACGTCAGTGTCAAGTTTTATATCGCCGCCATCTTGACTGAAACGGAATGACGGCCACCCAAATGTTAAAAGCTTAAATCAAATTACGACTATCCTAATAATTTGATCTCTACCAGATTTTGCAACAACATGCCTTTTTGTGGAAAGCATCTTATGACTGACTACAAGGTCATCAGCCCAATAGTTTGCAAATAGCGACCATGTATGTGTGCAAATCCATTCCCCATATCAATTCAAACACGGTGAAACCGAATTGAATGAAATATTTTAGAGAGGTAGTACTAGCAAAGGGCACCTCTTATTCATGTTTAATATCCCTATAGGACGTTGTATTTCAACAAGCTACTACAACCAACATTCAATTATACTCCTTGAAAAGGACAAAGAGTTATAACAATACCCATGCATTTAGGAGAAAGTAGGCTATATGTTCTTTACTGAACATCTTGTTTTTATTAAAAGCTTTTTTGTATCCCACTTTCCTTTATCAACAGTGATTTTGTATCCCACATGTTGGCAACAATTTTTGCCCCAGCGGTATGTGCCGCTTGAGTGCGCCTTGTTGACAGTTGAACGAGATGCAAGTGCTGTCGGAAGATGGCAGCCGTTTTTAAAAGAGCAATAAATAACACATGTTTACGTACTTAAGCGCATGTATGAGGTGCAGTAGTGACCAGGGTACCTAATTTCAATACGTAATATCGCCCACAAGATGAAACAAGGTCACAAGGTATGTAAACGTCACATTCATGTCTGTTGCAAGTGTATAAGCCGCGATCTACTTTCATTCAGAATTAATAAATAATCTTTACCACGTCTTTATTTTTCATTTTCTTGAAAACGTGACTGTCACGGGACAAACACAAAATCAGATATTCAGGCAATAGTGTTAAGCAATTACACGACTAATGTACTTTGCCTCTGTTAGTTCATTTGTCAACTCTTGATGTACACGACCAGTTTTTAGAGTGCCATGTTCTCTAGAAAAAATTGTATAAATTCTTGTTTAAGACAGCTTAAGTGGGGAAAGATGACGTCATAATTCCGCCCATTAAAACCTCCATAACTAACTAACAGCTAAAGTGCATACAATAATCTGAGTGTCAACTTTCCACGACGACTTTAATAGGAAGTTGCTTGAGACCCACATCACTTGAGTAGAGACCGTTAATTTTTCTGTTTAGTTGTGTCGGGATCCACTTTTCCATTTCTTCTCTGGACCACCCCTTGTTTAGCTCTCCCTCAATTCTGATCCCGAAATTTATAGGTACCATTATCATCATTTTTCTCACTTTAATCGATAGTGTTCTCTTTACTACCTGATAAATATCCCTAATTTCGTAAGGGGTCAGACCTCTTCCTAACCTTCATGGTATAATGGTGTAATTGCTTACCTCAACTGCCTGGAATATGAGATTCTTATATATTCCACTTGTCATATAAAGTAACTAAAAGGGGGGTTATCATTAAGACAGGTTTTCTCGCAAGGTGAATGGTTTTTGTTTGCTAAGACGTGATTTAGAACCAGTGATATCACAAATATTCTCTCCATGATGCACTGCTTCTACACTTCATTTAATGTGTTAAATAAGTGCACTGCTCTGAATCTGAGACTGATTTCTTCCCTATTGCACTTTTTAATATTCTTACACAACACAGCCGCATCCTCCTCGTCAACTATTAGATGATTTTATTACTGCAATCTGACCACTATGACCTTCAATAACGCAGTTACACTGCACACAGTTTATAGAATAGCATTTCTCCTCTTTAGCTCTAATATTAAACTTTGCAATTTGCAGCACGATTTCACACAGCACGACGACTGACCATGCTTTAACAGTTCGCAAGTGTTTCATTAATTTACCAAAAAGTGTGTGAAATATTCGACGCGTTACTAGCGTATTCCGCACTGGCAAATAAAGGTTCTCGACCGTATTATAAATGATATCAATAAATGTTTACATCATGCAGTAAATTTCCAACTCTGCTTATTGTGTTGTTTGTGTCTACTGTTATTTAAATATTTGTTTCCATCTCTTGAGTCTGATGAAGTTCACATCTTACTCGATCCTTCCACAGCCCTCTCATGCATCTTTCTCCATGTAATAGCTCAGTTCGCAATCTCTGCGCATAATTTGATGTTAGGTGGGCTAACGTAGAATTCAGAACGCTCTTAATGATTATGATGTGCCCATATTGATCCGAGATACCTCTGAGTCAAAAGCCAAATCAACTCTTGTGAGATCTCTTCACCAGCATCACACATGGATTTGAGCTGGTCCCACACGCAACCGTCACTCTCAGGTTTGGAGTGTGGTTGTGAAGCAAGTGCAAGCACATGCTAATTAATGAAGAGAAGGTCCTAAATATACTACAAATAACCACACATTTTAGGATAAAATCTCGTGTCCTTGAGTGATTTATTCACCAAAGATTCCTCGCTTACTCTTTATTGTTGGTTAGTCCTCAAGCTAACTAGAAAATAAACACTCCTGAAAATAAATTTCATCTTACATAACTGTCCGAATATCACCTTCAGAAGTCCTATATTCCGAAACGTCATTAAATTACAAGCTAATAATTGGTACAATAATATAATAGTTCCAACGCAAATATAAATGTCAATTATTCATCAGATCGAGTTACATTGCTCCTATCTTCGGCAGTAGAAGGCTAATGCCCTGTCGTTCCACAACGATCAGTAACATCTGACAAAGAATCCAGAATAAAAATAATGAGTTCCGTTGGAACCACATCCACCATTTATATTAATTAAATTGAATCCCACTAGCCAAATCCTGTACAAAGTATCCTACAAAAGGTCTTGTCTGAAATTCCTTCCTAGGCTGTACAAGAAACAAATTACATTCAGGGAAAATAATATGTACAAGAATAAACATGATCTCGACTGGGTTGTCGTATTGTTGACAGCTCATCTATCCCTCAGAAAGTCGTCTCGCAATCAGTGAAGTCTAATATTTCTTATCTAGGTCTTGTATGTCACATTGTGTTTGGATGGTATTCAAAATGATGGGACACTGTGTATGATTTATTTCTACCTTTGTGAAGGAGCGTGTTTGTAAAACAAGTAATTTCTCTGCAGGATGATACTGATCTGACTGAGGATATTAAGATAGAAGATTTTTCGATACCAGAGCTTGTTCCAAGAAGGGAAGAAATAGAAATTCCTCCTGTAGCGAGTGAAGGAGATTTGAAAGAGGTTAGAATTAATTGTTGCACCTGATAAAGGACATCTCCTGATTGCCATCTACCTCTCTCCATTGCAATTGAGGGAATACAAAATTGTGTATTCAGACCGTACTGATGACTGTTATTAGGTTGGGTTTGGTACAGAAGGTACAAGTCGTGTAGAAGATTGCCTTCTGCTGGCTTAATAATAAAGATAATAATAATAATTATGACGCATGAAATTTACTTCCACGAAATTGTATTTGAAATGATATGGGGGAGGAAATGTGATAAATATTCCTTCAGATCCTCTCTTCACTACTACAATACATGAGAAATGATTGATGACAACTGCTATTTATTTATAAGTGGGACAATCAGAAACACATCATATTATTTAGTGTACTGTGAAATAATCTCAAATATCAAATTATGACGATTAAACACCTTACTTAACGGGTATGTGGGTAAAGTCCGTTATGTCACAATTCCCTAGTTTGAGAAAATCAAGTTTTAAAGTTCAATTCAAAACCCAAAATCGGGTTGTGGAACATAAGAAATTTGAATTATGTCTTCAGGAGCCTAATACTGTTCAAAACAATGGGATAACTCGTCATAATAAATTCCATGTAAATTCACGTAGTTACGGAGCCAAACAACACGAGGTGTCTCATAAATTATGACTTAACACACTTTGCACACCCACATCTCGCCTATATAGGCTAATATAAAGCTCAATGTTGGTTTGTCTGTCTGTTATTTATTCAAATCCACACCGTTTCTCTGATATGAACCAGATTTTACCTAGTTATCCTTTGGATTCCTGTGGGTAAAACTATCCACTTGAAATTTCCGACAGCCCTCTCTTTCACTGTATTCAGGCCCTTTGCCACTAATCTACACCGTTTCACCGAACTGAACCAAACTTAACACACTTACCTTTCGAAACCTAGCAGATAACACTGTGTACCTGAAATCCGGACATCCCTATCCATTTCCTGGTTTTAGGCCGTTTGGCACATAGACGAAGGATCGAATTTGTAGTAGTAGAACCAATCTAGGCTCATTGTAAGCCTCGCAACGCAAGAAAAAGTAATAATAATGTTACTGGTTTTATGTCCCTTTTAACTATTGTAGATTTTAGAGACGACGCGCGACGGGGTGCCGGAATTTAGCCCCGAAGGGGATCTTAAACGTGCCAGTATATTTACTGGCTCGGCGCCCGCGCATTTTCGCATCCCCAAATGCCTGGCTGAAGCAAGAAACAAAACTCGGGTCGTAAACTTTAGTTTAGTCTGGTAAAATGGTGCAGATTTGAATACATAACAGACAAATGGACCTGAAAACCACGTTTTGAAGCCATAGAACCATTCGTGTCGGAAGTAGTATAACTGAAAGAATATTTAAATAAGTCTCTTGTTGACTGGCCTGACCAAAGACTAGGAACTTATAACCAATGCTTATTAAAGCTAAAAAAATCTTTTCTGCTCTGGAAGACATAATGCTTTTAACTAAGCTCATAACATACATTGTGAATAGCTCCTGTCTGCAAAGCAATAAGTACCGCGATAAGGCATGTCACTAGCCAGCAAGCAGAACTAAGCTCATAACATACACTGTGAATAGCTCCTGTCTGCAAAGCAATAAGTACCGCAGTAAGGCATGTCACTAGCCAACAAGCAGAACTAAGCTCATAACATACACTGTGAATAGCTCCTGTCTGCAAAGCAATAAGTACCGCAATGAGGCATGTCACTAGCCAACAAGCAGAACTAAGCTCATAACATACACTGTGAATAACTCCTGTCAGCAAAGCAATAAGTACCGCAGTAAGGCATGTCACTAGCCAACAAGCAGAACTAAGCTCATAACATACACTGTGAATAGCTCCTGTCTGCAAAGCAATAAGTACCGCAATAAGGCATGTCACTAGCCAACAAGCAGAACATACACTGTGAATAGCTCCTGTCAGCAAAGCAATAAGTACCGCAATGAGGCATGTCACTAGCCAACAAGCAGAACTAAGCTCATAACATACACTGTGAATAACTCCTGTCTGCAAAGCAATAAGTACCGCAATGAGGCATGTCACTAGCCAACAAGCAGAACTAAGCTCATAACATACACTGTGAATAACTCCTGTCTGCAAAGCAATAAGTACCGCAATAAGGCATGTCACTAGCCAACAAGCAGAACTAAGCTCATAACATACACTGTGAATAACTCCTGTCTGCAAAGCAATAAGTACCGCAATGAGGCATGTCACTAGCCAACAAGCAGAACTAAGCTCATAACATACACTGTGAATAACTCCTGTCTGCAAAGCAATAAGTACCGCAGTAAGGCATGTCACTAGCCAGCAAGCAGAACTAAGCTCATAACATACACTGTGAATAGCTCCTGTCTGCAAAGCAATAAGTACCGCGATAAGGCATGTCACTAGCCAACAAGCAGAACTAAGCTCATAACATACACTGTGAATAGCTCCTGTCTGCAAAGCAATAAGTACCGCGATAAGGCATGTCACTAGCCAGCAAGCAGAACTAAGCTCATAACATACACTGTGAATAGCTCCTGTCTGCAAAGCAATAAGTACCGCGATAAGGCATGTCACTAGCCAACAAGCAGAACTAAGCTCATAACATACACTGTGAATAGCTCCTGTCTGCAAAGCAATAAGTACCGCAGTAAGGCATGTCACTAGCCAACAAGCAGAACTAAGCTCATAACATACATTGTGAATAGCTCCTGTCTGCAAAGCAATAAGTACCGCAATGAGGCATGTCACTAGCCAACAAGCAGAACTAAGCTCATAACATACACTGTGAATAGCTCCTGTCAGCAAAGCAATAAGTACCGCAATAAGGCATGTCACTAGCCAACAAGCAGAACTAAGCTCATAACATACACTGTGAATAGCTCCTGTCTGCAAAGCAATAAGTACCGCGATAAGGCATGTCACTATCCAACAAGCAGAACTAAGCTCATAACATACACTGTGAATAACTCCTGTCTGCAAAGCAATAAGTACCGCAATGAGGCATGTCACTAGCCAACAAGCAGAACTAAGCTCATAACATACACTGTGAATAACTCCTGTCTGCAAAGCAATAAGTACCGCAGTAAGGCATGTCACTAGCCAACAAGCAGAACTAAGCTCATAACATACACTGTGAATAGCTCCTGTCTGCAAAGCAATAAGTACCGCAGTAAGGCATGTCACTAGCCAACAAGCAGAACTAAGCTCATAACATACACTGTGAATAGCTCCTGTCAGCAAAGCAATAAGTACCGCAATGAGGCATGTCACTATCCAACAAGCAGAACTAAGCTCATAACATACACTGTGAATAGCTCCTGTCAGCAAAGCAATAAGTACCGCAGTAAGGCATGTCACTAGTCAACAAGCAGAACTAAGCTCATAACATACACTGTGAATAACTCCTGTCTGCAAAGCAATAGGTACCGCAATAAGGCATGTCACTAGCCAACAAGCAGAACTAAGCTCATAACATACACTGTGAATAACTCCTGTCTGCAAAGCAATAAGTACCGCAATGAGGCATGTCACTAGCCAACAAGCAGAACTAAGCTCATAACATACACTGTGAATAGCTCCTGTCTGCAAAGCAATAGGTACCGCAATAAGGCATGTCACTAGCCAACAAGCAGAACTAAGCTCATAACATACACTGTGAATAACTCCTGTCTGCAAAGCAATAAGTACCGCAGTAAGGCATGTCACTAGCCAACAAGCAGAACTAAGCTCATAACATACACTGTGAATAGCTCCTGTCAGCAAAGCAATAAGTACCGCAGTAAGGCATGTCACTAGCCAACAAGCAGAACTAAGCTCATAACATACACTGTGAATAACTCCTGTCTGCAAAGCAATAAGTACCGCAGTAAGGCATGTCACTAGCCAACAAGCAGAACTAAGCTCATAACATACACTGTGAATAGCTCATGTCAGCAAAGCAATAAGTACCGCAGTAAGGCATGTCACTAGCCAACAAGCAGAACTAAGCTCATAACATACACTGTGAATAGCTCCTGTCAGCAAAGCAATAAGTACCGCAGTAAGGCATGTCACTAGCCAACAAGCAGAACTAAGCTCATAACATACACTGTGAATAGCTCCTGTCAGCAAAGCAATAAGTACCGCAATAAGGCATGTCACTAGCCAACAAGCAGAACTAAGCTCATAACATACACTGTGAATAGCTCCTGTCAGCAAAGCAATAAGTACCGCAGTAAGGCATGTCACTATCCAACAAGCAGAACTAAGCTCATAACATACACTGTGAATAACTCCTGTCTGCAAAGCAATAAGTACCGCAGTAAGGCATGTCACTAGCCAACAAGCAGAACTAAGCTCATAACATACACTGTGAATAGCTCCTGTCAGCAAAGCAATAAGTACCGCAATAAGGCATGTCACTAGCCAACAAGCAGAACTAAGCTCATAACATACACTGTGAATAGCTCCTGTCTGCAAAGCAATAGGTACCGCAATAAGGCATGTCACTAGCCAACAAGCAGAACTAAGCTCATAACATACACTGTGAATAGCTCCTGTCAGCAAAGCAATAGGTACCGCAATAAGGCATGTCACTAGCCAACAAGCAGAACTAAGCTCATAATATACACTGTGAATAACTCCTGTCTGCAAAGCAATAGGTACCGCAATAAGGCATGTCACTAGCCAACAAGCAGAACTAAGCTCATAACATACACTGTGAATAGCTCCTGTCAGCAAAGCAATAAGTACCGCAATAAGGCATGTCACTAGCCAACAAGCAGAACTATGCTCATAACATACACTGTGAATAGCTCCTGTCAGCAAAGCAATAAGTACCGCAATAAGGCAAGTCACTAGCCAACAAGCAGAACATACACTGTGAATAACTCCTGTCTGCAAAGCAATAAGTACCGCAGTAAGACATGTCACTAGCCAACAAGCAGAACTAAGCTCATAACATACACTGTGAATAGCTCCTGTCTGCAAAGCAATAAGTACCGCAGTAAGGCATGTCACTAGCCAACAAGCAGAACTAAGCTCATAACATACACTGTGAATAGCTCCTGTCTGCAAAGCAATAAGTACCGCAGTAAGGCATGTCACTAGCCAACAAGCAGAACTAAGCTCATAACATACACTGTGAATAGCTCCTGTCTGCAAAGCAATAGGTACCGCAATAAGGCATGTCACTAGCCAACAAGCAGAACTAAGCTCATAACATACACTGTGAATAGCTCCTGTCTGCAAAGCAATAAGTACCGCAATAAGGCATGTCACTATCCAACAAGCAGAACTAAGCTCATAACATACACTGTGAATAACTCCTGTCTGCAAAGCAATAAGTACCGCAGTAAGGCATGTCACTAGCCAACAAGCAGAACTAAGATCATAACATACACTGTGAATAGCTCCTGTCTGCAAAGCAATAAGTACCGCAGTAAGGCATGTCACTAGCCAACAAGCAGAACTAAGCTCATAACATACACTGTGAATAGCTCCTGTCTGCAAAGCAATAAGTACCGCAGTAAGGCATGTCACTAGCCAACAAGCAGAACTAAGCTCATAACATACACTGTGAATAGCTCCTGTCTGCAAAGCAATAGGTACCGCAATAAGGCATGTCACTAGCCAACAAGCAGAACTAAGCTCATAACATACACTGTGAATAGCTCCTGTCAGCAAAGCAATAAGTACCGCAGTAAGGCATGTCACTAGCCAACAAGCAGAACTAAGCTCATAACATACACTGTGAATAACTCCTGTCAGCAAAGCAATAAGTACCGCAGTAAGGCATGTCACTAGCCAACAAGCAGAACATACACTGTGAATAGCTCCTGTCTGCAAAGCAATAAGTACCGCAGTAAGGCATGTCACTAGCCAACAAGCAGAACTAAGCTCATAACATACACTGTGAATAGCTCCTGTCAGCAAAGCAATAAGTACCGCAGTAAGGCATGTCACTAGCCAACAAGCAGAACATACACTGTGAATAGCTCCTGTCTGCAAAGCAATAAGTACCGCAGTAAGGCATGTCACTAGCCAACAAGCAGAACTAAGCTCATAACATACACTGTGAATAGCTCCTGTCAGCAAAGCAATAAGTACCGCAGTAAGGCATGTCACTAGCCAACAAGCAGAACATACACTGTGAATAGCTCCTGTCAGCAAAGCAATAAGTACCGCAGTAAGGCATGTCACTAGCCAACAAGCAGAACTAAGCTCATAACATACACTGTGAATAGCTCCTGTCAGCAAAGCAATAAGTACCGCAGTAAGGCATGTCACTAGCCAACAAGCAGAACATACACTGTGAATAGCTCCTGTCTGCAAAGCAATAAGTACCGCAATAAGGCATGTCACTAGCTAACAAGCAGAACTAAGCTCATAACATACACTGTGAATAGCTCCTGTCAGCAAAGCAATAAGTACCGCAATAAGGCATGTCACTAGTCAACAAGCAGAACTAAGCTCATAACATACACTGTGAATAGCTCCTGTCTGCAAAGCAATAAGTACCGCAATAAGGCATGTCACTAGCCAACAAGCAGAACATACACTGTGAATAGCTCCTGTCTGCAAAGCAATAAGTACCGCAGTAAGAAATGTCACTAGTCAACAAGCAGAACATACACTGTGAATAGCTCCTGTCAGCAAAGCAATAAGTACCGCAATAAGGCATGTCACTAGCCAACAAGCAGAACATACACTGTGAATAGCTCCTGTCAGCAAAGCAATAAGTACCGCAGTAAGGCATGTCACTAGTCAACAAGCAGAACATACACTGTGAATAGCTCCTGTCAGCAAAGCAATAAGTACCGCAATAAGGCATGTCACTAGCCAACAAGCAGAACATACACTGTGAATAGCTCCTGTGAGCAAAGCAATAAGTACCGCAGTAAGGCATGTCACTAGTCAACAAGCAGAACATACACTGTGAATAGCTCCTGTCAGCAAAGCAATAAGTACCGCAATAAGGCATGTCACTAGCCAACAAGCAGAACTAAGCTCATAACATACACTGTGAATAGCTCCTGTCTGCAAAGCAATAAGTACCGCAGTAAGGCATGTCACTAGTCAACAAGCAGAACTAAGCTCATAACATACACTGTGAATAGCTCCTGTCTGCAAAGCAATAAGTACCGCAATGAGGCATGTCACTAGCCAACAAGCAGAACTAAGCTCATAACATACACTGTGAATAACTCCTGTCAGCAAAGCAATAAGTACCGCAGTAAGGCATGTCACTAGCCAACAAGCAGAACTAAGCTCATAACATACACTGTGAATAGCTCCTGTCTGCAAAGCAATAAGTACCGCAATAAGGCATGTCACTAGCCAACAAGCAGAACATACACTGTGAATAGCTCCTGTCAGCAAAGCAATAAGTACCGCAATGAGGCATGTCACTAGCCAACAAGCAGAACTAAGCTCATAACATACACTGTGAATAACTCCTGTCTGCAAAGCAATAAGTACCGCAATGAGGCATGTCACTAGCCAACAAGCAGAACTAAGCTCATAACATACACTGTGAATAACTCCTGTCTGCAAAGCAATAAGTACCGCAATAAGGCATGTCACTAGCCAACAAGCAGAACTAAGCTCATAACATACACTGTGAATAACTCCTGTCTGCAAAGCAATAAGTACCGCAATGAGGCATGTCACTAGCCAACAAGCAGAACTAAGCTCATAACATACACTGTGAATAACTCCTGTCTGCAAAGCAATAAGTACCGCAGTAAGGCATGTCACTAGCCAGCAAGCAGAACTAAGCTCATAACATACACTGTGAATAGCTCCTGTCTGCAAAGCAATAAGTACCGCGATAAGGCATGTCACTAGCCAACAAGCAGAACTAAGCTCATAACATACACTGTGAATAGCTCCTGTCTGCAAAGCAATAAGTACCGCGATAAGGCATGTCACTAGCCAGCAAGCAGAACTAAGCTCATAACATACACTGTGAATAGCTCCTGTCTGCAAAGCAATAAGTACCGCGATAAGGCATGTCACTAGCCAACAAGCAGAACTAAGCTCATAACATACACTGTGAATAGCTCCTGTCTGCAAAGCAATAAGTACCGCAGTAAGGCATGTCACTAGCCAACAAGCAGAACTAAGCTCATAACATACACTGTGAATAGCTCCTGTCTGCAAAGCAATAAGTACCGCAATGAGGCATGTCACTAGCCAACAAGCAGAACTAAGCTCATAACATACACTGTGAATAGCTCCTGTCAGCAAAGCAATAAGTACCGCAATAAGGCATGTCACTAGCCAACAAGCAGAACTAAGCTCATAACATACACTGTGAATAGCTCCTGTCTGCAAAGCAATAAGTACCGCGATAAGGCATGTCACTATCCAACAAGCAGAACTAAGCTCATAACATACACTTTGAATAACTCCTGTCTGCAAAGCAATAAGTACCGCAATGAGGCATGTCACTAGCCAACAAGCAGAACTAAGCTCATAACATACACTGTGAATAACTCCTGTCTGCAAAGCAATAAGTACCGCAGTAAGGCATGTCACTAGCCAACAAGCAGAACTAAGCTCATAACATACACTGTGAATAGCTCCTGTCTGCAAAGCAATAAGTACCGCAGTAAGGCATGTCACTAGCCAACAAGCAGAACTAAGCTCATAACATACACTGTGAATAGCTCCTGTCAGCAAAGCAATAAGTACCGCAATGAGGCATGTCACTATCCAACAAGCAGAACTAAGCTCATAACATACACTGTGAATAGCTCCTGTCTGCAAAGCAATATACCGCAGTAAGGCATGTCACTAGCCAACAAGCAGAACTAAGCTCATAACATACACTGTGAATAACTCCTGTCTGCAAAGCAATGAGTACCGCAATAAGGCATGTCACTAGCCAACAAGCAGAACTAAGCTCATAACATACACTGTGAATAACTCCTGTCTGCAAAGCAATAAGTACCGCAGTAAGGCATGTCACTAGCCAACAAGCAGAACTAAGCTCATAACATACACTGTGAATAGCTCCTGTCAGCAAAGCAATAAGTACCGCAGTAAGGCATGTCACTAGCCAACAAGCAGAACTAAGCTCATAACATACACTGTGAATAACTCCTGTCTGCAAAGCAATAGGTACCGCAATAAGGCATGTCACTAGCCAACAAGCAGAACTAAGCTCATAACATACACTGTGAATAACTCCTGTCTGCAAAGCAATAAGTACCGCAATGAGGCATGTCACTAGCCAACAAGCAGAACTAAGCTCATAACATACACTGTGAATAGCTCCTGTCTGCAAAGCAATAGGTACCGCAATAAGGCATGTCACTAGCCAACAAGCAGAACTAAGCTCATAACATACACTGTGAATAACTCCTGTCTGCAAAGCAATAAGTACCGCAGTAAGGCATGTCACCAGCCAACAAGCAGAACTAAGCTCATAACATACACTGTGAATAGCTCCTGTCAGCAAAGCAATAAGTACCGCAGTAAGGCATGTCACTAGCCAACAAGCAGAACTAAGCTCATAACATACACTGTGAATAACTCCTGTCTGCAAAGCAATAAGTACCGCAGTAAGGCATGTCACTAGCCAACAAGCAGAACTAAGCTCATAACATACACTGTGAATAGCTCATGTCAGCAAAGCAATAAGTACCGCAGTAAGGCATGTCACTAGCCAACAAGCAGAACTAAGCTCATAACATACACTGTGAATAGCTCCTGTCAGCAAAGCAATAAGTACCGCAGTAAGGCATGTCACTAGCCAACAAGCAGAACTAAGCTCATAACATACACTGTGAATAGCTCCTGTCAGCAAAGCAATAAGTACCGCAATAAGGCATGTCACTAGCCAACAAGCAGAACTAAGCTCATAACATACACTGTGAATAGCTCCTGTCAGCAAAGCAATAAGTACCGCAGTAAGGCATGTCACTATCCAACAAGCAGAACTAAGCTCATAACATACACTGTGAATAACTCCTGTCTGCAAAGCAATAAGTACCGCCGTAAGGCATGTCACTAGCCAACAAGCAGAACTAAGCTCATAACATACACTGTGAATAGCTCCTGTCAGCAAAGCAATAAGTACCGCAATAAGGCATGTCACTAGCCAACAAGCAGAACTAAGCTCATAACATACACTGTGAATAGCTCCTGTCTGCAAAGCAATAGGTACCGCAATAAGGCATGTCACTAGCCAACAAGCAGAGCTAAGCTCATAACATACACTGTGAATAGCTCCTGTCAGCAAAGCAATAGGTACCGCAATAAGGCATGTCACTAGCCAACAAGCAGAACTAAGCTCATAACATACACTGTGAATAACTCCTGTCTGCAAAGCAATAGGTACCGCAATAAGGCATGTCACTAGCCAACAAGCAGAAATAAGCTCATAACATACACTGTGAATAGCTCCTGTCAGCAAAGCAATAAGTACCGCAATAAGGCATGTCACTAGCCAACAAGCAGAACTAAGCTCATAACATACACTGTGAATAGCTCCTGTCAGCAAAGCAATAAGTACCGCAATAAGGCATGTCACTAGCCAACAAGCAGAACATACACTGTGAATAACTCCTGTCTGCAAAGCAATAAGTACCGCAGTAAGGCATGTCACTAGCCAACAAGCAGAACTAAGCTCATAACATACACTGTGAATAGCTCCTGTCTGCAAAGCAATAAGTACCGCAGTAAGGCATGTCACTAGCCAACAAGCAGAACTAAGCTCATAACATACACTGTGAATAGCTCCTGTCAGCAAAGCAATAAGTACCGCAGTAAGGCATGTCACTAGCCAACAAGCAGAACTAAGCTCATAACATACACTGTGAATAGCTCCTGTCTGCAAAGCAATAGGTACCGCAATAAGGCATGTCACTAGCCAACAAGCAGAACTAAGCTCATAACATACACTGTGAATAGCTCCTGTCTGCAAAGCAATAAGTACCGCAATAAGGCATGTCACTATCCAACAAGCAGAACTAAGCTCATAACATACACTGTGAATAACTCCTGTCTGCAAAGCAATAAGTACCGCAGTAAGGCATGTCACTAGCCAACAAGCAGAACTAAGCTCATAACATACACTGTGAATAGCTCCTGTCTGCAAAGCAATAAGTACCGCAGTAAGGCATGTCACTAGCCAACAAGCAGAACTAAGCTCATAACATACACTGTGAATAGCTCCTGTCTGCAAAGCAATAAGTACCGCAGTAAGGCATGTCACTAGCCAACAAGCAGAACTAAGCTCATAACATACACTGTGAATAGCTCCTGTCTGCAAAGCAATAGGTACCGCAATAAGGCATGTCACTAGCCAACAAGCAGAACTAAGCTCATAACATACACTGTGAATAGCTCCTGTCAGCAAAGCAATAAGTACCGCAGTAAGGCATGTCACTAGCCAACAAGCAGAACTAAGCTCATAACATACACTGTGAATAACTCCTGTCAGCAAAGCAATAAGTACCGCAGTAAGGCATGTCACTAGCCAACAAGCAGAACATACACTTTGAATAGCTCCTGTATGCAAAGCAATAAGTACCGCAGTAAGGCATGTCACTAGCCAACAAGCAGAAATAAGCTCATAACATACACTGTGAATAGCTCCTGTCAGCAAAGCAATAAGTACCGCAGTAAGGCATGTCACTAGCCAACAAGCAGAACATACACTGTGAATAGCTCCTGTCTGCAAAGCAATAAGTACCGCAATAAGGCATGTCACTAGCTAACAAGCAGAACTAAGCTCATAACATACACTGTGAATAGCTCCTGTCAGCAAAGCAATAAGTACCGCAATAAGGCATGTCACTAGTCAACAAGCATAACTAAGCTCATAACATACACTGTGAATAGCTCCTGTCTGCAAAGCAATAAGTACCGCAATAAGGCATGTCACTAGCCAACAAGCAGAACATACACTGTGAATAGCTCCTGTCTGCAAAGCAATAAGTACCGCAGTAAGGCATGTCACTAGTCAACAAGCAGAACATACACTGTGAATAGCTCCTGTCAGCAAAGCAATAAGTACCGCAATAAGGCATGTCACTAGCCAACAAGCAGAACATACACTGTGAATAGCTCCTGTCAGCAAAGCAATAAGTACCGCAGTAAGGCATGTCACTAGTCAACAAGCAGAACATACACTGTGAATAGCTCCTGTCAGCAAAGCAATAAGTACCGCAATAAGGCATGTCACTAGCCAACAAGCAGAACATACACTGTGAATAGCTCCTGTCAGCAAAGCAATAAGTACCGCAGTAAGGCATGTCACTAGTCAACAAGCAGAACATACACTGTGAATAGCTCCTGTCAGCAAAGCAATAAGTACCGCAATAAGGCATGTCACTAGCCAACAAGCAGAACAGCTGGGAAATGACGATTGACAATGGACTATGTGACCTTCTAGTTTGCGGGAATTTAGTATCATAATCACACGGTTATAATGAGTGATGCTTGGTGTAAGAATTCATTAATTATATTGTTGGGCAACTTCACGAGGAGCGTGAATGTGTAATGCGCTTAGTCACTCAAACTGACATATCGCTCTTTGCACGCACAGAATGAAGTGATGAATAGTGCTCAGTGTGGTAAGTCATGACGGGAAGGACATAACGCACTTTGCACACCCGAAGTCTGGCCGATGTCAACATAACACGTAATACATAACTCAATAACTTCGTAACATCCACAATATAACATCACGCGCTATGCTCGTGCAAGCAGTTCGCCCTCCTCCCTTCGATGCCAGTATTAACTCAGTTCACACCATATCTTGACTTAACGCACTTCACACCCCCACACTTAGTATTAGTACAAATGCTGCGAGATGAGTCTACCAGAACAAACAAAATCTGATGACTGAATATCAGATCAATCAAAATCCTATCAATCGGACGTATCACTTCTATCACCGATTATATCAAACGCTCATCAAAATCAAACTTCGGCAAACCTGTAGAGAAAGGCATGGCACGAAATCAAACTAATGAAAAATCTTACTCGAAATACTTGAGTGTTCTTATTATTTACATGAGCCTCGACTCGAACCAGTGACCCTACACTGTACAATGGTGGAATCAGCATGTGTGGATAGACTGATGAACCAGGATCTCGTAATCTATAAATGTGTTTTAAAATAACTTTCCTGTCGAATACTAGACATAAATCAGAAAGATCTACCTCGAAATAAATACAAAATTCACCAGTTCTAAATTCGTTTTCAAATAACGTACCCCTTCCAGTGAACTATACTGAACAATCAAAATTGAAACTGCAAATCCACGAATCTTATCTGTACTGGAAACACATTGGGGAAAATGCTTCCCTTGCCAACAGTCAGCAGATCCGATGTTAACGACCACTCAAATATTGGACTTACTAACGCATCAGTGAGCTTCAAATATCAAACTCAATATCTATCATTAACACATCTGTTCACTTCAGGATGATAATTGTGATTCATTTCTCGCTGAGGCTCGAAGATCACATGTATCCCCGCTGAACAATCAAAATCCCTTTGTATGTGGTTATGCATATCATTTGTATATCTAAGTGAAACCCCAACTCACTCGAACCTCGACATAAACAATTTGGCTCCCATGGCCTTGCAGATAGAGTCTCTCACTGGCCTATTGTCGAATATTCACATATTATAGGGTTACCTGCCTCGATGATTATCACAAACTATGGGCGGTAAGTGGCTACACCTGTCACCACTCGTCGATATACACTTATCACATGGCTTAACTTAAAAAGGCACATTATTCATAACACACATATATTGCATGCAAATTTCTCACATATTATAAACCTTACCTTTTGAATCATTAATATTATATCTGAAATAATTACACATGATCAATCTTGCTGATCATCGCCTGCATGTATATTCAAAGGCTTTCTTGGTGTGAATGACCTGGGAGTCTCAACATTATTAATCATATTCCATCACTGGTCATGATATCATGTTATCTCATTTCATCCTGACGTCTATCCGTGATTTCAAACTCAATATACATGGCTATGTTTCAACATACACTTCATTTAATGAACAGGTGAACAGAAATAAATAACATCGTAAAATCTAAAGGGTATCTTTGCTTACTTCTAACTATTCGTGATACGCTGTTTCTACTGAATAAGACACCCCCATGTCGCTACTTTATCCTATCACAAATATCAAAAAGTAAAGACCAAAAAGTATCCTAACTGGACTATGTTATATTTACATTCTCAAATCCTTTTCCATAAACAGGAAATGACAATGAAATATATCCAACTTATAATGTTTCTTCCCCCTCCGTAGTTTATAGTAACGGGCCACGGACAGCCCCTTCCATAACGACTAATTCATAGTTATAAAGTCAGCACTCATTTCATGATGTCTTACGTCTTGCTCACATTTGTACACATCACAATTTGTTTCATAGTAATATTTTTTAAATTATCATGACCAATTAATATGATACACAAACTGTGGGCTCCACGATTTATACACTCCCTAGCCACTCCGGTCATGTGACTGGATTCTCCAATGTCGTTTGTTCTCCTCGCGCATTGATTTTGTGTTCTACATAAAATATTCTGTTTACATGGCGTTTTACACGAACAAATGACTTCATAATTTTTGCCTGTATATTAATAGTTCCCTTCAAGTACCATATTTTCCATAGAGTCAGTATATTTTTCTAATTCGTCATATGAATGGTTGTGTCTTCACTGTTCTATGACGCGCCCCATGGAATTCCGTAGCCTGGGGATTCACCGAATCGACACCTGCCAAGGAGTGGTCGGTACGCAACTCGGCTGTTCTGGCCTTCATCTTATGTATAGTTGACCTATTTTTCCAGTCTCCCTTGCCGACATGTATTGTGAAATTCTACCTCACTTTTTGGAGTGAACTCATTTGCTTGTAATTAAAACTTATTCATGTAATTAGTTGTCTAATATAATTTTTTTTTATTTTGTCAAGTATTTGGCCTCGATCTTAAATCATAGACTAAGGGACACAAAACGTTCCTGCCGATTACTGAGATAACAATTGTTAAGCAGAGGACATTGATTTATAAATATGAAGTTCAAAGGGAATGTATTGTGCCCGTTTATACCGGAGGCCACACGACCACATATGCATTTCACCAAGAATCAGTCAGCACGAGAGTCAAAATATCCCGGGGCGCCAGATTGGTTAAAGCTAATCGCAAAAACGACATAAATGAAAAAAATGCTTTACTGATTTTTGGCTCAATGCAACAATAAGGTTAGAAGGAGATTCAACTGGGCATAACACATCATGTAAAATTATCTCATTTTATTCTGAATTTAAAATTGACTGCAAAATAAAATGCTCAAAGCAGCATCATTCATGTGTGGCGACCCACATTACTATTTACACAATGTACAGAAATTTTCCAACACATTGGACAATTATCTTTGGAGACACAAGTCTGATTATCAGTCCTGTAGACTGTATTCCAAAATTATATCCATTATTTATGATTATATCCAGTTCAAATTTAATTGTCTTTACTGGAAATACTGTAGTTCACTGGTTGAATTTTTACATAATATTAACACTCGTAGAATAATTGTTCATAGAATTTTTAACTTTCACTTATTTTTCCAGTTTCAAAAAATATTGTCAAAAAATATTATTATCTCTGAATCAACACAAATTATGTACACATATTAATAACAACATCTGAAAAGTAACTGACCCTTGAGCATAGCATCGAAGAACTGTGCGAAGCACAACAAAATTAATTGTTCTTCTGACATTAAACGTTTCGAGAAGTGACTCGAATTTGAACTTCAAGTTCCTAACAAAATATATGATTTCTGAATCATCAACTTGATCAATAAATTGTTGGACCATTCAACTATTTGATTTTCCACTTGGAATCATTATTAAGAAAAATATTTATATTTGTGGCCATTTTAGAAACTTTCACAACTTGCAATTCTTGAACAGAATGCGGAAATAAGAATTGTAGCTTCATAATAAATTCATTTAGTTCATGACACTAGGATTGAAAACATCCTTCAAATTAATCGTGGTTATAGAATTATTTTTAATTGGCAGTGGCCCATTCTATTATTTTTATAAGAACACAATATTCCAACAACAACGGTAAAGGTCTTCCTCTGAAGAAGAATAAAATACTATCATGACAAATCCGGGTTCTAGCAAAATCGAAGTCTTAATGGAATCCGTAAACAAGGTTGAAATAAGAACTGATGGTTTTTAAAAAATAACCTTTGGGTCATTCATACGACGCAATGTGTAGTTACAATACCCCTTCTTTAACACTGAGTCATCGAACCTGCTTTTTGATTGATGCTCAAATAAAAACCTCCTCATTCCTGCGACTTAAACATGCGCACCTGGGAATGGCATTTCAACTACTCCACACACATAAATTTTCTTCCCAAAATTTATACAATAAATCAAGCCTCCGCTTTTTATCAACACTGGAAGATTTATTAACTTACAAGTTTATTTTATTTTACCAATCAGTTCAAACCGTGAAGTTACCACACTTATGATACTCTCTATTTCACTTTCGAATGTGTATCTACGTCATGATTTTATATAAATACAAAAATATCCTAATTGATACAAATATCATTTGCTTCCCGTTTCATGTCTCTCCGTGTTATCTGAAAAATATACTTTGCTCATTGCAAATATTAACTGTTCAACCAGAACTGTAATGTTGGTTGAATGCGGGCTTGCGCTAACCACTATCCTTCGGAAAATCACCTGTTCCAAACTAGAAATGATTAAACTACTTCATAAGCTCTCTCTCAATGAATGTGATTATTAGAAAATATAAGATCCAAGAATTATTTAGAAAAGTTATGAAAATCATTATTATTATTATTAGTGGATTATTATTATTATTATTATTAGTTATATTATTGAAAATGTGTTTAATTATTATTTCATTATGTGAGAATCCACATGTTCGATTCTTCGAATATGGATAAAAGATCCATTTCTCAACAAAAATAATTATTAACTTTTACAGTTACCTCGGCTGATTACCGTGATTATCAAAAAATTATGAAACATTAAATAAATGCTCGTTATGCTCGGTCATCGATCCTAAACTGTTCTGAGTGCTGAAAATACTCAGAATAACTCTAATATGTCTTGCGTAAATCATTGCAAGATTTAAATACGAAGAAAAACAAATGTGTTGGTCATCTGCAGAAAATGAGTTTGTTCCAATTAGCTATGCATAATATAAAAGTCAAATGTGGCTTACATTTCTCGTTGGTCTTGAAGCGTAGTGAACCTGGTGTGTACCAGATTTATCCAGATACATGCCCTATTGTACACGCACGTCTAATCCTTGTATCGGCCGCCATTATATACCCACAATCTGTCTAACACGACATAGTGGAAATATTTCTTGAAGTTATAAGTAACTGCTGATCCATTTTAATATTGACTTCTGTTAAAGCCATAGCAGTTTGCTTAAATGGGGTCAGATCCAAATGATCTATTCTCAAATACGTCAGTTGTAACATAATTCAAGGTAATCTTTTCAGTACAAGAAAACACTGACAGTCTAAATCAATCAACGGCTGTTCTGAAGATCGTTCCCTGGGCATGGTTTATCACCATCTATCATGCGCGAAGAAACTTATAGTTTCCCTTTGTCGGCTAAGGAACAACACCGTGATAGACTAGCCTTCAATATACTGAAAGATCGGAGTGGTTATCAAGTTACAATTTATGAAACTGACTAATTGGATTAAAATATCCAAGCATTGAATTATTATTTCTGGACTGTGGCAAAGTACTTTCTAGACAAAGTCTAGCATATGTCCATATAGAAATAAAGTATTTCACCAGTGACCGTAGAAAAATAACAATCACCTTAGTGATTCCCTCTGCCGGAAACGTACTATGTTCCACACGTATCGTAACACTTTTGTGACTATCACAATTTAAAGATATCTTCTGCGTAGATCCGGCAACCATGTGCCTTGGCTCAACGTAGCAGCAGCACCTTGTCATGCAAGAGCTTGGTTCGAAGTGAGCTGATGATGCTTGGGCCGGTCGGCTTTTATTCAAAACTGTCGGGTCCACGCTGGATCACGCTGAAATCTGGAAATCCTCATATCTCCGGTGTTTCTGGTCCGATTCACTTGAGACTAAGTGCATTCTCTTTCATTTGGCCGTGCCTGTAATCTGATCCAAGTCTCAAGTCTCTACTCCATGGCTAACTATTTAATCAACTAATAGTCTCGACCTCTGCTACTACTCGCTACGTCACTTAACATGCTCTTGGCTGCACAAAGTTTCCATTCCATTCTAGAAGTAATGGAGCGCGATATTCAAATATCTCAACTTTCAAAAGCGGCTGTAGCCTTTCCCTTGATATCTAGGTGTCTGAATCTTGGAATACCCATTCCTAGAGTTGGGCACATCCACCCCACACCTAGCAAAAAATACAAATTGGAAAAATTTTATTTTTCCTATCTACACATTAAATCATCTGGTTCTTGAAAAATAAATCTTCAAATTCACTGCATTATAAGTTCCCACGATGTTACCAGTTCGTGTATTGGTGATTTCATAGCTTCCATTGTTGTTTACTTCCACAATATCATCATCATTTGGATCCATGTCTCCCTGTAGAAAACGAAAAATGTTTCTAAAACGTCGGTCTCTCCTCTGGGATAAATGCGACAATCTTAACCTTCTCAAGGTATCCTCATCCTCCTGCGTCAGGTTAACTTGAAAAACCTTAGATGTAGACTCCACTGCTCTACTCAATAAATCGGCCCCAATGTTCAATTTTCCAGGAGTGTGTTCAATAACTAGATTGAATTGTTGAATAAAAAGTGACCATCTAGTTATCCTATCACTGGCAAAGTTTGTTCTCAAGATAAACTCCAATGCATGGTGATCAGTCCTCACAATTACTGAATGTCCAATTAACATTTTCTTCCACGACTCCAACGCGAAGATTACAGAAAGTGCTTCTAACTCTGTGGTGTAATAATTCCTTTCTGATGGACGAAGTTTCCTGCTTATGAACGCCAGGTAATGTCTCTTGTGATCGTCATCTTCTTGAAGAAGAATAGCTCCAATCCCTACGGTGGATGCATCGGATTATATGATGAAATTCTTGGTAAAGTCAGGATACTCTAATTTCACGCTGTTTACCAATAACCTCTTGGCATCTTGAAATGATTGTTCACAATCTTCATTCCATTTCCATTTGTTTCCTTTCTTTAATAATTCCTGCAATGGAGCAACCGTCTTGGTGAAGCTTGGACAATGCCCTGCAAAGAACTGGCATGTCCCGAGAAAACTGCGGACATTCTTCACTCTAGTAGGTCTAGGGAAATTTGCAATCACCTGTATCTTTGTCTCATTGGGACGGTATCCTTCTCCATCCAAAATGTGGCCCAAAAATTTTATTTCCTTCCGAAAGAACTGACATTTTCGAAGGTTTACTTTAAAGTTCGCTTTTCTCAAATCTGCGAATAACATCTGAAGATGTAACAAATGTTCCTCCTTAGTCTCAGATGCAATTAGGATATCATCTATGTAACGAATTGCTATCTCTTTTACTTCAGGACTCAAGTTTTGTTCCAGTGCTCTGATCAAAACAGATCCAGATATTTTGACCCCAAATGGTAGACGGCGGAATACATATGTCTGCTGGTCAAACATAAACCCTGTAAACTTTTTGGAATCTTCACTAAGCCTAATGTGGTGGTAGGACGAAGTGAGATCAATGTTAGAGAACCAGACCTTGCCTTGGAATTTCCTTAACAGTTCCCTAATGATTGGTGGTCTGTCATACTCTGGCAGCAATCTTGAATTCAAATTTCGCGCGTCTAAACATAGTCTCAGACTTCCAGCTGGCTTAGACACTACTGCTAATGGATTGACATAAGAGGTAGTGTACTTTTCAATCACATTGTTACTTTCCATCTCTTTGATAAGCACTTTTACCATTTCTCGATGCTTTTCCGCTACCGGATACAATTTAGCATGGAAAGGTGCGTCATCATTTACACGAATACGATATTCAAAATCTTTAATTTCACCAGGTTTAATATCAAAAATATCGTGGTACTCTTCCAAAATTTTTCCTAGCTCTGGGGACTCCTTCTCAGTGTAGACTTCTCTTCCTTCAGCTTCATGAAAAATCAGAGACCATTGAGCATCTCCCTCGATGTCTTCCTCTTCTTTTCCCTCGAAGTTTATCTCTTCGGTATTCTTGAATCTGATCGTCTCTGTCTTCATATCTATCACTGCTTGATATTTCTGATTGAAATCCGCTCCCAATATCATGTCAAAAGCCATGTCCTTCATTACTACAAACACATGTCGGAAATCATGTCCTCCAATAGTAACACATAAGTATAATTGTGTTTTACACAGAGATATTTTGTTGGGTATTATTCCTTGGATTTTAATTCCTGATACTGGAATCTCCTCTAAATTCTCTTTGAGCTTCCACAGAATATAAAGCTTCTCGCTCACAAGACAAAGCATAGCCCCAGTATCAATTAAAGTATCGACAGGCATACCGAATACTTCTCATGATATGATTGGCATTTTAATTCTTGTACCCATTTCTTTCCGTTCGTCATTATGTTGAATTAAGTCATCATCCTCTGCTTACCATTTAATAATCCTGGAAGTGAAAGTGTTTAAAATTCTATCTTCTACTGTGAATTCGAAGTATTTTTTTCTTTTTCATTCCCCCGGGTTTGTTGTGTTCCCGATGGGCCTGGTTCATTGGGCTTCTGTTCCAAGAACTGCAAGTTTTCTTGGTGTCTTTCTTCCAAGTTCTTCCTCGTCTCCTTATTGAACTCTTCATTGGACTGACGAGTGTTCACATTCCCTCTGTTATTGTAGTTATTGTTTCTACCATAGTACCTTCTTTCCTGGTACCTTCCTTGATTATCCCTTCGCCTTCTCCATCGAGTATTATATCGATATCCACCATCCGGTCTCGCATAAGGCTTGTAACTGTATCTGTTATTGTTCTGATTCCATCCTCTTTTATCGGGCTCTTCCCTCGGCGTTTTCTCTTCTCGCCCCTCTCGAATCTCTCGAGGTGTTTGGGAATAACTGTCGGCCATAACAGCGTTCACAGCGTTGTTATTCTTTCCTCCCTTCTGATGGAAGAATTGAGCATTCGTGTGATCAAGTTTCTGCAATACCTCGTCAAATTGCTCCATATTATAAATGTCAGCAGCGATCAAAGTTCTTTGGACGTCTGCTGGAAACTGACGTATTAATGCGGTAATTAATTCATTATCTGGCATCGGCGGATCTAAATGTTGTAGTTTAGAAAGCTGTCCAGAAAAGTACGTAGAGTATCGAGTAGTTTGTGTCGTCGAGAATCTCTTTGAACATAATTCTGCACTGACTTGCTGTTGGGTTTCCGGGGACCAAAACTTTTGTAATAACCCACGGGAAAACTCCTCAAAATTGGTGAGAGTGGACCTAAAAGCTCTAAACCAAAGAAGTGCGGGACCTTCCAAAAAATTTCCCTATCACTCGGATCTGTCTTTCCTTAGGGATTTTGGAATCTTTTAGGTAATCACCTGCTTCTCTCAAGAATTCTACGGGTGTCACAGAATCTCGCCCTGAAAATTTAGAAGGCTTATCCTCTACATTCTTGAATACAGTTATGGGGTTGGATTGAAATACTGTCCTGACCTCATCGTGTCTTTGACTATCAGTTTCTCTAGCTGCTCCTAGGTTTATCTGTATCTGTCCTTCTCCCCTTATACTTGGCATTTTCAACAGATGGTCAGACTGTTTCTCGTCCTTGATTTGGGTTCTCATAGCCTCAATTTCCTTATGGTTTTCTTCTGCCATTTTTCTAATTTCTTCGGTTTCCTTACAGTTCTCCTTGACATCAGTGGATATCTGGTTCATAACAGCCTCGTGACTTTTCAACGACCCTGTCACATCTGATATGTCCTTCTGAGTTGCTTGAATATCTTTGGAAATTACTTGAATATGGGATGACAAAGATTCCATAATTTCCTTGACTTCTTCTTGGTTCTCCAGCTTGAGTGTGTCTTTAATCTCATCGATAACTGTGGTTTTAATTTCAGTTTGTAATTCATTAATCACACCTTCTCTTATTTCTCCCACTATGAGTTCTTTGAATTGTTCTGTCAAACGTTGAACAACTAGAGTTGCCTTCTCAATGCTCTCTTTCTTCACTCTGATTTCTAGGTTGATCATGTCTTCACCAACTTTCCTAAGACCATGTTCTATCCTATCAGCTAAGCTTTGGGATCTTAGATCGGCATCGCGAAATTTATCGTCCATTAAACTTGCGTTAGTGGCTAATGAAGTTTCGAGCTCATGTGTTTTTTCGCATAATTTAGTCATTTTACTCTCAAGTGACATTTTCAAGATTTCGGAATTCTCTTTAAATTTATTTTCCATAGAATTAAATTTACTATTTAAATTTTCTTTCAAGTTATCTTTTAACCTGCTTTCTAACAAATCGGAATTTTCCTTGAGTTTATCATCTAAACTTTTTTCAAGTTACATTTTAAAGAATCAGAATTTTCTTTAAGTTTATTTTCTAAAGAATCAGAAAGAATTATCACCTTGTCATGCATGAGCTTGGTTCGAAGTGAGCTGATGATGCTTGGGCCGGTCGGCTTTTATTCAAAACTGTCGGGTCCACGCTGGATGACGCTGAAATCTGGAAATCCTCATATCTCCGGTGTTTCTGGTCCGATTCACTTGAGACTATGTGCATTCTCTTTCGTTTGGCCGTGCCAGTTATCTGATCCAAGTCTCAAGTCTCTACTCCATGGCTAACTATTTAATCAACAAATAGTCTCGACCTCTGCTACTACTCGCTACGTCACTTAACATGCTCTTGGCTGCACAAAGTTTCCATTCCATTCTAGAAGTAATGGAGCGCGATATTCAAATATCTCAACTTTCAAAAGCGGCTGTAGCCTTTCCCTTGATATCTAGGTGTCTGAATCTTGGAATACCCATTCCTAGAGTTGGGCACAGTATATCCACTTCAAGCTGGGAGTTATGCCCCAAATACACGGAAGTGAACGGATGGGTGCAGAATAGTGGCGTACAAGGTCTCTCATGTTCACCGTCGATATATCAGCTTCACTTTTATTTGTATGTTAACACTGAGAAATCTTTATTACTGTATTTTACATTTCTTACAACTGATTAAGATGTGTGTAAGTATTTCTACCCTTATTATTCCCGTTTCCACAGTGTTGGGAAGGAGATTGAGAGAGTTCCTATGGGGAAACGGTTCTTTCTTACAGCCGGAGTTTATGATAACAACATTCTTGTGTAGAAGTGACGCTCCCAGCAAACGTTAACGTGTTTCTGTTTATTGATGTTTCTTGTTTGTTGTTTTTGTTCTTCGCCGTCAGTGATTCATCAAGTGTGATATTTCTCTACATATACGTCGATGATTCTAGATTAAACCCACTTTCTTACCTCTATGTACTGTTTAATAAGAATGAAATATGGTGAAGAGATGGTATGAAGTGTCCATGGCCGATTAAGATGTACAATCCCGCATTTGCCTGGCATAACAAATGAGAAAGTGTACTAAACAGTTTTATAGAAAATCGACGGTCGGTTTCAAACCCAGTTGTCTTCAGAGTGGGGAAGTACCCTGACCACATGGCCAGGATCTCGAAGTTTTGTGATATTTTAAATAAGCTCAGCTCCTTTCCTCAAGCCATGTTTTATGATACAGACTATATTTATGATAGCTTTTGAAATAGGCAATGAGTTGGAGCGAAGCTATTGAAATGTAAGTCAATGTCACTGCAGTCATAACTGCTCCAGGCTTTCTTTTGTCTGTTGAACTCTACCGGTGATTCCTCCGGGAGATAGAAACACTGGCTCATGTCCTTGAATATTTTCCAGCTTTGCAACGAAGATATTCCGACACCATAAAATCATGCCCTGTATTGTTATCAGAAGAAAGGATATAACGTCCAAGAATAAGTCTGTGTCATATCATATATCGCAGTTTAAGGTGACTGGAGATGCCGCCAAGATCAAGAAGGGTTTCCTAATAAATCCAACCAGGAGGCCTAAACACCACCTGGGCCAGCCTTAAGAAGGAAACACATGATGGCTTATCGCATTACATTTCACCTTTGTTGGCAGCCCGGGAAAACGGAAAGTTTATTTCTAGAACATCTTTACTGTTTCGCAGTACCGCAGTAACTCTAATAACTACTCTTGATATATAATGTAAATACAGTCGGTCTACTGCTTGCAGTAGAAGAGTTATGTAGTGGCAAAATGTATGTTATATAGTCTACACAACGCTCTATCCAGTTGCGCTTAATGCAATTGGCTTACTCGAAGTTTTTACAAATGTAGCAGCCGTAATCATAAATTCTGTTGTGTTTTTGTTGTTGTTGTTGAAACTATTCATGTAGAATATTTCTTATATGACATAACGTGAGTGATTTATACGTTTATACTTAAAAGCTGTCAGGTAGAACTGTTGAGGGCTAAGACACAAGTCTTGTAAGTGACCTGTGAGACTGAAATGGGACAAGAGGTTGAATTAGCCCCTTATAGTCTTACTGCTAGAAATTGCTTATTACATATTATTTTTTCAGCCCTTAAACCTATTACTTCCTTTATTGCACTGTTCACCATATTTTCTATCATAGACCTATCAAGGAAGGGTGGCTTTTTTAGGATAAGACTTGTATAATGCATCAAGATACGCTGGAGAATAAGCATGTAGGGGATGATAACCTCGTTGTTCCGTCCATTAAAGCCTCAATAACTTACTAACTAAATCAAGAAAGTAATTTCAGTCAGTGCAATAGCTAGTATATCCTGACTTCCTGTTGAGCTGTGCTGTAAAGTTACATTATTGATTGTGTAGAAGCGTAAGTTAATACCTCAGAAATTAATGATTTATTTTTGTCGCTAGGTTATAAAAGAAGAATCCCATGATGGTGAGAGGGATGCAAATAGAAGTCATCCAAATGAGTAAGTAGACAACAAAATAAGGAGAAATATTGTTCATTTGCGAATGTAAACTAAAAAATTGTTAGCTTTGAATATTTTTCCTCTTTTTATATTTGTCATTGAATATATTTATTTGTGTTATTGTCAGACACAAGTGGATAATGATGTTAAGGTTTTATTTAGCAGCCCTAAAACTAATCATTCTCATTCAGAGTTTTCACTGTACAAAGTATTTCAGTATATATATATGGTATCCAGTATGGAGGTTTATGAGGAGATGAATTACGCACTTATAAGCTATTTGTGATTGGAACTGTTTCTGATGTGTGGAAAACCCTATCACGTGTTAAGAAAAGTTCTGTGATGTGAGTTTGTAAAGGAAAATCCGCTACTTCGAACTTCCCCTATTGTGATCCTATATCCAGGAATTTTGTTTTCAATCCCATACCTGTCGTATGTTGCTGATTCACCTAAATCTGTGAATGTAAACAGATTTCTTCTCACCCGATGGTTCTACATGTAGCAACCACATCAAAGGTCAATCACAAGTAATCTAAGCCACAAAATAAAATAATGCATTATACAGTAAGATATAATCAAGTGTATACAGACAATGAATTGAAATACGGTTGGTACAATACAAAATCACTCATGACATTACAACCATTACTCTCTTATTCAGTACGGTACAGAATCACTGTTGTAATACAATATACTGAAACTTGTGTGGCAGAACCCCCGCCATTCTAAAAGTGGTGTTTCATTGTTTGCCCACTTCTACTCTAAGCAATTGCTGGGATGGTACCTAAATTCAGATCACGGCCGCCTCCTACCCTAACCATTGCCCCAATTACAAATACACTAGTTTAGCCATCACAATGACACTGGCTATGGGATAAGTACAAGGGGCTCGTTGACCATGATATCGTAAAGCACTTAAATGAATCATCATTAAACAACCAGAATGTATTGCATATACTCATCTACAAATAAAAACCTAATGTTACTTAACGGACGTCATCGTTTTATATACTCAGTGTGGATACATTTATATTTGGGTCATATTGTCTAATACTAGGGGTTGGAAGCAGACAACTGCTGGTATTGATACTGTCCGCACTCCTATCGGCTGGTCGATACAAACTCCACAAGTCACGTCACTTTCTCTTCTGAGCGATATGGTTTAGCTAACGTTGGAGGTGAAGTGTGTGTGCTAATAGTAGAACTGACATGATACTTAATTGGTTCGTTTTTAATACTTTATTCTGAAGGGGAGCAAAAGTAGAGATTTGGCCTTGCTTTACTTGTCCCTCAGATGGTGCTGACATTATTAACAATAGTAAAATAATATTTAATCTATGCTCTGCTGCAAGCAACGGGAAACTATAAACGTAACGTTCTTGCCGACGAGACCAAATGGAATAAGAAGCTCTTAAATTTACTTCGTTATGATTAAACTGATTCCCAAAACCTGGCTTTTGATTGAAAAAAAAAGCTTTGGGGCCAACATTAACTCTGACGACAGTCCGGTTGTTATGATTTATATGGTACAAGGAGGAACTACAGTGTTAACTTTAGGAAATAATACAACAACATCTGTGGAAAAATGATAAGCGAAGACAGACTAGGCGGTCACTCGGGGTATATTAGAATCAATGGATAACAAAATGAAAAACAAGAACGCGCGAAATGTAAGGCAAAAAGCCTAATTCAGCCTACTGAATGATCAGGTCAACAAGACTAGCTCATGATGTATCGGTTAGCATAGTTGTTTGTCGCTTCGGAAGTTGGCATTCGATTTCTGGCACTGCCTTGAGTTGTAATTGTGGTCGGTGCGCTGAATCGGGGTACACTCAGCCTGTTGAGGCAAATTTGAGAAGAGGTGGGTTCGATTCCCTCTCCAGCCACCCACAAAGTTATTTTTCCGCGTCTCACTTTTCCTCTCCAGGCAAACGAGATTTTATATAGGGACTGATTTTGTTTGGCCACTAGAAGGCCTATGTGTTTTTGAACCAGCAGACATTGGTGATATCCCTGAGTTACTACATTGTATAGGGGCACAGCATCTCATCAGTTTACTTCTCTTATATTTATGTTGGGTTTTTGACAGACATATCGAGGGTGACATAAGTTTTTTTCCGGAAGTATAATATTATGCCTAAACCTAGCAAAGTAGCTGACGGATGGGAAGATTGTCATCGCAATGAATTTCAGGATTCATGCTACTAAATTTTTGACTCGAGTAATTTACAAGATAATGTGACGACAGCCCAGTTAGGCGAATACTAGTATTAGTCAGCAGAAGCGTAGGATTAAGGGAATCTCAAAGCAGCACAAAGCTTATATGAGGAAAAATGATTGTTGTATTAAAAAGGAAAACTAAATCCCTCACAAGATAAGTATTAAGAGTTTTAGCGAGATTAGACACAGTCTTGATTATGAAAACACAGTAATCACGATGCATAGATTGATAACGACCCTTGGTAGGAAACTAGCTGAGCGAACTATACCAGCGACACTCATCTAAACATGGTGAACTATTTCCGGGTTGAGAATTTGCATAGTTTCAAAGCTTTTTCAATCTTGAACATTGATCTAATTGCTTGAGGTTGAGAGTCTAGTGATATGAGTAGAGTTGACCCATTAGACAGTTAGACACAAAGTTACAAAATTCAAGTTATTGACTTTGACAGATTATAAATGAAACAAGTAGTTCCGTGAAGAACTATACAGCCTATTTTCATATATACTATTCATGTTCATTGCCTCTATCAATATAAAAAAATCAGTTTGATTCCTGTAATGGATTCGTATATAGGCTATTAAGAACCGTCTAAATATTTCGGATGGTCGCCATGTTGGATTTTTATATATGTAGTTCCTAGAGCAGTGGTCGCCAAACTTTTGAGCCAGTGATCCACCATAGCATTCATAAATCTTCTATGAGCTACCAAGGAATACTGGGCCAAGGAAAGTACGCATCATTGTATTAAAATATTCTGTTTATTGCCTAAAAACATACATTTCTAGTATTAATCAAATAACAATGAAGATGGAAACTATTACAAAAAGTTTCTAAACTTACATGTTAATGAGGGGAGTGGAACTGTTTTTAGCCATCAAGTATCTTCTTGTACTTTGGAGAGTATGTTGTAGCCGCCATTCTGATGCAGTTAACCAAGTGTCCATTGGTCAGTCTGTTTCTATATTTATTTTTAATGAACTTCATAGAGGAAAATGTTGATTCACATAAGAATGTAGATCTGAACAATCTCAATCCAACTTGAACAAGGGTTATCTTCCCGATTGAGACACTCCCATTACAAAGTTAAAAAGTAATCGGTCTCCCATTCTGCATGGAACAGATATAATTTCAGCTTTTTGCTTGAACTAGCCATTCTAACAACACACAAGAAACAACGTGCACGCATGAACTGATCACACACAACACAGACGTAACCTCACTCTGCCACAGCCGGTAACCGCACGCAACTCAGGGTTGCCAACTTGCCATTTCAGTGTGTAACCGCGAGCTACCGGTGGCTCGCGATCCACAGTTTTGCGATCTCTGTCCTAGAGTTATGTACTATTACATGAAGAATATTGTGTAGGTGAAGTATTCAAACTTCAATCGCTTGATTAGGACACAAGAAATAAAATCGAGATTTTAAAATGATGCACAGTTGCCATCTTGTGGTTATGAAAACAATTGAAATAAATTAGATGCCAGTGGATCAAAGTTTCTATACGCATTTTCCGTTCCAAATTTTACTGCGCTCGGATGGTGAAATCTTGAGAAAAGTATATTCAAATGTTTCATCTTCGCTTGGCCACCATGTTTGTTTTGTACTTTACAGGTTTTTGAACGATGTTGGATTGGTGAGACGTATACAATTTGAAGGGCACGTTTGGGGTCGACCGAAATGGTACTATGACCTCACCGAGTTTCATTGAAATCGCTTCAGCAATTTGGAAGTTATAAGGGGAAACGCACACACACACACAAGGACAAAAGGTGATCTCAAAAGCCCATTTTGTTATCAATGAAATTAGGCTAAAAAGAGTAAATCCCCCGTTGCGCCTAGCCAATAGTTTTACTTTTACATTTAGCATAGATTATCTCGTTGGTGGAATTGATGTTTGACATCAAAACAAGTAGTTCCGTGAAGAACTAAATAGCCTATTTTCATATATCCTACTAATATTAATTGCCTCTATCAACATACAAATTGTCTGTTTGATTGCTTTAATAGATTCGTAGATATTGAGAACCGTCTAAATATTATGGATGGTCACCATGTTAGACTTTTATATCATAGGCCTTAGATTTATGTACTATTACTTGAAGATTATTGTGTAGGTGTTATATTCAACTTCAATCGTATGACTAGGACACAAGACATATAAGCGGGATTTAAAAATTTCGCTCAGCCGCCATCTTGTGGTAATGAAAATAATTTAAATGAATTAGATGCCAGTCGATTAAAATTTGTACAAGAATATACCGTATCAAGTTTCCCTGCGCTCGGTTGGTTAAAACGCAAAAAACGTCCATTTGAATATTTAAATTTCGTTTTGCTGCCATGTTGGATTTGTGCTTGCCAGGTTATTGAACAAGCATAGGTGAACTTATGCTCATAGCCTCTATACACTTACAACATTTCAGTTTGATTGCTGTAGTAGAATAATAGATACTGAGAACCGTCTAAATATTTCAGATGGTCGCCATGTAGGCCATAGAGTTATGTACTATTAGATGATGATTATTGTTTACGTTCATTATACAAATGTTGATTTCGAACCCATGATTAGAACACAAGAAATAAAAACTTAATTTTCGAAATTCGCAGAGCCGCCATCTTGAAGTTACGTAATCAATTGAACTAAATTAGATACCAATGTGTTACAATGTGTATAAACATTAGCTGTACGAAGTTTCATTGCGTTTGGATCATTAAATTGCGAGAAAAGTCTATTTAAAACTTTCAACGTTGACTTGGTCGCCATGTTCGTTTTGTAGATAATCGGTTTTTGAGAGTCACATAGATGAACTTTTAGTAGTGCCCTTTATGTCCGTACAAAATATCAGGGTGATACCTGTAATAGTTTCAGAGATATAGAATGCCGGTGAAATATTTCGCTCAGCCGCCAACTTCAGATTATGTAAACAAATGAATAAAGTTAGATGTCAGTGCATTACAAAGTGTATAAACATATACTGTACCAAGAGCAGATGGATTGATTGGCTGGTAGATATCCTGAGAAGAGAAGAGAAAATGGTGAAGACAGTGCTAGAAGGGAAGCCACAAGATACGATACCCCTGGGTAGACCAAAACTGAGGTGGATGGATGGAGTCAAGAAAGACTTGGAGACACTGTGAGCGAACGAGAACATGGCTAGCAACAGAGACCAATGGAAGAGGCTAAAGAGTGAGGCAATGAACCGACTTCGGTTCGTGTAGCCAACGAAATAAATAAGTAAAACCAAATTTCGTTGCGTTTCGTTGGTTAAATCGCGAGAAACGTCTATTTGAAAGTCGCAACTTCGCTTGGCCACCATGTTGGTTTTGTAGTTACGAGGTTTACAAAAGTCACATAGGTGAACATTTAGTAGTTCCCTGTATCACCGTACAAAATTCCAGGGTGATATCGGTAATAGTTTCGAAGATATTGAATACCGGTGAAATATTTCGCACAGCCGCCATGTTGGATTGGTGAGACGTAACAAAATTTGAAGGGCACGGTCAGGGTTGCCCGAAATAGTGCTATGAACTTACCGAGTTTCATTAGAATCGCTCTAGCCATTCAGAAGTTATTAGGGGGGACACACAAAAATCCATCCCAAACACAAGCACACACAGACACACGGACAAAAGGTGATCTCATAAGCCTATTTTTTAAATGAAAATGATGATACCTTGCCATCGAGATAGAAATATAGCAGATTTCATTACTTGCAAATATTAAGAGAGCTTTTAACTTATCTGTGCATGTGTATTGGCGGTCAATGCATGTCAGATTTCCAAAGTGAAATGCCATGTCCTGTTGTTCGGATCCCACGCAAAAAGGCGGTCCCGGTGGCTCATGATCGCATGATTAACGGACACTTAAGACTAAAAGCTTTCTTTAACTGGCAGTGCTGATAGAGCAATTATCACCACATGGCTTTCACAAAATGTCGGACGACTAACGGCAGTCCCTTGTCGATAGACCGAACGAGTCTGTTGGCGGCCATTAGAAGCGTAACAAGTGAGCAGGCTCCCGACTAGCAAGGCGATCGAGGGGGAGAAGGTAGTGGGAGAGAAGGAGGACATAAGGGTCAATAAGGTAGAAAGTATAAATCGTTACTATTATTGTTGTTTTAAGGGGCGGAACTACGAGGTCATCTGCCCCAAAGCATAAATCATTAAAGCACACACATTTTTTGTTGATACAGAGTTCAACTAATGTAAAAGTGTGTAGGTTGCCTTCTGTAGAGGACGAGTCGAACATCCAAGCGTCATACGTAGTTGGTGACAACGAGTTCTTACGTTGACCGCAGGAGATGAGAGAGTTCCGCCAGTGCCACGTGAAGGCACACGAAGGAGAACCTAGATGATTTTGTTGAAAGAAGGGTAATGAATCTCGTTCACTGAAACACACTAAACACAGGCATGAGCAAAACCACAAGGAGAGAGCAAAAACACTCAGAAATTTCTGTCGGTGGCTTTCAAGGAAGACAAACTGCGAAAGGTGTATATTCAAGGAATATATCAATGTCGATTGTCACATGAAGCCATAAAAGAAGTTAGTGCCTCCTGGTACTTAGGAAGCAATATGGACCAAGCGGAGAAGATACATAAAAGATGGGTTGACATATGGACACATCATATATAGATGCAGTTAGTGGGAAGTCATTTTTGAGGCCGAGGTCTGGAGTGTGGTGCTATAAGTGCTATAAGTATGTGAAACTTGGTTTATTCCTTCTGCAGGAACGGGAAAATAAGAGCATTTGAATGTGGTGTTATTGGAGAATGTTGGAGATCGGGCGACTAGATGGAGTAAGAAATGAGGTGTATTGAGATGAATGGGGTTAGATGGGTCTGGTGAGTGGTAATGAAAGGAAGAGATTGGCAGGGCTCTTATTTAGGCACCAGGAATAGCAAATTTTCAGTGGTAATGGAAGCAAGAATAAAGGACATGAACTATAGGCATTAAGCAAGGTTAGAATATGATAAATATATTGCTTCGGTTGTAGGGTTTAGAGGTAATGTAAAGACGGACTATTTATCTTAACAATGGGAGAAATGTAGCGCAGTATTGAAAATCAAACATCAACGACATTAAAAGCAAACACTACGACGTCAGTATAGAATTCTTTTCACTCAACTTTTTAGCCGCTTTGCGAGACTTCAGCTCAATGATGCGCAAGAAGAGACACTATTTCATAAATTTGCTCATCGGCGATCCATAGGCGAAGGTCAGCAGGGATGCGAAGGGTGCAAACTTAAACACCTTGTCCTTTATTGCATGCGGCATGCAGGAATCTAACGCCTATGGATCAGAAGAATGTGGTGGATAAGAAACAATCCCAACACACTCATGCTCACGGAGCTATGACCCCGGAGTTTCCAACAAGAACACAATATTTTCTGTCAAATTAAATTCAATTGAAAAACATTCACACTGTGTGAAAAGCATATTATTGAGCAATAAAAACGGAATCAGTTCCCAATATTTCTTTAAGACTTATTTCCTGGTAGCGATATTAATGAATGTTTCTCCAATTATAGTTTCTTTACTTTGAAATCCATACCTTGACTATTATTTCACTTCCTATAATAATGTACCATATTTCGAACTGTTAGTACCTTCTATTTCAGGCTGATATGTCCTCATACGTTGAATCTGGCTGCAATGAATGTATATAGTGTTGGTAATAGTGGAAGACAAAATCAAAAAGTGAAAAAATATTCATGCTGCGTATGCGAAGCTAAGTTTAGTACGAAAGGAAATTTGAAGACACACATGCTAATCCATAGCGGGGAGAAGCTGCATTCATGTAGCGTATGCGAAGTAAAGTGTGCTGGAAGAGGAGATTTGAACAAACACATGCTAGTCCATAGCGCGGAGAAGCCGTATACTTGTAGCGTATGCGATGTTAAGTTCAATTTGAGAGGAAATTTGAAAAAACACATGCCAATTCACAGCGTGGAGAAGCCGCATTCATGTAGCGTATGCGATGCTAAGTTTACTTATAAGGGATACTTGAAGAGACACATGGTAATTCATAGCTGGGAGAAGCCGCATTCATGTAGCTTATGCGATGCTAAATTTTCTTCCAGAGGAAATTTGAAGACACACATGCTAATACATAGCGGGGAAAGTCATGTAGCGTATGCGAAGTAATGTTTACTTTAAGGAGAAACTTGAATCAACACATGCTAATCCATAACGGGGAGAATCCGTATCTATGTAGCGTATGCGAAGCTAAGTTTACTTCGAGAGGAAATCAGAATACGCACATGCTAATTCATAGCAGCAAGAAACCGCACTCATGTTGCGAATGCAAAGCCAAATTCACAAAGAGGGGAACTTTGATTAATCACATGCTAATCCATAGCGCGGAGAAGCCGTATGTTTGTAGCGTATGCGAAGCTAAGTTTAACTGAAGAGGAAATCTGAAGACACACAAGCTACTTCATAGCGGGGAAAAGTCGTATTCATGTAGCGTATGCGAAGTTAAATTTACTCGTAGAGGAGATTTGAATAAACACATGCTAATCCATAGCGGGCAGAAGCCGCATTCATATATCGTATGCGAAGCTAAGTGTACGTGAGAGAAAATTTGCCGATTTATGCTAATTCATAGCGGGAAGAAGCCGCATTCATATATCGTATGCAAAGTTAAATTTATTCGCAGAGGAAGTTTGAATAATCACATGCTAATCCATAGCAGTATTAGACCGTTTTCATGCAGCGTATGTGGAGACAAGTTTACTCCAAGAGGAAATTTCAATCAACACATTTTAATCCATAGTGGCAGGGAGCCCTACACATGTTCCGTGTGCGAAGCCAAATTTAACCAGAAAGGAGATTTGAAGTCACACATCCTTATCAATAGAGGAGAGACGCCATTTTCCTGTAATCTGTGCGAAGCTATATTTACCCATGGACGGAATTTGAAGAAACACTTGCTACGCCACAGGCACGAGAAGCTTGACTAAAGTACCAATTGCGAAGAAGTTACTCTCAAAACAAGATTTATGGACAAACATCCTAAACTATAAAGTAAGAGAAAAAAAAAACATGTGGAAAATGCGAAGTGAACCAAGCTCATAGGGGACATTTGTAGACACATTTTGTAATAATAATCATATTCAGTGGCAAATGATATCAGAAGAATCACATATATGCTCATGATGTTGTTTTTTCCTACTTACCAAATTCCTCTGTACATTAGCCCTTTACAGTAACAATTCTCTTTACCACCTCATCATTTGTTACTCTACCTACCCATCTGATATTCATCATTCTCCTTAACACCACACTTCTGGAGCATCTTTATCATATTTTATGCTGCGTCGACAGTCCAAGTTTCAATTCGTCGGAGTGCCACTACCCAGATAATTCAAAACTGATTCTTTAACACTTAGATCTATATTTAATATCGACGCAATTATAGTACGTAAAAGGTCTTCCTTGCCCGAATGAACCTACTTTTTATATCTTAATTCTACAAGAACTTTTCTCGAATTGTCTTCATTGCTTGTTCAATATTTAGGTTGAAGATTATGGGTACTAAGCTGCAGCCTTTCTTTGCACCTTTAGAAATACCAAATTGTCTCTTATGTTCTTCAGCTTGTATAACTGTCGTCTGATTTCTGTTTAGATTGAAGATGATTACATTATTCCAATCCTTACCAGTATGTCAAAAAACTTACTCAAATCAGCGTTATTACAAGCTTTTTCACTGTCTCAAATGCCATGAACGTTCCTTCATGTTTAATTATTCTACCTTCCAAGTTCAATATAAGATTAACTACGGTTTCCTTAGTTCCGAAGTTTCTTCTCAAACAAAGTTAATCTTTACCAAACTCGCTTTCTCTCTGTCTTTCCATCTTGTAAATCATTCTCATCTTGTTCCTTAAAGCATGAGCGATCACGCTGATTTTACTATAAACTTCCCATACATCAGCTTCTGTTTTCTTCGGTATATGGATGATGACATTCTCCTTAAAATCAGGGAGTACCTGTCTCTTAAATCCTGCATCCAATCGAAATGATTTGGGCCAAACCTCAGTAGCTCAGTCAGTATATCATCCAGTCCGTATTATATCTCCTTCGTATCGTCATCAACTTCATCATCTTCTTCCAGAACGTGATTCTCAATCTCTTTACCTCTATACCAATGCTCTATGTGTGCTATCCGTCTCTTAATCGATTATTCTCTATCCTGTTTTCCATCAGATTGTGAGTGTTTGGAAAAGCTGTATCTACTTCTCCTACCTTCGGACACTTTTCAGACGTCTGCTACTGCTTTCCCAATTTCATCTCTTGCATTCTGGTTTTTCCACCTTTCATACATTATTCTAATGAACAGAGTGATCACGAGCCCCTTATTTTGTTCGGTGAAAGGCAACCCAACTAACGCGTATATCATAGTTATCCTAACCGAGGGCTTTGACCAACCACGACATATATGGAAGACCGTTAACCGAATCCGTAGAGGACATGGAGTTTGTGCATACAATCTGCACAAATGGGGAAAGCGGTCAGACACCTGCTGTGTTTTTGGTACATCGAACCAGACCATCAGAAACATTCTGGAATATTGCATAATAAGAGCGTACCTAGGTGACCCTAGCAACTTTTTCAGTGCTATACCATCGAGCCTGGACTGGATAAATAGACTGGACGTAAGGATATAATAAGGTCGATATCTGTGCTTGTATGTACTTTTTCCTTCATTCTTTTGTCGTTGTGGTCACTAGGGACCGCGACATCTCAACTGTTTTTCTTCTTGTCAGCCCACCACGCCTTCATCCTTTCAGAATGGGATTTCTTCCATTCATCCGAGTGAACATATGTTTTGCTCGTTTTTACTTCCTCTTGATGAACCTGACGGAGTTTTTGTTTCAATGGGGTTCTGAGAAGGATATCTGATTCAGAAATTTCAAACATAAACAAGCCATGGAGGCATCACCTTTAAGCCTCGGAAGTATGATAATAGACGGTTGGAGAATCTAATGACTGGCATTCTGAGGAGGTTATTCTCCGTTTCCGGATTACACTTGAGATCTTTTTAATGTGGGAGTATATTTCTTAATTACTCCAGAGCTTGTAACCTCAATCTTTGAACTTAGGACCGAGAATTTTCCATATGATTTTTCTTTCCTTAACTTCAAGGCTCTCGATCGGGCTAGCTGCGCGGTTTGTTAGGCATTCCGCTGATACAGTGCTTCCGGTCTATACACAGTTTGATAACGTCTTAACTTAGCATTCCTTGAGATGGACGTTTTATTGTACAGTTGGTGTTTGAGGCGGATGGCTGTTTCGAATGTATTGACTCGTGTTGTGATGGGAACTATTCAGAATTATTTGGCTCGATCCACTCACCATGATATTTAAATTTTTGAACGTTTAAGATCTGACCGTGTGTCGTTTGAAGCTGAGCTGGAGCTTCTTTTATATTAGAGATTAATTGGGTTTTAGTGTACGATATCTTGAGTCATATTTTGGTTGCGCAATCATATAAGTAATTTACTACCTTTTAAATTTTTATTTTTATCGTATGGCCTCTGTTTCCGGGTGCAGGCTTTGTAATTTGACACCCAGAAGGTGGCTTGCATGTCGAATTACGTTGTTCCTTAAATCACTATGAAAGTCAAGGAGGTTAGATATCTGAGCTCCTTGAACACTATAGCGCTTTCTAGTAGAGAAATTAGGAACTTTGTGTTGGCGGAAACTTCCGAGATTAATTTTGCCATTATGAACACGGCCTGCTGAATTTAAATGGGTTCTATGACATGAAAACATCGTATGACATGCGTGTCGTATTTTTGCCGCACTTCAAAAATCACTTACCACGGCCAGGAGCGAACCTGCAATCTTGGGGTTAGTAGACCGACTCGCTATCCACTCACCCACCGTGGCTATTTCTGGAGAGGAAGCTAACAAAGCGAGGTCATCAGCAAATGCGAGGCAATTAATATTGATGTTATCTCAAGGTCTGCCTATTTGTACTCCATTAGGAAATCCTTTGGATTCAAGAACGTGTCCCCATTCTCTTATGACTCTCTCAAGGGCACAGTTGAAAAGCAGTGGTGATAATCCATCACCCTGTTGAACACCTGATTGAATGCGGAAGGGTACAGCAATCTCAGATCTGAACTTTACTTAGGAAGTTGTATCAGAAAGATAGTCTGGATTATCATTCGAATCTTATTGTCAAGACCAAATCATGGAGCACTTGGAGATGAGTTGCTCGGTCAATGGGGTCGTAAGCTTTCTGAAAGTCTACGAAGACGATGACGAATGGACTAGATCTCAGTTTCTGATGAGCGATGGTCATTTGCAGATTCAGAATCTGTTCAGCACATGATCTGGATTTTCTAAAGCCAGCCTGTTACTCGCCAACTTGTGAGTCTAGTTGTTCCTCGGCTCTAGTGAGTAAGGCTTTAGAAAGGATCTTGTAGGTGATTGGAAGGAGAGAATTGCCCCGATATTTATTGACGTCTGACTTTTCACCCTATTATGAAGCGCATGAATAAGAGCTGCGGTCCATTTAGTTGGTATCTCGGTAGTTTTGCAAATCCGTTGGAGAGTTAGCAAGAGAGGTTCCAGTGCGCTATCATCCAGGAGCTTCCAGTGTTCAGCGATTACCGACTCCTCGCCAGGGGATTTGTTATTTTTAGTGGAATGATGATCTTTCGTAGCTCTGAGATGTCTGGTGGAGAAGAGTCTGAATTAGTTGGAAGTGAATTGGAAATAGGAGTGAAAGTCGACTCCGGTGGATCACAGTTGAGAAGTTTTTTAAACTATATAGCTAAATTTTGACAGTAACACTTGCCACTGAGAGCGATCTGGTTGGTGATCGGGTCGCGGAAGCTCAAATTAGGAGGATTGTATTTTGTCAGATCCCTCTTGAACGTTTGGTAGACATTTCTGGAGTTTTGCTTCTGGAAATTCAACTCGATGTTGGTCAGTTCGATTTTGTGGAATTGTCTTCTTGCGTTCCGAATAACTCGAGAAGGCCTCTTTCTCGTTTCAACGAAGTGTTTATTCTCTGTTTTGTGAGATTTCCAGAGACGCCAAGCTCGTTTTCTGTCATTCAGGGCTTCATCGCATTGTAAGTTCCATCAAGGGTGTCTAGTTTTCCATGTTTGAGGCGCAATTTAGGGAGCAGTTTTTACCACGGAACACTTCAGTCGTTTAAGGTCTGGCGAGGTTAGAGTGGGGAATTTTTCTGAGAATTCATTCTGAAGTAATTTGAGTTTCTCTATGTCGAGTCGAAGAATTTTGTGTCTGTGTCCGCAACTTTTCTGTGTTTTTTCGGAATAAATTTAAACTTGATCTTAGACAAGCAATGACCTGGGTGAAGATTGGTGCCTCGAAGGACTTTGACATTCTGTATTTCTTTTGAAGATCCGACAGAAATGGCTACATGGTCAAGTTGAAATTCTCCAAGTTAAGTGTTGGGAGGTGTCCATGACTTTTGCTTCCATGGAAGATGTTTGAAAACCGTGGATTTTAGCACTAGTTTGTTATTCCCACAGAGTTCAATTAAAAGTCTTCGTGCCAAGCCATTTCCTGTAATACTTGCCAAGAATGCCAAGCAATTTTCAATGATCATGCAGACTATTGGAAAAGAAATCATTATTTTTGCGTTGCATTATAACCAATACCCCATTCGTTCACACTTTATGTTCGTAAAAGTAAATACGGCATCTAAACCTTTATAAAGGAGGTTATTCTGAAAAATTTTCAATTTTTTCAATTTAAAAACTCAATTTTGAGTCTGACTTAAGGTCACGTCAACAAGAAGAAAACAACTGCACCACAATTTTGGCGAGCGCTAAGGGAGGGCGTGAATACTAACTCAAACTTCGAAAGAAAAAAGTCAACACCTCACAGGCAAGCCTGGAACCTCACCTTTCCAGCAGTATGAAATAATCATGGACATATGCCTAGATCAAACTGCATATATAAGATAAACAGCGCGCCGATTCAATCGGCTTTGGTACTTTTGGCGCGAGCAGCGGGAGCCGATCTGATCGATGCGTGGCACTGAGGAGGTTAAACATTCTCCATTCCGGTCGGTTCTGGATTGTGCTCGATAATCACCAACTATATGCCTGTATTTTCGTTCTGTACCAATTTGAGCATTGAAGTCTCCCAGGAGAACTGTGGCACGTGATTTAGAAATTTGAGATAGGATTTCATCCAATGTTTCCCAGATGATTTCCACAGTCTCCGGGTTCCATTTGTTGTCTTGGTTGATGGGTGCGTGAACATTCACAAACGTGTAGACTGTATTGGCACATTTGACACAGCGAGTGGATATCCTATTGGATAAGGGGTTGAAGCTGATGATTGAGCCGAGGATTTTGTTACTAACAACGAAACCCGTGTCAAGATGAGGAGCTCATTTGAGAATTTTCTTGTCAGTTTTGATTTGAAGACTCTGAAACCTTGAGTTTCCGAAGAATCGTTATCTGTGTAGCGTGCTTCTTGGATCGCACCTATCCAATGTTTGGTGAGGGTGTCTGCTAAGTGTTTGAGTTTGCCGACTTTGAGAAGTGAATTGGCGTTGAAGGTGGCACAAAAGTCCACAACATTGCACTTGAGTTTGGATGTAACAGATAGTCCAAGAGACTCCAACTTCTCCTTCAAGCATGAGAGTGCAGACTCCCCTGAATCCTGTCTGCTTGCGACTCCCTGGGAGCTGGTGGATTGTCTACCACCTGGCGTAATATTTCCGTTTGATGCTTCATTTTGAGCAGTTGAGAAATGTGCTCAGGTTAGGGAGTAAATCGTACTCTACCCAAAATACAACTAAGTTTGTTAGCGTCAGAGGGCCTAAGTTATTATTGGCTACTGTTTTACGGCTTTAAGCCAACCCTCTTCCTTCCTCCTGGCTTGGGACCGGCAACAGCAACTGCTGAGTTACTCAATCCACCCATCATATACTGCAGGCGGAGTTATATGTATATTTTATTAATATTATTACTGATATTATTACTGTGTTTTATGAGTAATGCCACACGCTAAATAAAATAAGTCCTAAATACATTAGTTCCTGCTCTTTCTGAGCCTTAGTACAACTTTACCGTTGAGTTCATGCTCGCGAATATAGAGGAAATCATTAACAGCATTGATATCTCAATGACCTCAAATATATTGCATGATTAAAACGAACACAGATCCGAATATCATCACCTCGCGTTTGGACAGGAAGTGTCCACGAATAGATTCCATACGTACCAGCGATACACCATGTCTCTCAGTAGCTATGGTGGATAAATCAAGCATTGCTGAAGTAGAATGTTCGAACCCCGAGCTAGTAGATATTTTTTGCTTAATGTCGTTTATAGTGGATTTAGTATATGTGCATATGTACCTGTTCCAACGAGTGATTTTTTTGGTCCTGAAAAGGACCTTTCTTATCTGATTGTACGTAGCCAGGTTGGACGACGACATAACGATCTGTAGAACGAATGCAAGGTACTCTGTATATTGAGGGTAGCAAGTGTTAGAAATGTTAACCACCTCGGTTTAAAAGGAAAACTGAGACACACTCAGGCCGCCGCACGTGTCAAGTCTAAGCCCTCTGTAACACCGGGTTGTAAACCATTTCTCATACTTAAGGTGTGTCATGTCAAAGCCCTGCCTAACCCCGAGATAAAGCACAGCCTGTATTCTTACGTTTGACAAATATAAAAGAGTATTAATTGATCCACTTATGAGAAATACCGTTGTGTAGAGTTCATTAGACTGCTAACATGACTTTTCTCACTAAATATATGCTGAGAGAAACTGACGTTAGTAGAAAAGAAGATAACAATAGAATGAGCCTGCTGAATTAATTTTCAGGTTGGATTATTTTTATACAAACAAAATGATGTGTGTTTAATATGGTTGTGGAATTGATTTTCAAATCTTTATCGTTTACTCGAAACCACTTAAATCATCCTGGAAGCGGTTTTCCGTGGCATCCGTCTTCTACTCCAGATAATATGCCACGAGTATATCACAGGACACGTAATTCTCATTACTCCATGACAAAATTTTGTTTCCGCCACTTTTGATGCTCAGGTTCTAGCGCATGCGATCGAGCTGGCGGTGGCTGCACATTTTAATGCCATCACAACAAGAGAAAAGGACATATGCCTGTCGACTAAGGAAAGGATTTGGACCCATAAGAACGTTTTGGATTAGAAAGAAGTCATGTGTCACTTTCTATCTTTGCGTAGTGTGCGGATTGAAGGACTTTCCCACTAAAATAGCGCACCGGCTGTCGTTCAAAAAGTATGCCTACGTCTAGATTCGAAGTACTATTCTACCCGTCCTCTAGCCCGTAATCACACATCTCGTTATATTACTCCGGTTTAGGAAGAGGGCCTGATGTCATTCGTCACCTAACAAAAATCATGTTATTATTCAGAAAAGAAGACCAGTTTATTGCTCTGCTGAGAGAAATTGATTTGTATAACCTCTGCGCCTCAGGATTCGAGAATAACGCAATTATTACCTAATGGCACATGTGAACGGAGAGAGTGCATGTGCTGCAGCTGGAGAGAGAGGGGAGGAATGTGACAGAATTGCACGTGAGTGCGTCAGTGACCCTCCTTCTCCTCCACTCATTCTTTTATTTGCAACTGGGGGTGTCTCTCCCGGTGGCTAATCTCTTATATATAATCCAAAACTGACTCATCACCGCAGGGCTCAAACCACTAGACCTAGGAAGCTGAAATTTTGCATGTTGGTTGATCCGAGTATGTAGAGGCTCGCTAAGAAACGGTTTTTGAAAATTCAATTTGTAAGTGACTTTGTTCGGCCCTTTGGCACTGAGCAAGGACAGTCGGTAAAAAGTTCGGATTTAGCTCATTTTAAGCCACCACATACGAGAAACAATACTCGGAGGTCCTGTAGGGACCCCGAAACACACTTTTAAGTTCCTAAAATGAACGGTTTCGGAGATATTCCCAAATAACTGTGTTCCCTCTGAGAAACAGATCAACGTTACTATGGCAACCGCTGAAATTTCGCAGACTGGGGATAGTTTTCTGGCAATATCTCGAAAACCGTTCGTTTTATGGCCTTAAAACGCTGGGTTCGGTTCCCACTCCTTCGAAGTGGAAACCACGAACTTTGCTCCTCACATTGATAGGCGCAAAAAGAGCTATAATCCATATTTCTACGATCAAATCGACTCGGAAAGTCTCATTTCTTATATATAATCCAAAACTGACTCATCACCGCAGAGCTCAAACCATTAGACCTAGGAAGCTGAAATTTTGCATGTTGGTTGATCCGAGTATGTAGAGGCTCACTAAGAAACGGTTTTTGAGAATTCAATTTGTAAGTGACTTTTTTCGGCCCTTTGGCATTGGCAATCCAAAATTGACTCATCGACGCAGGGCTCAAACCACTAGACCTAGAAAGCTGAAATTTTGCATGTTGGTTGATCCGAGTATGTAGAGGCCCAATAAAAGACGGTTTTTGAAAATTCAATTTGTAAGTGACTTTTTTCGGCCCTTTGGCACTGAGCAAGGACAGTCGGTAAAATGTTCGGATTTAGCTCATTTTAAGCCGCCACATACGAGAAACAATACTCGGGGGTCCTGTAGGGACCCCGAAACACACTTTTCAAGTTCCTAAAATGAACGGTTTCGGAGATATTCCCAAATAACTGTGTTCCCTCTGAGAAACAGATCAACGTTACTATGGCAACCGCTGAAATTTCGCAGACCGGGGATAATTTTCTGGCAATATCTCGAAAACTGTTCGTTTTAGGGCCCTAAAACGCTGGGTTCGGTTCCCAATTCTAACCACGAACGTTGCTCCTCGCATTGATACGCTTAAAATGAGATATATTTTATTCATAGAGGTTGCTTTTGGGGCTCGGATACGATCGTGATTTTTGAGTCTAATTTTATACTCTTGCGGCTGGTTGTTGTAAGCGAGCTTTCAGAAGTTAACTCGAATTTACGATGGTAAGATACTTTCTATTTTGCACGGTATGCTTTCATTTTTTTTATAAATTTGTTTTTTCTTAACTAAATATTTTTGTTTGCCAATTTTGATCTGCTCTTTTTCGTTTTTAACCATGATCTGCAACATTGATTCACAGTCGAATGTGTCGTATTCTACCGGCTGTCACGTTAATTATTATTGTTTCTTAATTACTCTTACTGAGGAATTGGGCAAACTTATTTCAATAAAGTTGTTGTTTTGTCTTTCACGGCCATTGAATCCCCGCACAAAGCACGGCTTAAACCTAGAAAAGTTGCTGAGTTGTACTAATGGACTAATGGTGCAGCAGAAAGAGGAGAATTGAAGCTTTTGAAATGTGGTGATAAGGGAGAATGATGATCAGATGCGTAGTTAGGGTAACAAATGAAGAGGTATTAAGACGAGTGGGAGAGGAGAGATGTTTCTGGCGACTGCTAATGAAGAGAAGAGATAGGAGGGTAGGACACATATTATGACACCCAGGAATAGCAAGCTTACTGTCGACCAAAATATTATGTGCACTCGAGTTTGAAGGTTGTTTGTGAAGTAGCCAATAGGCCTTCATAAAATCCAATGACATCATCATTTTCGACGTTCGATTTTACGTTAGTTCATGTAGGTTTGGAATTTTTTATTTATAGTTTAATATTTTTTATCGCAGTTGAAACACAAAAAGTGCCCCTTTTTAAGCGTGTTTCAACCATGCGTCACATTTAAGAATTATTGTCTCACAACCCCGTAATCAGATCGAATCCGAATTTCAACACAATATACATTGGAATGTTGTATAACTGGTTTATTAATTTCAAAATTTTGTGTGTTCAAGAACGAATGTTGTTATTATTTTTGTAAGGTAACTCTTTCTCGGCTCGGGGTCGTTGGAAAATGTAGTTCTTGGTTGCGTTGTAATCCTTATACATCAAAAAGTTATGCTGTATGATTGTGAAATAGGTAAATTAATTCACTTATTTTATATCGGTTTGTATTTTTACGGAGAATTAAGACATGGTTCACCAGCTAGCCGCTCCGGGAAATGCTATACAGCGTTGCCGATATGGAGCCCATCACTTCCGAGCGAGACGTGCCATGACGCGTGATGTAGCCCATCTTGGCAATGATGTACTGCTTTCACCGGAGCGGCTAACTGGTGAACCATGTCTTAATTCTCCGTACAAATACAAACCGATATACAATAAGTGAATTAATTTACGTATTTCACAATCATACAGCATACCGTTTTGATGTATAAGGATTACAACGCGACCAAGAACTACATTTTCAAACCATCCCGAGCCGAGGAAAAGTTACCTTACAAAAATAATAACAACTTTGTTTCTTGGACACAAAAATTTTTAAAATTAATAAACCTGTTATACAACATTCCAGTGTATGTTGTGTTAAAATTTGGATTCGATCTGATGACGGGTTTGTGAGATAATAATTCTTAAATGTTACGCATGGTTGAAAAACGCTTAAAAACAGGCACTTCTTGTGTTCCAACTGTGATAAAAAATATTAAAATATAAATTAAAAATTCCAAACCTACATGATCTAACGTAGGCTAAAATAGAACGACGAAAATGATGATGTTATTGGATTTTATATAGGTCTATCGGTTACTTCACAAACAAACTTCAAACTCGAGTACACATAATAGTTTGGTCGACAGTAGTTATGGATGGGAGGGTCGCAGACTAGAACTGTAGGGGTAAACCAGGGTTAAACAGATTGCCTCGGATGTAGGGTGTGGTAGCTATGTAGAAAAGAAACGATTAGCTCAGGAGAGGGATACATGGAAGGCTGCATCAAACCAGTAAAAAAACTGAAGACTCAAACAACAACAATCAGGAATTTTAATTACTTAGAGAGGCATGTGGGGCAAAAGGGTCGTTGGAGAATTTCAATCCCTGGGATGTAACACTGGAAGAGACTGCATAATGTACATCAGCGGCCAAGGTGAGCGATATTTAACTATAGGTCTATTAATAGGGATATGTTTACGTTCAAATCATCAATTAGTATGGCCAAATTACATCCAGAATAGCTTAAGTAAGAATACATTTAATTCCCCATATTCCGATAGATTTGCCATTCCAGTGTGCAAGAGTGCAGTTCCCTCTTCAAACAATATTCGCAATTTCTTTAACAAAGCGCAATGACACACACTTAACAGTAGCACGTGTACATTTAGACAAAACAATTTTTTCCCATGTCCAACTGTATGTGGCGTGCTCGCGAGCATCCGGACAACAAAATCGTTATGTCTCAGCAGAAGATGGCAAAACCATAAACGTAATTTTAAAATGTGTTAACATAATGTAACAACGAACCCTGCATACGTTCACAACTCGATAAAATTCCCACTTTGCTGATCATATCAATATACTGTATGTATCAGAATATTCAGAATTAGAATGGACACACCTATAGCCGCGATTGCTGTAATAGAATAGACCAATTATCAGCAATAATGCATCGTCCCCATTGTCTTGATCGCGGGCGAAGCCGCGGGTACCTGCTAGTTTCTGTATATATAGCAAGTAAACGATTATATATAACAGTTAAATAACAAATAAAACTAGAGTATTTACACAAATCGTCAGTCTTTTCTGAGCCTTGTAAGTGCTGAGTTAGCTGTTTGCAACCACAGTGCAGATTGTTTTCATTTGAGTGCAAAGAAAATTGTTGAAGCCGTAGTTTAAACTTATCAGCGGAGTCTTATTTTTATTTTATTTTTTTTAGCTTTTGTGTTATTATTATTCAAAATGCAAATTCAAGGTGTTATGTCTATATAACTATTATCATTATTATTATTATTATTGATTTAAGCCCACTACGGAGCGCTTATGACTAGTTCATCTTCGATGCTCTTTTCCTTTCCCAATATCCTTTGAACCCTGGTGATAATTTCTCCTTTCTCTCCTGCTTCCAACATTTAGGGACTCTAGTTGGAGGGGTCCAAGACTCTAACAATACACAAAATTTAGAACGATATTCTACAACAAGGACAGCAATTCCAGCCGAATCCATGTATTTTAGTACTTCATTAAACCCCAATCTTCCAGTCTTGTAGCTTTTAACCAAGATTAAGATCTTCTTGGTAAGCCTGTTGCTGGTTATTCGTTGTAAGTGCCCTTAGAACTTTAGCCTCCTACGTCGCATACTGGTATTGGCTGATTTTGACTGTTAATACACGTCAGAATTAGATTTCAAACGGTAGGTTCCATCTGAGAGCAATCTCGGGCCATGAATTTTCCTGAGGATACGTCTTTCGGCTTTCTCCAGGTCATCCATGGTGCCTTTTCTGTTTATCAAGAGGGTCTCTGCGGCGTACAGAAAATGTGGTCTCACAGCTGTTCTGTAGTGACAGATCTTAGCTTTCCTCGAAATGCATTTCTTATGTACATTATTGTGGGATAGTTGGTATTCTGCGTTGAGTTTGGTACGCCATGCTAAGATGGAGGTGCCATCTCTACCATTGGGGTGGACCCATTCACCAAGATAACGAAAGGGATTGACTCTTCCAATCGTTCCATGAGAGGTCGTCAAAGGTGTGTTCCCGGAGTGCCAATTCTCAAAGTACTTGGTCGTATCGTAAGATATCTGTAATCCAGACTTCACCGCTATCTCGTGCAAGGCTTGGACAGCTATGACAGCATACTTAGAGTTGTTGGCTAAGAATGCAAAGTCATCTGCGAAGGCAAGGCACCTGATCTCGATTCTTTTTGTTCCAGCTCCAATGGCAACTGGTTTGAATCCTAGATTCCTCAATGTGCATTCCGAGGGCTTGATGACTTTATCACGCGCCAGATTTAACAGATTGCGTGAGAGGCCATCTCCCTGTCGTACTCCGGTTTTGATCATGAAACTTCGAGATAGTTTTCCTCTGAACTTCACCTTAGGAGTTGTATCCGTGAGAGTCTGTTTAATGAGGGTGCGTGTGTTATAATCCACACCTCGTTCGTGGAGTATTGAGAAGAGTTTCTGGCGGTCGATGGAATCATAAGCTTTTGCGAAGTCAAATTAAACCAATTAGACAAATTAAACTCCTTATACCCAACATCTTCAAACCAGGCTAACGGCCAAGAGTACAATAATTTCCTCAAAGTGATCTGTTAGTTACTTCTGGAAGAGAATATTCTACATCAAGCCGAACAAGTCAGGGATCAACTGGGAACCTAAGAGCGAATGGTGAATTGAACAAATAAAAGTTCTAATTCACCGTCTTTAAACGGGCGTAGCATTCAACGGGTTAAACACACCTTTATGTTTGGAAGAAGGGTCTAAGATTGCAGCTGGTAGAGAGTTATAGTTATGAATGGCACGGTTTACGTTAGAATATTGTTACGGCCCAGCCTTCAATTAGGCCTTAACTCCAATTTTCCCAAGTCCCATAATAATAAACTGTACAGCGCAGTCACTGCTTACATGTGAAGCAACATTGCCTCACGATCACAACTCCCAATAGATAAGTAAGAATCCCAAGAGGCGAACAGATCCTGTTGCACGGACGGACAGACCGGAAGAGAGACTGACGGCGGGCACCCTCCGAATCGGGACGGAAGTCCCACGGGGCCCAACGGCAGCTCTTCTGGACTTCAAGACCTCACCTCAAAGGTGAGTGTGCTTGAGCTATTCTTATTCCCATCGCTCAAACCTCGCACCACAGAACTGTTACTCGACTGCTAATTAACAGCCAAATACCTCTATACCATGAGTCTTTATTCACTTATTTCGCATGTTAAAGTCAGCCAATCTTTCATCCTCTCGCCTTCGTAATCCACACGACATTGCAGTCCCCACGTCCAACTGTTCGATTTCCAAATCAGCATTCAACATGCACGGTTACCGCTCGCGTAGTGACGATGCATATACTTCCACCATGACTTTCCCTGTGACCTTGCTTGCAGGCGCTACGCGCAAATCCTTAACGAATATGAAGCGTGGTTTCCCTCTGGGAAACGCCCCCACGAGAACACCCCAAGCGAGTGCCCTACTTATTGGAGTCGCAGGGGATAATCCACAGATGAGACCGGTTTAACACGATCTCAATACCTGTCGCACTCAAAAAAAAATATGAAATAAATCACTGTTCAAAACATTTCCCCGGCTTCTTCATGCACTACACTCACCCCCGCCTAACCCCATGTCCTTCAAAACATTCTAAACATCAACACAAACCCCGCTTAACCCTGGCAAAGAGAACACACACCCGCTGGGTCCAAAACACTCGTGGAATAGCACCTGGCCCGATTTACTTTCAGTAGGATCCTGGATATAGCTCCCCCCAGCTCCTTCATGCTCAATGCACTCCCGGACAAGAACAAAACAACCCCTTATATATCGTTCACAACCCCCTTTACACACAATTACATACGCCGACATACAACACTAGTCAGGGATTCAACAATGAACAAAGAGCACCGAAGTCACACTAGACAAACAGAGAAATCCAACACAATCTTGCAGCCCCCTACAATCTCTCATGCCCTTATAAAATGCTATCACACAAGCAATCCAGTCCCACACTTAACAGGCAAACGACCCCTTCACCTTAAAGACTCTCAATATACGTTGCATTTCATCCCGATGCTTAGACACGAACACGAACGAGATCAAACATCAGGGCAAATCAGACACAAGAGGAGAACACATAAGCTTTGAGAGAGAGACTATTGTGTCCGTTTAGACCGGAGTCCGCACGACCACATATGCATTTTACCAATAATCAGTCAGCACGAGAATCAAAATATCCCGGAGCGCCAGATGGGTTAAAGCAAATCGCAAAAACGACATCAAATTTATAAAATGCTTTACTGATTTTTGGCTCAATGCAACAATAAGGATAGAAGGAGATTTAATTGGGTGAAACACATCTGGTAAAATTATCTCAGTTTATTTAAAAGTTAAAATCTGACTGCAAGAATGCTCAAAGCAGCATCATCTCCACGTGTGGCGATCCACACTCTTATTTACACACAATATACAGAAATCTTCCAAACACATTTGACAATCTTTTTGGAAACACAAGTCCCATTAATAGTCCTGTGGACTGTGTTCCAAAATTATTAATTTAATTCCAGTTCAAAATGAATTGTCCATACTGGAAATAACGTAGATCACTGTTTGACTATTTACATGATATTAACACTCGTAGAATAAATGTTTATAGAATTTCTTAAACTTTCACTTGTTTTCCAGTTTTCAAAAATATATCGTTGAAAATATTATCATCATCGAAGCAACACAAATTATTAACACATATTAATAACATCTGAAAAGTATTTGACCTTGAGCATAGCATCGAAGAACTGTGCGAAGCACAACAACAATTAATTGTTCTTCTGACATTAAATATTCGAGAAGTGACTCGATTATGAACTTCAAGTTCCAAACAAAATATATGATTTCTGAATCATCAACTTGATCAATAAATGGTTGAACCATTCAACTATTAGATTTTCCCACTTGGAATCATTATTATAAACATATTTATATTTATGGCCATTTTTAGCAACTTTCACAACTTGCAATTCTTCGACAGAATGCGGAAATTAGAATTGTAGTTTTATAATGAATTCATTTAGTTCATGGCACTAGGATTGAAAATATCCTTCAAATTATTCGTGGTTAGAGAATTATTTTTAATTGGCAGTGGCCCATTCTACTATCTGTGTAAGAACACAATATTACAATAACAACAACGGCAAAGGTCTTCCTCTGAAGAAGAATAAACTACTATCATGACAAATCCGGGTTCTAGCAAAATCAAAGTCTAAATGGAATTCGTAAACAAGGTTGAAATAAGAACTGATGGTTTCAAAGAAATAACCTTCGGGTTATTCATACGACGAAATGTGTGGCTCCAATACTCCTACTATAAACCTGAGCCATCGAACCTGCTATTTGATTGATGCTCGAAAAAACCTTCATTCCTGCGACTTAAACATGCGCACCTGGGAATGGCATTTCAACTACTCCACACACATAAATTATCTTCCCAAAATTTATACAATAAATCAAGCCTCTGCTTGTTATCAACACTGGAAGAATTAATAAACTTACAAGTTTATTTTATTTTACCATTCCGTTCAACCCGTGAATTTACCATACTTATGAAAAGCATTAATTCACTTTCGAAGTGTATTTACGTCATGATTTTATATAAATACAAAAATATCCTATTTGATACAAATATCAATTGCTTCCCGTTTCATGCCTCTCCGTGTTATATGAAACGTATACTTTGCTCATAGCAAATATCAACTGTTCAACCAGGACTGAAATGTTGGTTGAATGCGGGCTTGCGCTAACCACTCTCCTTCGGAAAATCTCCTGTTCCAAACTAGAAATGATTTAACTACTTCATAGGCTCTTTCTCAATACATATGATTATTAGAAAATATAATATCCAAGAATTATTTAGAAAAATTATGAAAATTATTATTATTATTATTAGTGAATTATTATTATTATTATTATTATTTATATCATTTTAAATATGTTTAATTATCATCTCATTATGTGAGAATCCACATGTTCGAACCTTCGAATATGAAAAAAATATCCATTCCTCAACAAAAATAGATTTAACTTTTACAGTTACATCGGCTGATTACCGTGATTTCCTTCAAAATATGAAAAATTTAAATAAATGCTCGAAATGCTCGGTCATCAATCCTAAACTGTTCTGAGTGCTGAAAATGCTCAGAAGAACTCTAACAAGTCTTGCGTAAATCATTACAAGCTTTAAATACGACGAAAAAAATGTGTTGGTCATCTGCAGAAAAATAGTTTGTTCCAATTAGCTAGGCATAATATAATTCAAATGTGGCTTACATTTCTTGATGGTCTTGAAGTGTAGTAAACCTGGTCTGTACCAGATTTATCCATAGACATGCCCTATCGGACAAGCACGTATAATCCTTGTATCGGCCGCCATTGTAGACCCACAAATCGTCTAGTCAGACATAATGGTAGTATCTTTCGACGTTTGAAATGACTGTGGTTCCATTTTAATATGGGCTTCTATCAAAGCCACAACAGTTTGTTGAAATAGGGTCAGATCTAAGTGATCTCTTCTTAAATGTGTCAGTTGTAACATAACTCACTGTAATATCATCAGTACAAGAAAAACATTGACAGTCTAAGCAATTAACGGCTGTTCTGAAGATCGTTCCCTGGGCATGGTTTATGTATATCACCATCTGCCATGCGCTAGACAACTTGCAGTTTCCCTTGCGTAGACTAATGAACGCCACCGTTATAGACTAGTCTTCAGTGTACTGACAGATCGAAGTGGTCAACTAGTTACAAAATATGAAAACTGACTTGAAATGGATTTAAACATCCAAGTAATAAGTTACTACTGGACTGTGACAAAATACTATTTTCTAGACAGAGTCTAGCATATGTCCTTTTGGAAATATAAATATTTCCACCAATGTCTGTAGAAAACAATCACCTCAGTGATTCTCCTCACCAGAAACTTGCTAAGTTCCAACTCGTTTGCGCAGCACTTCTCGTGACTATCACGATTTGAAAAGAACTTCTGCGTAGATACGGCAACCATGTGCCTTGGCTCAGCGTAGACGCAACTTGCTCTGCAAGTGCTTGTGTTGAAGTGAGCTAACCATGCCTTCTCCAGCTGGCTTTTATACAAAACGGTCAGGGTCACGCGTCATCGCCTGATATCTAGAAATCCTCATATCTCTTGAATCCCTGGTCCGATTTACTTGATACTAATTGCATTCTCTTTCATTTGGCCGTGCCAATAATCTGATCTCAGTCTCAAGTCTCTACTCCATAGTTAACTATTTAATCAATAAATAGCCTCCAACCCTGCTGTTACTCGCTACGTCACTTGCCATCCAACTATCGGTAAAATCCTTCGAAATGCTTCGAGAAGCAATGTAGCGCGATATTCAAATATCTGAACTTTCAAAAGCGGCTACAGCCTTTCCCTTGATATCTAGGTGTCTGAAACTTGGAATACCCATTCCTAGATTTGGGCACACTATGTATCCTTTCTTTGTATTACTGACCAGAGACGGATAAGTTGGTAAAGTGCGTTATGTCACAATTCACTAGTTTTGAGAAAATCAAGTTATAAAATTCAATTCGAAACCCAAAATCGAGTTGTTGAATATAAGTAATTTGAGTTATGTCTACAGGAGCCTAATACTGTTCACAACAATGGGATAACCCGTCATAATAAATTCCATGTAAATTCACGTACCGGCAGTTACGGAGCCAAACAGCACGAGGTGGTTATGACTTAACATACTTTGCACACCCACATCTCGCCTATATAGGCTAATATAAAGCTCAATGTTGGTTTGTCTGTCTGTTATTTATTTAAATCTACACCGTTTCTCCGATTTGAACCAGATTTTACCTAGTTATCCTTTGGAATCCTGCGGGTAAAACTGTCCACTTGTAATTTCAAACAGACCCCTCCATTCCCTGTATTTAGGCCCTTCGGCACAAATCTACACAGTTTCACCACACTTCACGTACTTTCCTTTGGAACCCGACGAGTAAAACTGTCCACTAGAAATTTTGGACAGCCCTCTCTATTCACTTAATTTAGGCAATTTGGCACTAATCTATACCGTTTCACCAAACTGAACCAAATTTTACATAATTTCCTTTCGAAGCCTAACAGATAACACTGTGTACCTGAAATTCAGACATCCCTATCCATTTCCTAGATTTAGGCCGTTGAGCACATAGACAAAGGATCGAATTGGTAGTAGAAGAACCAATCTAGGCTCATTTTAAGCCTCGCAAAGCAAGAAACAATACTCGGGACGTAAAGTAGTTTAGTTAAGTTTGGTTAAATGGTGCAAATTTGTATAAATGACAGACAAATGGACCTGAAATCTACGTTTTGGAGCCATAGAGACAATCGTGTCGGAAGTAGAGTAACTGCAAGAATATTTAAATAAGTCTCTTTTTGGCTGGCATGGCCAAGGACTAGGAACTTATGATCAATGCATATTAAAGCTAATAAAAATATCTCTTCCGCTCTGGAAGACATAGTGCTTTTTAACTAAGCTCATAACATACACTGTGCATATCTCGAGTCAGCAAAGCAATAGGTGCCGCAACAGGGCATGTCACTAGATAACAAGCAGAACAGCTGGGAAATGACGATTGACAATAGACTACGTGACCTTCCAGTTGGCGGGAATTTAGTTTAATAATCACGCAGTGATAAAGAGTGACGCTAGGGGTAAGAATTCATTAATAATATTGGTGGGCAACTTCACGAAGAGCGCGAATGTGTATTGCGCTTAGCCACTCAAACTGACATATCGATTTTTGCACGCACAGAATGAAGTGTTGAGTAGTGCTAAGTGTGGTAAGTCATGACGGGAAGGACATATCGCTTTTTTCACGCACAGAAAGGAGTGTTGGATAGTGCTCAGTGTGGTAAGTCATGACGGGAAGGACATAACGCACTTTGCACACCCGAAATCTGGCCGATGTCAACATAGCACGTGATACACAACTCAATAACTTCGTAACCGTCCACAATATGGCAAAACGCGCAAGCAGATCGCCCTTTCTTCACTTAACGCACTTTACACACCCATCCGTCTTATTTCTCCCACAGAGCATTCCATTCTACTGGTTGGCTTTGTTTTTTGGAAAAGGAAGGAACCTGTATTCGTCTCATCCTCTCTTAGGATATGATTGATGGCCCTGAGAAGGGCCGTTTGGGCACCCAGAGGAGGGTGTGAGAGGAATGGTAAAAATCCCTGAAACTCTCATTTCTTCTTTAGAGCTGCCTTCTTGGGCGAAGCCTTGGGATTGGCAGCCTTCTAAGGTTTAGGTTCTTTAGGTATTTTGTCTCCATATTTGCTGCCTTCTTAGCCTTGGAAAGAGCTTTCTTAGACTTAGGGGCAGGTGCTGCACCCTTCTTCTCGGCGGGTTTCTTGGAGATGGCCTTCTTGGTGGCTGATTTCGCCTCGGACTTCATGGCCTTGGGAAGGCGCTTCTCCTTAGGGGCAGCAGACCGATGGCCTTCTCGGGCTTGGCTGCCGAGGTGAGCTTGAAGGAGCCGGAAGCTCCCTTTCCCTTGGTCTGCACCAGCTCACCTCTCCAAAGATTCATCCTTCCTCTAGCCCCCGAGTAGGAGGAAAACCTCTCGGTACCAACCCGATACCCGTGAATGCGGCAGCCATTTGACCTATAGGTTGATTTCCACAGAGGGAAGGAAACCTATAGTAATCTGCCTCTCGCAACAGTGCCTGAAAAGTCCTACGGGATTAAGGACCTAAGTTGGGGACCCCCAGGGAGTTCCGCGAGAATTACTTCCTCGTTAGTCCTGTATCTTCCCGAATGGCCCTGCCTCCTGAGCAGAGTAAGCAAGCCTCACCTAGAGCTAATCTCGTTCCTTAGGGCCCTCCTCCTTGATAATAAACCCTCAGTAGGATACTAAAAGAATGAGAGTAAAGTCTTCTGGAAAGTAAATTAGCCCTGGGGATATCTGGCATCTTTATCAGAGTCATATTTTGCCTGCAAGACAACAAAACACCATCCTTTACCTCGCCTTAGTTATAGAGTCTCCTCACAGGTCCGATGTAGAGACACCGCATAAGTATTCGAACCCGGTCCTAAAAGAGTGAGATGAATACATTCAGGATGTTACACTGCCACGAGAGGCCGAAGAGGCCTGTGATCCTCGCAAGCAGCTGTTACGGAGGAGGTTTAACCAGCATCTGCTCCTCCTGGGTAACGAACCTACAGCCGTCCTTCTCGAATGCTCATGCCCTTCATGGAGGTGCCCTAAGTGTGAGAACACCTCTCTAGTTGTTGTTTGTCTGTCCCAAGAACAATGATATGATATGTGAAGTGCATTTCTGTATTTTGGTTAAGTGCAATGTAATTAAGCACATGTAATAAGAAAATGTATGACTAAGTAGAAGGATGAATGAATGAGTGAAAGTGGGTGATTAAGAACTGTCTAATTGATATTATTCCTACCAGCTTGGTTTGTAAACAGTGTGTGTATTCCCCCTCCCCAAATCCCTCCCTCTTTAAACTCTCTAGACATAAACTTATTAAAATAAATAAGAGCATATCTCTAAATGAAAGCACTTTGTGGTACCTGTCTCCACTTATACTCTAGTAAAGCCTTCACAATGACACATGTTATCAGACATCTCACAACCACACATAAAAGCTAAAATAGTAAGTATTGGAGTCCATGTTAAGTTGAATTTCCTATAATCCCTAAAACTCGACTGATTCAGCAAGAGAGTAGTAGCCTTGAAGCCTGTAATTTAGATGCAGCCGTCCCAATCAACACAAAAGTACATAGCAAGGACCTAACCAGGAAAAGAAAAATCAGATCTTGCTTTCAGTTAGCAGGACATATGGGAAGGCTGTAACAAGGCCTGTGCTTCTTCCTCGCTTTACTATATCAGAATCAAGGCGATTGGGAAACAAATTAGAGCATCATTCATCTCACCGATAGGGAAGACTAGATAGAAGTTTCATTTAAGGCCTCTTAGGAAGAATTCGTACAAAAAGGGAGATTAATTTATGCCGAGCAAGGCGATGGAAAATGACATAGGTGTCTTAGACACTGACCGCATTGTAGTACCGAGTATTATTAAAACCGTTGCCTAGGACCTGACGTGTAAGAATTCAAATTTGTCCCCACAAATACCGTATACCTGAGCGCTCAGGTTTTATTTTCAAGAGTTATATGCGGTTTATTTCTCGTGAATATAACGTCCTTCCTCCTACGTGTGTTATTATCTGCCAATACCTGCCATGGCGTCATTTATCTCCTTGGGTCATCAGCCCGGTGCACTCGAGTAATGCTCAAGAAAACGCTTGACCTCCGGAGTAGTATCTTGTCGGAAGGCCCTTTCTAATGCTTCCCTCTCCTCTCCCCCACATTTTCCCTCTGTGTAGTGGGTTTTGCTGGCTCATCAGTGGACTCTTGGTGTCCGTGTAAGGACCCCAACAGGAGTAGCGAACTGTGCACTACCTCTCTTCTTATGAAGCGCACACTCACCTCTTTACTGCGAGTGCTAAGAGCTCAAGCAGCCTTTAACCTCCCCATAAAGGCTTCCAAAAGGACGGAATGTTGGCTTTCACGCCAAAGAATTGAAACTCAGCAATTTTTCTAATTTTATGCCGTGTCATGTGTGGGGTTTGGTCTAGGAACACCAAGCTGGCTCATCAGTGGGCTCTTGTCATGTTTCTTTCGCTCCTAGATCTAGCGCTCCATCATGTGGCTATTGGCTCAGGTCTTCAAAAATCGACAAACGAGCTCCGCTGCATTCAATTGTTAAGGCGAAATACACAAAATGCCCAATATTGTTCCACAATATCTACTTTGTCCGAAATCCCACGCTTTACATTTGCGATTCTTTTCGAGCACTCACTATCGACGATAGGAGAAAGCTCACTGCCCAACATCATCGTCTTTCGCCTCAACATCCTGCGACTAATTGCCAATCCACTTGATATTGTTTCCATTGCCAAAAGCCGCATCACGCTTTGCTACATCGTCACGAGGATCCGAAGTCATCAGTCACTTCACCTTCCACCTCAAAACACAGTGATGACGTTGAAAGGTCTAATGCTTCCTGCTTCGTCCAGAATTCTCAGTCTTGGCGCAGTGCGCAGGTAGATTTATTCACAGTTCAAGTGGGCTTTCAAGATAGGTATGGTAATTGGATTCGAGCAAAAGGTCTTCTGGAATACGCCACCACACACGACTTCGTGTCAACGTCGTTAATTGAAAAATGTGGTATTCCCGTAATACCTACCTCCATAGAAGTATTTGGCATTAATCATTCTTAAAGTCAAGCTATACAATTTTGGAAGTTGCAACTCAAAGACACCTGTCAGAGAAACACTACCTTAAAATGAATTTGACTCATCCTGAATAACATAGGCGAGGCTACCCCTAGTCGCTCTGTCGATACTACCTGCTAAAACTTTCCTGCTAATTTGAGACCCATTGAATCCCATATTAATCATGCATTATGCCTGCAAAAAGCCGAAAGAATATTGCCCAACTATAAAGGGTCAAACGGACCCCGCTTGCCAGGTTAAGTACCGTACACGAGACCGAAATTTGTACTTTGAATCGCAGGCTTATCTGAGGGCTCAAATTACAAAAACATTTTTGGCATTGTTTAACGCTTAAAAAATGAAAAAAATAATGGAATTTCTGTCCTAGGAAGGCGAAAGATTCCATAATGCCGTTAGCCAAAATTAACGGCAACTGGGTTCAGCAGACCCAGATAAGGGTAAAGAAAAGGGATATCTTTTTCAACCGAAGAGGACGTGTGTCTATGAGCCAGGTTCTTCTAAGTAGCCTACATTTTGTTGTAGATCAGTGCGATAACGCTTGACAACATGGACAGGCTACTGATATCAAATATGGTAGACGATTTTGTGCCGTCGGTATTCTTTCAAATGGTTGCCGTTGTACGATATTTCGCATTTAAATTTTGGAGTGTGTAAATACTTGCAAATATAATAATTATAATCTTGCTAAGTCAGGCATTTCTGCAGATAGATATTAGTAGATGTTTTCTTTTCTCCAAATTTCAAAATTGTTATACTCATGCCTTATAGATTTTTTTTAATGACGCCTAGTCAACAGATGCAATTTAGGGTATTTCTCATGTGGAGAAAATCAACACTGCTCCAACCCATTAACCTACTGGTGTGTAAGACTTGAAAATGTGACCATAATAGGGATCGAACCCGCGTCTCTTGTGGCACGGCCAGGCACGCTAGGTCCTTGCACGAATGTTGTTATGATTACATTAGTCTAAAAAGTAATATCCGTGATAAAATTTTATTTAATTAACAACATTATAAAAAAAGAACATTATGCAGCCATAAATTTGCACAAAACACTGGACAGGTAAAATGTTACGCTGCCCTGTTCATTGAAACTCTAAGTCAGCATCTCCATCATTGTCTCTTGCAAGTGTTTGGGATCTGCAGGTGTTAGTTAGGCTTCCCAGTTGGCCTCAAAGGCTTCAATACCGAATGACAGGAACTCTCCCCACCTCGTGGTGTAGCGACAAGGGCCGGGTTCGATTCCCACCTCAGATATCTCGGAAATGGTTTCCCACTTCTACTCCTGGCGGATGGTTCCTAGCTTAAGGCCACGGCTGCCCTCTTCCACATCCTCCCCTGAATTACATTGCTCACACTTATATAGCAATCACAATAACACAGGTTATCAGACAAAAGGCCACATATACTCAAGAACACGGGGCCGAGTGACACGAAGTCAAAGCCCTTTTAATGAAACTATAAGTCTTGACTGGATTTAGCCTTTAAATTAAGTTTGACATACATGGTACAACGACGGGACGTTTACAACTGAATTTCCTTTAGTTTTAGCCAGTTTATTTTGGAGCAATTGACATTCTTTTTATGATAACCTTTTCTAGTGCTACTGAACTGAAGCCTCATTGTCGTCGAGTCAGCTTTGTAATTCGTTTTATTTGTGTCCAAAATTTGGTAGACATGACAAAACCTGCGTTATGGTGACTTGTTTCACATCGGAGCAGGGCCGTCGCAGGGGCCCTGCGCTCAGAAATTGTGTTTGATTCAGTCCATCCCAAATTAAAATAAGCCAACAATGTAAAATGTGGGTCCTACTTAGATAATCCTGGCCAAATGGATGCAGCTACTAGACAATATTTAATATAAATGGGATCTCCTAAAATCCCTCAGAACTATCAATTTCAAAAAATAAGGACGGCCGCTATTTTTCACATTACTTTTTAGAGTGCAAGTTGGTTAATGGCGAAACAGTGACAAGGACTTGGTTAGTTGATTCAAAAACAAAAAACGCCGCTTTTTATTTTTGTTGCCGACTTTTTGGCGGAAGTGATCAGGCAACTGTCACACACCTGAGTAATACGGACGGTTATAGCGACTGGGGTCATTGCGGAAGAAGCCTAAAGTCACACCAGCGATCGGCAGACCATATCAAGTCTTTCGCCAAATGGACAGACTTTAGCGCAAGAATTAGAAAACACCCCACCATAAATCAGGCGAATGCTGATATGATGAAAGCGGAAAAGAAACACTGGAATGATATACTCGCAAGAATCATCGCAGCAGTACAATACTTGGCTGAGACAAATTCTGCCTTTCAAGGGAGTTCGTGCAAACTGTTCGAGAGAGAAAATAGGAATTTTCTAAAGTTGATGGAAATGCTCGCTATTTTTACGGGCCGATGAAGGAACATCTTCGGCGGGTGCGTGATGACGAAACCCACGTGCATTATCTCGGTCCCCAAATACAAAGCGATATAATTTCGATGTTAGGTAAGTTAAAGTTAAACTAAATTTAAACGTTAGGTTAGTTCTTTAAATGGAATTAGCGAAAATTTATTAATATTCTTTTTTTTTTCTTTTCTTAAGGCGCTGCTACTAAGAGAAAACTACTGAATGTCTTCGTGTCGCCAAATATTACGCGGTTATCCTCGACTGTACGCCCGATGTGAGCCACTAGGAACAAATTACCTTGGTCCTCCGCTATGTTGATATGATGGCAGAAACTCCAAGGATCGTCGAATGGTTCATCGAGTTTTTGGAGGTACACGACACTACGGGAAAGGGGTTAGCTGAGGTTTTAGAGGGAGTATTGGAGGATAATGATCTTGATATCATGGACTGTAGGGGACAAGGGTATGACAACGGTGCTAATTTGAAGGCCAAGTATAAGGGAGTGCAGACGCGAGTTAAAAATATTAATAAACGAGCCATGTTCATGGCATGTGTTGCACATAATCTTAACTTACTTTTGGGTGACATGGTTAAGTTCAATAAGGACGCTATGAAATTTTTTGGTATATTTCAGCGTCTGTACACTTTGTTTGTAGCTTCCACGGTAAGGTGGGACATTTTGTGCGAACTATGTCCTGACCTCACACTAAAATCTGTATCTAGCACGAGATGGGAATGTAGAATTGATAGTGTCAAGCCCATCAGGTACCAGTTAGGAAAAGTAAACGAAGCTCTAGAAAAAGTGATAGACACTACCAAATATCCTGTTACCCGGTCAGAGGCCCAATCTTTGTTGCTTCATACAAGTTCGTATGAATTTCTTTTATGCCTCCTTATCTGGTACGATATTTTATTTTCTGTGAACTCTACAAGTAAAACTCTCCAATCTGATAAGACTTCGTTAGATACGGCTTTACCCGAACTTCAGGGCCTAAAGTCATTTTTTCAAAATGATCGCAACACTGGCTTTCTAGATACTGCACTGAACTGCGTAGAAAATAGATTTAACGAAGTTAATTTTTTTCGGAATACTTTGGATTTCTTTTCGATCCTTCCATGCTTTCCAATTTGGAGGAAAAGCAATTGAAAGACCATTGTCAAACACTCTCTAATTTTCTAAAAGACGGGGAGCTTGAAGATTTGGATGCAGAAGAGTTTTTTTTCTGGAGCTTTAGGTACGCTGTTCCGTCATCTGTAAAAAAGTGCTTTAGGTACACTAGAGTACTTAGCCCCGATAAAGGAGTCCCATCCTAATTTAACGACGGTCCATCGAATTATGCTTACAATTCCTATAACGCTTGCGTCAGGGGAAAGAAGTTTTTCATTTTGAAACTAATCAAAAACTATTTGCGATCAACGATGGCGCAGGAGAGTATGAACAGTTTGGCTACTCTGTCAATCGAATGTGAGACGGCCCAAAAATTAGAAATGAACGATTTAATCAGCACTTCTGCCCTAGCAAAGGCCCGCAAAGCGCTTTTTACATAAATAAAAATCTCTAAATTCTAAACAAAAAATAGAAATTATTTTTATTTAAAAAACGCCTGTCTTGTAAACCATATTATTTCTCGAACAAAGGAGTCGTTCAGCTCATATTTATCGATGAAAGTGGACTTGTAGCACTTTTATTACGGTAGTTTAGTTTATGAAAAACTGTATAGCCGTAGAAATAATGAAATATGTAAACGTGGTTGCGTATTATTATTAATTATGTGCGTTTGGGTAAGAAAGTACATCAAGCAATAGCTTCGTTTTCCATAATATATTATTTATGACAAAAAAAAATCACCTGTGTTAGCAGAGGCGGTTCTAGCCCTGGGCCGGGGGGGGGCCGGCCCCCCCCCCCCCAGTTTTAGTGAAATAATTATTTTAAAATTCCTTGGTTACTAAATAAATTGATAATTTACAGATATAATTTTTCTGATATAAAACAAACTAATGCATTTAATTAAGTTAATTTTTCTTTCAATGTCAAGATTTATTCATTTTATTGTATGTAATTTAAACACACAATTGAAATCGTGTATAAATATAATATTTTTAAAATGCGTAGTGCATACACCAGGAGTATTAAACTCTTTTCCCAACTTTATGGCATGCAAGTTCAGAAGTTTCCAATGTAGACAAACCTCCACGCGATACAAGTGCATCGATATCTCCCCAACTCTGTGACAAAAATGTGAGTGCAACTGTTTCTAATATAGACTAACCAGTACCATTTTATATCAGTGCATCGATCTATGATGGTCCATGCCAACCCCGTAAATCAGTTTATAAACAAACGTTACTATACAATAAGAACAGAAGTTTTAACAGTAAATGGTTTGATAGGTATACATTTATTGAATACTCTGAGGACAAAGATGCTGTTTTCTGTGTCGTCATTTCGTTCAATCTGATTCAAGCAATGCTGAACATGTTTTCACTAAATCTGGATTTTGCAATTGGAAAAGAGTATGAGAAAAACGTGCAAAGCATGCTGATAGTGAATGTTATCAATCTTCAATAGTAAAGTTTAACAGTTTTCTGGAAAGTGAACGTAGCGGCACAGTGATTTCGAAGCTAAGCGTGAAACCTCTTGTTATATTGCGTAACCGCTCAGCTGTGGCAACAATGGCCTGAGTCGCATTACTTTGTGCTCGGCAAGACATTGGGCTTAGAGGCCGTCGCCAAACAGTTTCGGATGATGACAGTGTTAATAATAAAGGGAATTTTGATGAAATTTTAAATGTAATTAAACTAGAAAGTGAAAGCACAAGGGAGAATGTAAACAGTCTACAAAAGAATGCAACATACTCATCTTAAGATTCTCAAAATGAATTTCTTGATATCTCAGCTAATATAATAGTTGAACATTTTGGAGGAGAGACGAAAAAATATAACAATGGTTATGTTTCCTTAACCTGGACGAAGCTTAAGTTGTTAGTAAAGTGGAACAGATGTCCGTATGTGTCAGATATGTGGGACAAAATTCTATAGAGGAGCGTTTCATTGGTTTTATACATTTGTCTCAACTGAATGCAGAAAATATAGCTAATTCAGCTTTAGAGTACCTTGTTTCAGGGGATTTCGATCCATGTAAGTGCATTGAACAAGCATATGATGGAGCCGCGGTTATGTCAGGGAAGATAAACGGTGTGCAACGTTTATTGCGACAAAAGGTCAATAACCCGTGTGTTTATGTGCATTGTTATGCACATCGCTTAAATTTAATTTTGGTGGACGTTTCAAAGCCAGTTTGTAGACGTGGTAGGGGACACTTTTGGTTTACTGGAAGCAATTTATGCTTTTCAGTCTATATCTACTGTAAGACACCAAAAGTTTGTTGAGATACAGAGTGATCTTCATCCAGGAGAACGTGTTTTAGAGATACCTCTTCAAAGTGACACGCGATGGGTATGTAAATATAGAGGAGTAATGTATTTTCAGAAACGTTTTGTTTCAGTTAAACCAGCTCTAGAGTATTTTTCAAAGTCAGCTAACAAGAGAAAGGCTGCAGAAGCAAAAGGTTTGTTGAAACAGCTTTGTAAAGTGATGGAGATGTTTGTGTTACAAATCTTTTCTGATATTCTCGAGCTTGCCAATGGAGCCTCTATGTTCTTACAACAAAGACATGTGGACTGCGGAGGGGCACATAGATTGATCTATGGTCTTGTAAAATCGTTGCAAGAAAAACGAAATGATGTTTATTTTAAGGAACTATGGGCGGTTACATGTGACTCTGTTCAGTCGCTAGGCGTGAAAGTTTATAAACAATCTAGAGTCTCAAGTATTCCAAAGAACTTTTCAGACTACGTTTTATTAATGCCAGTCTCTGCGGAGAAAGAAGAGTAAAATGTCACAATATCAGAGACATGTAAAAGAAATCTTTTTGAAATATTAGACAACATGGTAGAAGAGTTACTGCGTAGATTTACTGAAAATGATTCTGTGTGCAATGCAATGGATGCCTGTAACCCAAGAAGTGAAAACTTTTGAAATTTTGAATATATAGGCTATATTCTCACGTTCTGTAAAAAGTAAAATCTAATCTTCACTGACCGTAAGGTGCTACAGACTGAAATCAGTTTAGCTAAGAATGTATTTAGAGGCAAATATCCAAACACTTCCTCATTCTTTTTTTCTGAACTTCTGAAAATGGAAGTTGCTTTTCCTCAGCTACTATTATTTTTCAAGTTGATGCTGACTCTTCCTGTGTCATCTGCTTCTGCTGAGCGCAGTTTCTCTGTCGTGAAACGAATAAAACCCTATTTAAGAGCAACAGTGGAAACAAAGAGGCTTTCCATTCTCGCAATTCTTTCAATTGAAAGAGAATTAAGTGGAAAATTACTTCACGACCCTTCTGATAAAGTGAACCAGTTTGCCCAGAGTGGAAACAGAAGAATACATTTATGTGACAGTGAAATATGCCATTTTTTTAGCAATGATAGTTTTTAGCCTACTTTTCTCATTTTGCAAAAATGAGTAAAAGGTAAACTAATGAGATCGATCAGGGAAAATGTCTGGGCTCCCCCCAGATTTAAGCTTCTAGAACCGCCACTGTGTGTTAGCTCATTATATCAGGTTTCCATTGATATCGCTTGTTGCTTTTTATCTGATCAGGCGCTTCCTGTATCCAATTTTATGCTTACCCTATTTGTTGAGGTTTGTTTAGAAACTAGAAATGTGATAAAATGAGTTTTAACTAGCCTAAGATTGTAATTTCTTTTAAAACATCACTCTCCGTACAACACAGAACACAGCCACTTACAGTCTAAAATTTGCATATACTACCCTCCCCCCCCCCCCCTCCACTCGTGAACTCATGCCACGCGACAGCCCTGCAGCGGAGGTAATACTTAAGTGCCCAGTGCAGATTTTCAGTGACAGATATTTCACAATATTTAATTGTCGATGATGCAGCGGTGTGGCTATTTAACTAGGAACTGCGTTATGACGACAATAATACAAGTTACTCTCATTTTAGTTGGAGTCGATAATGATTCTCGTTTGAACTTCGTGGTTTGTAACACATGGAGACTTGGTAATTTGTGGATTCCGAATGGCTGTAAGCTACTATAGTGGCGATTTACAATTCCTGTACAGTAAACTAAGTTCTATTTCACGTGCCTAATTGAGCGTATTGATAGATTTTTACCGTCAGTAAATCTACTTTATTTGTCGGACGAAATAATATTTAATCTACTCACCGCAAATCAAGTTTGTGTGTACATAGGAATTAGGAGACCTAAGATTAATGTAAGATCTTTTGTTTCCTTGCTGTTTAAGCAGCCACAATTACTTATTAATTTTATCAATTCAATCGCAATGATAACAACTTATTCCACCAGCGTTATGGTCGTATTTGTTTGTTGTTGTTATTGACAAACATAAAACCGCTCCTGATCACTGAGCACTTCCTCATCTGATTTTGAATGATTTGGCGTAGCCTACTGCTATAAGTACCGTAAGGTTATTAATTAATTCTTCAGTGGGTTTTTTCTGTTCTAGTTGCCTGAACACAATGGAAGATCAACTATTTGTTAAAAGAGAGCCAGACTGGTTGACTAATACAATTGAATTCTCTAACACTGTGAGTTGGATTTTGATTCGTATATGGTGTAACATTGCATTCTTAGTGATGTGCATGACAAGTGAGGTTTAGTGACTTAATACACTACTTAATGGTAAATGGCACGCTAACGTTTAGTAACGTACCTTAGTACTCATATTGCATGTGCATACTTTTGATTGGGTCATACTTGTGTTACTTCGCAGGAGACAACTGTCTTGTTGCCCTCGGATAACGTGAAAGACGAGGCTGCTGATATAATTGACGAACAAAGAATACCAGTTAAGGAGGAACAAGAACGACAGGTAATTATCGGTTCTGCGTTATTTCTCTTGTAATATGGTAGCACTGATCGAAAGTAGAACAAGCTATAACATCCTCTATAGCACATGAATTGGCCAAACGCCTTATCAAACGACGAGAAATAAATCAGGTTATGAAGTTTAAATACATGCTTCCTCCTCGGCTGTCTGTGACCCACCCAGCCATCCCAAATATGATCACAACTTATATAAGCAAAATTTCAGCTGTGGCCGCCATTGTTCACATAAATCATCATCAAAACAGTACTGCCAACCTTGCCCTTTCGGTACTATGTTGCACCAACACCTCACCTTTCTAACCTTCGTTTCGTTCAATCCAATGGTTTTTGATAATGGTTACAGCCTAACCCGTTCCCATTTTTTTTATTAACAGCGATTTTGTATCACCCTTTCCTTTATCAACAGTGATTTTGTATCCCACATGTTGGCAACAATTTTTGCGCCAGCGGTATGTGACACTAGAGTGCGCTTGTTGACAGTTGAATGATATGCAAGCGCTGTCGGAACATGGCAGCCGTTCTTTAAAGAGCAATAAATAACACATGTTTACGTACTTTAGCACATATATGAGGTGCAGTAGTGACCAGGGTTCCTAATTTCAATACGTAATATCGCCCAGGAGATGAAACAAGGGCACAAGGTATCTAAAAGTTTCATTCAAGTCTGATGCAAGTGTATAAGCCGCGATCTTCTTTCATTCAGAATTAATGAATAATCTTCACCACATCTTTATTCTTCATTTTCTTGAAAACGTGACCGCCACGGGACAAGCACAAAATCACACATTAGGCAATTGTGTGAAGCAATTACAAGACTAATGGACTTTGCCTCTGGTAGTTCATTTGTCAACTCTTGATGGACAGGATCAGTTTGTAGAGTGCCATGTTCTCTTGAAAAATTTGTATACATTCTTGTTTAAGATAGCTTAAGTGGGGGAAGATGACGTCGTAGTTCCGCCCCTTAAAACCTCCATAACTAACTAACAGCTAAAATGCATACAATAATCTGAGTATCAACTTTCCACGACGACATTAATAGGAAGTTGCTTTAGACTCACATCACCTGAGAAAAGATCGTTAATTTTTCTGTTTACTTGTGTCGGGATCCACTTTTCCACTTCTTTTCTTGACCACCCCTAGTTTAGCCCTCCCTCAATTCTGATCCCTAAATTTATAGGTACTATTATCATAATTTTTCTCACTTTAATTGATAGTGTTCTCTTTAGTACCTGATAAATAACCCTAATTTCTTAAGGGGTCAGACCTCTTCCTAACCATCATGGTATAATGGTGTAATTGCCTTGCATAACTGACTGGAATATAAGGTATTCTGATATATTCTACTTGTCATATAAAGTAACTAAAAGTGCGGTGATCATTAAGACACGTTTTCTCCCACCGTGAGTGGTTTTGGTTTGCTACGACGTGATTTAGAACCAGTGATATCACAAATATTCTCTCCACGATGCACTGCTTCTACACTTCTTTTAATGTGTTAAATAATTGCACTGCTCTGAATCTGAGACTGATTTCTTCCCAATTGCACTTGTTAATATTCTTACACAACATAGCCGTATCCTCCTCGTTAACTATTAGATGATTTTATTACTGCAATCTGGCCGCCATGGCCTTCTATAATGCAGCACGATTTCACACAGCATGACGACTGACCATGCTTTAACAGTTCGCAAGTGTTTTATTAATTCACCATAAAGTGTGTGAAATATTCGACGCGTTACTAGCGTATTCCGCACTGGCAAATAAATGTTCTCGACCATATTGTAGATGATTTCAGCAAATGTTTACAGCTTTCAGTACCATGCGGTCCAATGCACAAATCTCCGCACTCACGCTGTTTAGCGTTCGACAAGTACTGTACAGTAATAAGTAAGCGTTTCCAGCTTCTTCCTTCTGCAACCAGTCAGGTTGTTCCTTCGACATGTCCTTCGTCATTCCAAATATTTGTTGCTGGCGCCGATAACCTAGATGTTAGGCACCTTAAAGCAACAATTCACCACCATGTGTATTATTCCCACATGGAATAATGTCTAATATCATGCAGTAAATTTCCAACTCAGGTTATTGTGTTGTTTGTGTCCCCTGTTATTTAATATTTGTTTCCAACTCTTGAGTCTGATGAAGTTCACAGCTTACTCGATCCTTCCACAGCCCTCTTATGCATATTTCTCCGTGTAATAGCTCAGTTCCCAATATCTGGGCATAATTTGAGGTTACGTGGTCTGACGTTGAATTCAGATATAGGCGCGCTTAATGATTATGTTGTGGCCATATTGATCCGAGATACCTCTGAGTGGAAAGCCAAATCAACCCTCGTGAGATCCCTTCACCAGCAAACACACATGGATTTGAGCTGGTCCCACACGAGACCGTTACTCTCAGGTTTTGGGTGTGGTTATGAAGCTAGTCCAAGCCCATGCTAATTAATAAAGAGAAGGTTCAAAATCTTCTACAAATAACCACACATTTTAAGATATAAACTCGTGTCCTTGAGTGATTTATTCACCAAAGGTCCCTAGCTTACTCTTTATTGTTGGTTAGTCCACAAGCTAACTAGAAAATAAACACTCCTGAAAATAAATTTCATCTTACATTACTGTCCGAATATCACCTCCAGAAGTCTTTATTCCGAGACTTCATTAAAATAGAAGCTAAGAAATGGTACAAAAATAGTTCCAACGCAAATACAAATGTGAATTATTCATCAGATCTAATTACATTGCTCTTATCTTCGGTAGATGCCTAATCCCCTGTCGTTCCACATCGTTCAGTAACATCTGACAAAGAAACCAGAATAAAAATAATAAGTACGATGGAACCACATCCACCAATTATATTAATTAAATGTAATTCCGCTAGCCAAATCCTGTACAAAGTATCCTACAAAACGTCGCGTCTGAAACTCATCCCTAAGCTGTACAAGAAGCAAATGACACAAACAAAATATGTAGAATAATAAACATGATCTCGAATGGGTTGTTGTATTGTTGGCAGCTCATCTCTTCCTTCAGAAAGTCGTGTCACAATCAGTGAAGTCTCATATTTCTTATCTAGGTCTTGTATGTCGCATTGTGTTTGGATGGTATTCAAAATAATGGAACACTACGTATGATTTATTTCCACCTATGTAAGAGGACGTGTTTGTAAAACAAGTAATTCCTCTGCAGGATGATACTGATCTCACTGACAATGTCAAGATAGAAGAATGTTCGATACCAGAGCTTGTTCCACGAAGGGAGGAAATAGAAAGTCCTTCATTAGCGAGTGATGGTGATCTGAAAGAGGTAAGTACCTTTTGGGTTACTACTTGTTGCACCTCATAAGAGACATCACCTGATCGCCATCTTCCTCTCACCATTGCAATTAAGGGAATACAAAATTGTGTATTCAGACCGTACTGATGACAGATGGAAGCTTTCTATTATTAGGTTGGGTTTGGTATAGAAGGTACAAGTCGTGTAGAAGATTGCCTTCTGCTGGCTTAATAATAAAGATAATAATGATAACTATGACACGTGAAATTTGCTTCCACGAAATTGTACTTAAAATGATACCGGAGAGGAAATGTGATAAATATTCCTTCTGATCCTCTCCTCACTACTACAATACATGAGAAATGATCGGTGACAACTGTTATTTATTTATAAGAGGGAGAATGATAAACACATCATATCATTTACCGTGCAATAATCTCAGATATCAAGTTATGACTGTTAACCACCTTATACACTTAGTATTAGTACAAATATTGCGAGATGAGTCTAATAGAACAAACAAAATCTTAATACTGAATATTGAATATCAGATCTATCAAAATCCTATCAAACGAACGTATTGCTTCTATCACCGATTATATCTAACGCTCATCAAAACCAAACGTCGACAAACCGGTAGGCATGGCACAAAAACAAACTAATGAAAAATCTTACACGAAATACTCGAGTATTCTGATTATTTACATGAGCCTCGACTCGAACCTGTGACCCTTCACTCTACAATGGTTGATCTGCATGTGTGGATAGAGCGATGAACCAGGATCTCATAATCTATAAAAGGGTTTTAAAATAACGTTCCCGTCCAATATAAGACATAAAACTAAAATAAATGAATTCAACAATTCTAAATTCGTTTTCAAGTAACGTACCCTTCCAGTGAACTATACTGAACAATCAAAATCGAAACTGCAAATCCACAAATCTTATCTGAACTGGAAACACATCGGGGAAAAATATCCCTAGCTAACAGTCAGCTGATCCGATGTTAACGACCACTCAAATATTGAACTTACTAACGCCTCAGTAAGCCTCAAATATCAAACTCAATATCTATCACCAACACTTCTGTTCACTTCTGGATGATAAGTGTGATTAATTTCTCCCTTAATGCTCCAAGATCTCATGTATCTCAGTTGAGCAATCAAGATGCCATTGTATGTGGTTATGCATATCATTTGTATATCTAAGTGAAAACCAACTCACTCGAACCTCAACATAAACAATTTGGCTCCCATGGCGTTGCAGATAGAGTCTCTCAGTGGCCAATGTCGAATATTCACATATTATAGGTCTAGCTGCCTCGAAGAACATCATTATGCCTCGATGATTATCACAAACTATGGGCGGTAAGTGGCTACACCTGTCGCCACTCGTCGATATACTCTTATCACATGGCTTAACTTAAAATGGCACATTATTCATTACACATATTGCATGCGAATTACTCACACATTATAAACCTTACCTTTAAAATCACTAATATTCCACCTCAAATAGTAAAACTGATCATCGCCTGCATGTATATTCAAAGGCTTTCTTGGGGTGAATGACCTGGGAGTCTCAACATTATTAATCATATTCTTTCACATGAAATCATGTTATCTCACTTCATCCTAACGTCTATCCGTGATTTCAAACTCAATATACATGGTTATGTTTTAACATACACTTCATCTAATGAACAGGTGACCAGAAATAAATAACTTCCTATAAACTAAAGGTAACTTTCCTTACTACTAACTATTCGTGATACGCTGTTTCTACTGAATAAGACATTTCCAAAACGGTACTTTAGCCTATCACAGATATCAAAAAGTAACGAGATATGGCCAAAAAGGAGAACTTCTCAAGTTTTCTTCCCCTCCGTAGTTATGGTGATGGGGCCACGGACGACCCCTTCCATAATGACTAATTCATAGTTATAAATTAGGCACTCATTTCAATGAGAATTATATCTTGCTCACATAAATGTTTTGTACACTTTTCAATTTGCGTCACACTAATTTGTTTTTATTATGTGGCCTAATTGATATGATACACAAACTATGGGCTTCACCATTTATACACTCCCTAGCCACTTCGGTCATGTTACTGGATTCTCCTATGTCGTTTGTTGTCCTCGTGCGTTGATATTGTGTCTATTTTTTACATAAAATATTCTGTTTACATGTTGTTTTACACGAACAAATGACTTCTTTATTCTCGCCAGTTCCCTTCAGTAACTTTTTTTTCATTGTGTCATTATATTTCTCTAATTTACGACCTGAATGAGCGTGTCTTCGCTGTTCTATGACCCACCCCACGGATATCTGTCACCGAATCGACACCTGCCAAGGACTTCATCCTGTGTATTGGTGATCTATTTGCCAGTCTCCCTTGTCAACATATATTGTGAAATTGTGCGTCTCTTTTTTTTTTGCCGTGAAAACGTTGGCTTGTAATTAAAACTTCTTCTTCGTGTAATTTGTTGTTGTCGAGCATAATCTTGATTAAGACGTTGCCAACTATCGACTCTAGAATGTTATCAAGTATGTGGCCTAGGTCTTAAATCATCGACTAAGGGACACAACACGTTCCTGCCGATTACTGAGATAACTATTGCTAAGCAGAGGACATTTATTTATAAATATGAAGTTCAAAGGAAATGTATATCCACTTCAAGCTGGGAGTTATACCCCAAATGCACGGAAGGGAACGGATAGGTGCAGAAAGGTGGGGTACAAGGCCTTTCCTGTTCACCGTCGATATATATCAGCTTCACTTTTATTTGTATGTTAACACTGAAAAATCCCTTTTACTGTATTTTACATTTCTTCTAACTGATTAAGATGTGTGTAAGTATTTCTACGCTTATTATTCCCGTTTCCACAGTGTTTGGAAGGAGATTGAGAGAGTTCCTATGGGGCAACGGTTCTTTCATACAGCCGGAGATTATTAGAAATTCTTGTATAGAAGTGACGCTCCCAGCAAACGTTAACATGTCTGTGTTTGTTGGTGTCTACTCTTTGATGTTTTTGTTCTTTGCCGCCAATAATCCTTCACGTGTGATATATCTCAATATGTACGTTGATGTTTCTAGATTAAACCCACTTTGTTACCTCTATGTACTGTTTGATCAGAATGAAATATGGTGAGGAGTTAGTAAGAAGTGTCCACGGCCTATTACGACGTACAATCGCACTTTCGCCTGGAATTTAAAAAAAATGAGAAAATATACTAACCGCTTCATAGAAAGCCGACGGTGGGTTTCAAACCTAGATGTATTCAGAGCGGATATGTACCCTGACCACATGGCCTGGATCTGGAAGTTTCGTGATATTTTAAATAAGCTCAGCTCTCAATCCATTTTTTATGATACCGAGTACATTTATCAAAGCTTTTGAAATAGTCAATGAGTTGCAGTCGAAGCATCATATAGTGTCCAAATGTATGTAGAATAGTGTACATAACACTCTATCCAGTTGCGCTTACTGCCATAATCACACATTCTGTTGTGTTTTGTGAAAATATTCATGTAGAATATTATTTATATGACATAAAGAGAGTGATTTATCTGTTCTTTCTTAAAAGCTGTCAGGTAGAACTGTTGAGGGCCAAGGCACTTGTAAGTGATCTGTGAGACTGAAAAGGGACAAGAGTTTGGATTAGCCCCTTATAGTCTTACTGCTAGAAATTGCGTATTACATATTATTTCATCACACCTCAAACCTATTACTTCCTTTATTGCACTGTTCACCACATTTTCTATCACAATTAGATTTACTAGACCTATAAAGGAAGGATGGCTTTTTTAAGATAAGACTTGTATAATGCAGTAAGATACGCTGGGAAATAAGAAAGTGGGGGCAGATTACCTCGGTATTCCGCCCCTTAAAGCCACAGTAACTTCCTAACTAAACAAGATAGTAATTTCAGTCAGTGGAATAGCTAATATACCCTCACTTCAAGTTTAACTGTGCTGTAAAGTTGCATTATTTTTAGAAGCGTAAGATAATACCTCATAAATTAATGATTCATTTTTGTCTCTAGGTTATAAAAGAAGAAACCCTTGATGACGAGAGGGATGCATATAGAAATAATCCAAATGAGTAAGTAGACAAAGTAATGTGTTTTTTGTGAGTGCAAACTAAAGATGTTGTCTTTGAATACGTTATCCTTTTTTATATATGTCATTGAACATATTTATGTGTGTTATTGTCTGACATAAGGTGATAATGAAGTTAAGTATTTTAGCAGCCCAGAAACTAACCATTCTCATTCAGAGTTTTCACTGTACGTACAGGGTGTCACTAAATATGTGGGACTCCATTAGGACCTGACAAGCAAAACATGTCCGGTAAACTTATGGTGTGGGTGCGTTGTTTTGGTGTGCATAACACAGACGGGGGCACGATGCTAGTTGGTCATGTGTGGAGGGCACACAGGCCACTTGTACGTTTCGTCACTATTCAAGTCTAAACAAATGTATAGGGCGTCAGGGAGCGACATCGTGGCGTGCTCATTCTCCCGATCTCAACCCATTAGACTTCTACTTATGGGGTCATTTAAAGGCCATTGTGTATGCCACACCAATTCATAACGTGGGCATGCATACATATTGAAACCTGGTACCAAAACTTAGGCAGTTAGTTCGCCAACATAAAGGACTTTGGCTCATTTAATACCATTACTTACCTAACTCACCCGTCCGACAGTGTCTTCAATATTCTTTTACAGGTCGAACTAGTCGTTGAAAAGAAACTGTCTTCCCTCTCAAATTAATGGGGTGAAATATTTTATGAGTGTTTGGACATAATTAATGAGGTTATTTTGGGGCCGTTGCATGGAACATAAACTGCAGTTTAATGGAAATCTCGTTTTTCATTTCGAGAAGTGCCGCTTCTTCTTTCGTACGAAACAAATTAGGAAAGAGCAGTCGTCTGCTAACTTTGCAAAATCGCTGTGTAAACTTTAAGTTATATGGGTGAGTTTACATTATATTATATGTACTGAATGTATGTTTCGGAAAACTTACAGGTATAAGTTACATGCGGGAGTTTACATTATATTAGATTAGATTAGATTTTTATTAAATCCATTTGATCAATTACATGTATACAATAGGACACGTCAGAATTTACATCTATAAAATAAATGAACTAACAGGTATATACACTGAAGAAAATGGAAATTGCAACATCCAGAAGGAGTGGTGCTACATTGCTGCAATGGAACATGCAGGACAAGTGTTCGGTTGTGATTCGATGATTACACTTTCAGGTCCCTCTGACCGCAAGTTTGGACAACAATCAATACAGGATGTGCCCATCACGAGCTGCAATACATTGATGAATTCCGCGAGGCATGGAGTCAATAAGGCCCTGGATCGCTTCCTGAGGAATTGTGGCCCATGCTTGCTGCACTGCACGGGTCAGTTGTTCCAGAGTTGTGGGTGGCTGAGGACGGTGGCCAGTTGTCGACCCATCATGTCCCACACATGCTCAATAGGACTGACGTCCGGGGATCTGGTGGGCCATTCTAAGGTTATGATGTCGTGGAGAGCTTCTCTGGAGATGCGTGCGGTGTGAACCCGGACATTGTCCTGCTGAAACATCCCATTAGCAATGTTCGCCATCATAGGGCAACCACTGGATTGAGTCCCGACTGTCGAGCAGTCATAGTGCCCCCAAAAAGCATTAATTGTGATTTCACATTAAAGCCAATAACTCCCCAGACCATAATACTGGGTGTTGGCCCTGTGTGCCTCTCCACAATAAGGTATGGGCGGCCCCTCTCCCCGGTACGTCGGCGCACACGATTCCGGCGATCACTGCGGGCAAGACAGAAGCGCGATTCATCACTAAAGACGACCATATGCCATTCGTCAACCCACGTCGATCGTTCTCGACACCAGGCCAGCCTTACACGTCGCTGTTTTGGGGTCAATGGATCACCTTGTGCAGGGACACGGGATCGTAAGCCAGCTGCACGCAGGCGATCACCAACTGTTTGTTGTGTAACGCGGGGTGCCACAGCTGCTCGAATCTGCGCTGCTGTTGCATGGGGTTCCTTCCGGGCCATCCGAATGATGCGGCGATCCTCTCTCATAGTTGTCTGTCGCGCTAGGCCTGTGCCATGTCTACGAGTGTGGGTACCTTCATTTGACCACTGCTGCTATACACGTTGTACCGTAGATGACTGTCGACCAACATGTGCAGCGACAGTCCTTAGCGATAATCCAGCCTCACACAGCCCAATTATCCCAGCCCTGTCAAACGGCGGCAGTTGTTGATAGCCTGCTCTTCTCTGTCGTCGAGGCAAGTTTGACGGGGAACACTTCACTGCACAGACTGCAAGTCAACTACGCTACACCCGAGTCCGTATACTGGAGTTGATTCCTCCGCGACCAATCACGTGGGGACACCTGCAACAACAATCCAATGTGTCTGAAACTTTGATCGTTTACATACCTACATGGCATCGTTCCATATCTTGAAAATCAACACAAAAGAACAATGCGTTCATGGTGTTGCAATTTTCATTTTCTACAGTGTATACTGTATTTGTACAGCTTATGATTTTTACACATTCAGGTACATTTTGATCCCCGTCAGAATGGTTTATTTCCTTATTATATGAAACTGTGACGTACCCTTACGTTTCATAATTAACTTAACGGACGACATCGTTTTATATTCTCAGTGCGGAAAACTGTATATTTGGGTCATATTATCTAATACTATGTAGAGGAAGCTGACAACTGAAAAGTAACATTCAACTGCTGGTATTGATACCGTCCGCACTCTGCGCCAGCCGACGCTAGAGCCTCCTAGCGGATGGACCAAAAAAACTGCAGGAGTCACGTGACTTTCTCTTCTGTGCGATATGGTTTTACTAACTTTGGTGGTGAATTATGTGTGATAAAGTAGAACTTTAACATGATACGTAATTGGTTAGTTCTTAATACTTTATTCGGAAGGGGAGCAACAGTACAGATTTAGCCTTGCTTTACTTGTCCCTCAGATGGTGAACACATGTTTAACAATAGCCAAATAATATCTAATCTGCGCTCTGATGCAAGGCTGCAAGCAACGGGAAACTATAGCCGTAACGTTTTTGCCGACGAGATCTGGAGGAATAAGACGCTCTTAAATTGACGTCGTTATGGTCAAGCTGATTTTCCAAAACCTGGCTTTTGTTTGCAAAGAAAAACTTTGGGGCCAACATTAACTCTGATGACAATCCGGTTGTTATGATTTATATGGTACAAGGAGGAACTGCAATGTGAACTATTAATATTAATACAACACAATCTGTAGGAGGATACTTTGGGAGTAAGCATAGACAGAAGAGGAGGTCACTCAGGGTATATTAGAATTAATGGATGAAAAACTGAAGAACAAGAACGAACGAAATGTAGGGGAGAAAGCCTAATACAGGCTGCTGAAATTTGAGGTAAACAAGAGGTGCAAAGCAGACAAAGAATAATGTTTGTAAGAGAAATGTCCACAGAATTGCTCATCATGTATCGGTTTGCATAGTTGTCTGTCGCTTCGGAAGTTGGGATTCGAATTCTGGCTCTGCCATTAATTGTAATTCTGGTCGGAGGGCTGGATCGGAGTACACTCAGCCTGTTGAGGTGGGTTCGATTTCCTCTCCAGCCATCCACAAAGTTATTTTTCCGTGACTCCCACTTCCTCTCCAGGAAAACGAGATTTAATATTGGGATCTGATTTTGATTGGCCGCTAGAAGGCCTATGTATTTAAGAATCAACAGTCATAGGTGATATCCCAGAATTGCTACGTTGAATATGGGCACATAATCTCATCAGCTTATTATTTTATAATTGAATGGTTTCCCCGAATAAAGATCTAAACCACAAATAGAAAATTATTGGGAAACAAAATAAAACTTTTATTTTTATTTTGAGATCAAGCTTGTCAGTAAATCATTCATTTATCAATTGTCTACGTAATATAAAAACATATGTATGTCACACGTTAGGAAAAATAATACAGTTTTCAACTTTTCATAGACACAAATATAAGAATGCAAAATTTAGTGGAAAAGAGATCTATCTGTAAACAGTGGAAAAGTGATCTGTGGTATAACTACAATAAAAAAGCAACAATGAATGAAAAATACATATTGGGCATTGCTTTAGATATAAAAAAGTTGTTATGTCCTTCTCACGCCGTTTCTTTCCAATTCTGATAGAACTCGCGGTCCTGGAGTGGGACGAACTTACACATAAAATCCCTCTTCTTTGCTTTCTTTTTAGCAATACCTTCATTATACAGTTGACATAGACCTGTGGGAAGTGGTTGTAGTTGGTAGCTTCTTTTGTAGGTTCCAAGTATCACTTAAGTGAACCTGAAAATAATATTTTTAAATTACATTGTTATCTCAAATCGTCATTCCTGTTCACTGAATACAAATTAATTTAAATACGCTTTACTGAAACACTTCACTTGACATTGCTAATGATTATGAACATCGATATAACTATGTAAACGACTCACAGTACACTTTAGGGTTAGATCACTGTTCCACACACCTGTAGTGATAATCATTTTCCTGGCACGAAAAATCCATTCCTGCTTTTGTAGGGCTCCCCAGCATTCCTCAATGCATTCTTTCCATTATCTTTCCATCCAGATATGTTAATTCGTCGTTTTCTACCCTTGTTTAATTGTGTTTCAGTACTGCTGCTAAGAACTTTCTTACATATAGATCAGTATTCGTCGGGATGCCAACATTGAAAAATAAATAACTCTGCTTTCAAAGACATTTATGTTGATTTCAATTCACGAAACCGTGAGTGCATTCAGATAGATCATGATTCCACTGAAAGCTCAACTTGAGATTTTTTGTGATTATTTGGGGTAACCATTCAATTATGTTGGATTTTTTCACAGGCATATCGAAGGTAACAAAACTTTGTTTTCAGGAAGTATATCAATGTGCCTAAATCTAGCAAAGTAGCTGACTGATGGGAAGATTGTCATTGCAATGAATTTCATGATCCATGCTTCTAAATTTTCGACTCGAGTAATTTACAAGATAATGTAACGACAGCCTGATCGGGACTTTAACTTCTCAAAACAGACAAGGTTGATGGAAGGGGTGGCCCGTGGCCATTTACAAGCATTGGCATTAGGTACAAATATAATCAAGCTCAAGGCTTATATGAAGAAAACTGATTGTTGTGCTCAAAAGAAAAACTAAATCTCTCACAAGATAAGTATTAAGAGATTTAGCGAGATTAGACACAGTCTTGATTATGAAAAAACAATAATCAAGATGCATGGATTGAGAACGACCCTAGGTAGGAAACTAGCTGAGCGACCTTTACCAGCGATACTCATCTAATGAGAAATCATAAACCTGACAAAAAGTAGCTTTGAAAGTTTAGGTAAGAGCACAACAATCGAAAGAAATAATTGCCAAAGTTCACGAGGCTACCGTGGCTAAACATTTAAACCCACACAACTGACATAATTTAAAAGCAATTTGATTGCTGATCTTGCCACAATACAAAATGTATCAGTTGCTAGCAACTAGTTGATCTCAGAACAAAATTGGACTTAAAGACAAATAATGAAAAATTGCAATTATTGAATAGACTTGATAAGATGAGTGAGAATATCACGAGAAATCGTTCCCCATTAGACACAATGAAGATTTACTAGAGGTAAAATAGCTGAAAGTTTGCTAATCCTAACAACTTGGAAACAGCAGGAATCGCCGTGAAAACTTGAAATATCTTATATATAAAATTGAAAGTCTGTATGTATATATGTATGTGGGTGTGTGGGTATGTGGGTGGATTTGTTCCACTAATCTCAACCAAATTTTGCACACTCATAATTTAGGACACAAAGGAACATGAATTTTCGATAGTCTTTCTCATTCTTCTGATTTAGGCCTTTTGCACTCAAGCAGAGGCCAATTAAGTCAGAAAATTAACTTATGAAGGAACGGCAAGGTCGGCCATCTCCATGGCAACAGCAGCACAAGACGGGTCCACCAAGTATCCATCTATCTCGGGAACAAGCCTTGCCACTCAATTTTCTCAACGGCAACACTACCTCAAGAAGTGATCACCAGGTTCCCATCTGTCTCTGTAAGGGGCCATGCTACTCCATTTTCTCCTTGACTACAGTCAATACGTAAACACCAGGCCATGGGCCTCCATTTTCTATCCAAACCACGATAAGAACATTAGGAATCTGAACGCCATAAAAATTTTAATACTTTTTTTTTATTGTATTAACAGGGGTCGATGTAGGGAACTAAAATTAAAAAAGAAATACGTTACAACGGCTGGAGATATCATCATGAAACTTAGTATTAAGATTAAATGAACTTAAATGATTCTGTTGTTGTTGATTGATTTAGAGGCTTTGGGACATCATGGTAATGTAGCCCCGTGAGTGTGTACGACATTTTCCTGATAACCTGTGTTACTGTAATGGCTCTAGTAGTGTGTGTATTTGTAATTTAAAAGAGGATTGGAAAGGAGGTTGCTGTGGCCTTCAGTTAGGAACTATCCCGGTATTTGCTTCGAGTAGAAGTGGGAAACCACGGAAAACAAAATGAACACTATGAGGAAAGTAATTGGGAGACTGAGTTCTCGAGGAATGGTGCATATACATCCCTTTTACTATTGTTCCATGCTCTGCTACGTAATTGTACTGCACAGTACTTTTCGACTAGGTTTACAGCAAATTAATATTGCACTTGAGTAACATCAGAGTCGAGGAGAACTATGTTCTAACTCACTTGGGGGAAAAATGAATCTACTCTGCGAAATATATTGGCATGTATCTTCATATAACATATATAAAGACAGCTGCCGGGCAACGCTGGGTAAAATAGCTATCTTATATATAAAAGTGAAAGTCTGTATGTGGGTATGTATGTGTATATGTGGGTGGGTGTGTTAGTTCCGTATACAAATCTACAATGTTCCACCAATCTCAACCATATGTTGCATACACATAGTTCAGGATCCAGAATAAACCGCTGGATACATGCATTTTCGATAGTCTTTCCCATTCCTCTGATTTCGGTCTTTTTACATTCGAGCAAAGAGTAATAAAGTCAGAAATAAACTGAAGAAAGAATAGCAAGTCCGTCCCAAGACGTGACCACCAAATTTCCATATATCTCTATAAGAGGCCATGCCACACTATTTATTATCTAAATCACGTTAAAGGCATTTGGAATCTAAACACCGTAGACATCCGAAGCCGTATTTTTCTTATTATCAGGGAATTAAAATTAAATACATTGACTAATACGGCATGAATACTACATCACGTCACAAGGAATGTTGTCTGATAACCTGTGTTAATGTGAAGTATGTAGTAGTGTGTGTATTTGTAATTCAGTTAGTTAGTTAGTTATTGTTGTGATAAGGGGCGTAACTACGGGGTCACCGGTCCCTTTTGTAATTCATATGAGGTTTGAAAAGGAGGCTGCTGTGGTCTTCAGTTCGGAACTATCCCGGCATTTGCTTGGAGTAGAAGATGGCGGAGATGGTAATAGAACCATCCTCTTCTCAGTTTTGCCTCATAAGGCAGAGTATACCTCGTTCCAGCCCTCAGAACAGAATTACAATTACTTGACAAAGACGAGATTTGTACCCGGACCTCCAAGGCGACAGCCGATAATGTTTGGCGCTAATCCACGAGGTGGTCTAAATTATTTTCTATTTTATCCATACTTTTATTTAATTGATCTAAGAAAAAAATTTAATCAATTTCAGGGGCTTAGGGCATGTTAGTCATGTTTTGTCTGATAACCTGTAGGCTTATTCACAATAAAATATAAGCAGCTTATACATAAGTTAAATTAATATTATGAGGAAATAACGAGTTACTGGGGAATTTCTCATTTACAAACCAGTTTGGAAATATTGTAAAGATGGTTTCAGAATATTCCCAGCGTGCAGGGTGACTTCTTGGTATTGGGGCCCCTCTTCTATTTGTTTCAGTTGAAAAATAAATGATGACTTATTAACCTTTAACAAGAGGTTGATTATGATGATAATTATTGTTTTAAGGGGCGTAACATCTAGGTTAACAAGAGGGCCTCTAAGTTGAACTTTCCATATTTGGCACTTTTCACTTATTTCTCTGGCTGCATGGTTTCATTCGGACCCATTGGGGAAGGTGGAGTTCATGGAGTTATAAATAAGATACAGTGAGCAAAGAATACAAATACTTCTTATAGAAGTGTTGCAGCTTTTGTGCGTAAACACGACTGGTTTGTACCTAAGGCATGGCTACTAATTAACATACTGTATATCGTCATACCAATGTATGGAGAAATTTCAGTAGATATCGCATTTGAGATAAGACTAACAGAACCAGAATACTTTGTAGCAACCCTAAGTGAAACAGTAACCTAAAATGATTGACCTCGCCATGAAGACGCCCTATTTTCTACTAAGAACGTTGGTTTCGATTTAGGGGGTCTACGGCAGCTCCCTGTACACTCAATAAGTCAAAATGGTTACTATAAGAGTAAATGATTTGTACACAACATTACATTCTTCACAGCCCCCAACAGATACAGTACCGTAGTAAACCTACAGGAAACTAACGTCACCAATAATTCATAGCAATCATTTGAAGCTATGACCAGGTTCCTTTTATATTTAAACAAGAGTAGGCCTACTTTCAATTGCTAACTACATTTAAAAACTTCATTTATGATAATAGGTTATCTTCATTGAATGAAATGCAAATCTTTACTGAAGCTAATAGAACCGTAGTACTTGGGATGATTTGGAATATTTTCACGACCGTGATTACAACACGAACTTAAAATTAGAAACCACGAACATGCCTCTTTTGTATTTAAGAAGTTGGCTACAGTTTATACATGCAATGGCAGATGTCTGTTTGAGCGTAGCGATGCTAATTCAGGATAGCTTTTGCCAAGAAATTAAATAATCCAAGAGAAGGCATTGCGGATGGCGTGTGACCAGCTATCTAGCGGTGATTTAATGAAACCTGGCAAAAGCTTATAAAATATTACATGACATGACAAAATATAATATTACTGCCTCGATGGTGTGCAGTCAGTTAATGATCTGTGATCCTTGCGCACAACAATAGTGTAAGTGTACATCGATTTTGAACACTGAAGCATTTAGTGGAAGAGCAGATAAATAGTGCTATCACCATATCAAGGTTCTCTAACCCTGTAACAACCTTCAATATTTGCGTAAGTTCACTATATATTTCTATTTTTTGTTTAGGCTGATGAACTCGCTGTTCCGCCCCTTAAAACATATAAAACTAACTAACTAAATACCTCTTTCTGCGTTGTGGTTTCCCAATTCTCGGATCAGTGGTCCCTTTGTTATCATTTATATTATTATACTACTAGTTTTAATGCATCCAATGACCAATGAAAATCAAACTAATAGTTAGTTAGTTAGTTATTGTTGTTTTAAGGGGAAGAACTACGAGGTCATCTGCCCTTAAAATCGAACTAAGTTATACATGAATCGTCAAGGCAACATTTTGTCAGTGACATATGTCTTCATTTACAGATGATAACATGATATCTGTCACACGCCAAGTCACACATAGAACATATCGTTCCGTGCGGCAAATTCTATGGTGAAAACCATGGAATACCGTATGAGCCTCGTGAAAAAATGTCTCAGCTTTCAGTTAGCTTTCTTCCATTCGTCTCGAATCATGGAATTCATGGTATCGAAATCGAGCCATATATCATTCTTCTTCTTTTGGTGTTATTTTACCACTTCCTTGTAACATATAAAGACACCTCCCAGGCAACGCAGGGTACAATAGGTAGTCATTTATAAATGGGAATAGAGGGCTTGCAACAGGGCCTAGACTGCACGGATGATATGAGCTTAAGCCTAGGCTGCACAAGGATGATATGAGCTTGGGCCTAGGCAGCAATATAATGATGATGAGAGCTTGGGCCTAGACGGTGCAAGGATGATATGAGCTTGGACCTAGATGGTGCAAGGATGATATGAGCTTGGGCCTAGATGGTGCAAGGGTGATATGAGCTTCGGCCTAGATGGTGCAAGGATGATATGAGCTTGGGCCTAGATGGTGCAAGGGTGATATGAGCTTCGGCCTAGATGGTGCAAGGATGAAACAAGCCCTAGACGCCAATAGAATGATGAGAGCATTGAAGCATGTAAAGTTACAATAAATTTAAAGTATTTAAACTTTGATAAAGCTCCAACTATCCATCAGATGGACCTAGGGACGTGGTTGGCCAATACCACTTATTTATTGCAGAAATAACAGTTAATTACAAATTCATCAAGTTGTTCCGTGAAGAACAAAAGTCTATTTTCATATATCCTACTTATGTCAATTGCCACTATCGACATAAATATCAGTTTGATTGCTGTAATAGATTCGTAGATAATCAGAGCCGACTAAATATTTCGGATGGTCGCCATGTTGGATTGTTATATGTATAGGCCATAGAGTCATGTACCATTAAAGGAATATTATTGCGTAGGTTCATTATTCAAACTTTCACTTCGATCGCTTCATTACGACACAGGAAATAAAAACTTAATTTTAGAATTCTCACAGCCGCCATATTGAGGTTATGCAAACAATTGAACTTAATTAGATACCAGTGCATTACTATGTGTATAAACATTTGCTGTACCAAGTTTCATGGCGTTTGGATTATTAAATCGCTTATTAAATTATTAAATTCTATTTAAAACTTTCAACATTGCTTGGCCGCCATGTTCGTTTTGTAGTTAACCGGTTTTTGAATGTCTTATATATGAACTTCCAGTAGTGCCTTTTATCTCCGTAGAAAATTTCAGGGCGATACCTGTAATAGTTTCAGAGATATAGAACGCCGGTGAAATATTTCGCACGGCCGCCATCTTGAGGTTATGTAAACAATAGAACGAAGTTAGATGTCGGTGCATTACAATATGTATAAACATATACTGTACCAAGTTTCATTGCGTTTGTTTGGTTAAATCGCGAGAAACGTCTATTTGAAAGTCGCAACTTCGCTTGGCTGCCATGTTGGTTTCGTAGTTAACACGTTTTCAAAAATCACATAGGTGAACTTCTAGTAGTTTCCTTTATCTCCGTACAAAATTACAGGGCGATATCCGTAATAGTTTCAGAGATATTGAATGCAGGTGAAATATTTCGCACAGCCGCCATGTTGGAATGGTGAGACGTAACAAAATTCGAATGGCACGGTCGGGGTTGCCCGGAATAGTGCTATGAATTTACTGAGGTTCATTGAAATCGCTCTAGCCGTTTAGAAGTTATTGCGGGGACACACACACGAATCACACACGCATACACAGACACACGGACAGAAGGTGATCTCATAAGCCTTTTTTTTTTCATAAATGAAAATAGGCTAAAATGGGGAGGACATATCATGGATATAACCTCAGATTTACCAGAAAGAAACAGCAATGTTTATGTAATGTACTTAATTTATATCGAATAGTGGAGGATGAAGCGAGGACGAAAGGAAATTAGGGTCTTTTTCTGTTTGTGTATGGGTACTGTGCTCGTATATGTAAATGAGCTTGGAAATATTCGTATCTTCAAAAGTTTTCTAACTCCCCAATGATAAAATATAGCAACTCTGGAATCAAGCCACGGAACTGGTTTGTACCTCGCCGAGTTAGCCAGTTAACCGAGCCGGCCAATGAGAAAATTAGCAGTCACGTGGGAGACTTGGTACTAGACTGTACAGTGCTGAAAGAAAGGAACTATGTTGCACGGAGATAATCGAAGACTCCCGAGGCGAGCTGAAATCCACACGTGCAGTAAGTGTGACTCGAGGATGGTAGGGGGAACACTTGAGCAGGACGCGTGTCGGACAGTCAATGAGAAGCGACCTTCTTATAAATGAGCAAACAATGTAATTAGCATAGCTAATTACCATCATGATTTTAACACATCGTAATATCATACAAGATATTAAATAATGAATAAGAACTATTTATTAATATAGCGGCTAATTATATGTTTAATTAAGGATTATTACTATCATCGCTACTGAGCAACCAATCAAATCCATGTTCTGAAAAGGACGCTAACATGAGCATTGACGAGGGGAAAAAGAGAGGAGAATCGAGGCTCTTAACAATTACGACTTCATGAGAGAAGGACGTCTCAACGAAATACTCGACAATCTATCAAAGCTGATAGAGATTACTATATTTGAAGAAGACGAATACGACACGCAATTAGCAACGAGAACGAAGGCACTTAGTTTGTGCAAATTTATATCAAGTCGACATACTACGATATTTAAAAGTTTATTGAAATTAATCTACATATTTCCACCATGTCGAAATTACTGAAGTTGAGGGAGGAATATACGACTGAATCTACGGAAGAAGTAATGACGAATTAGAATGTTATTGGGAACAGAACTATGACGACAGCGAGAGTATTCGAAATGACATAACATCAATCTCATGGGGGAGATTAACATCTCGTCTCTCCCATGTAAAATATTCTACATCTACAAAGTCATTTCACCAACTAAAATGACGAATACTTATATCACATCTTTGGCGAAAGAAGACAGAAGGTATTCACGAACGAGGGCGGCTAGGGTTGATCCCAGAGCCATCAAGAGAGAAAGGGTATCCCATCTCACAAGAAGATTGCCTAGCAGAAAGGACGGCCACACGAGGATGTAAGAGTTCGAATCCCGTACCTGACCACATGGAGACCGTAGGAGACCATAGAAGCCCGCACGACATCATGCAGTCTCGAGCGATCTGAAACAATCCGTTTCTGAGGGATAGCGAAGAGAGAAAGGGTATCCCATCTCACACAAGAAGATTGCCTAGCAAACATTAGTCATTAGTGACTTCTAGTCATCTATAACGCAACACAAGGTAGTCTCATGACCAACGATACAACCCATTTTGTAGAATTTTGTAGAAACTTTTGAGAATATCTGACAACTGTTTATTAAAGCCATTTTTCTACGTTTTCATAATATTGCTATAATTTTCGATGTTATATTTTCATAACTACATCATGTGGATGTTTATTCTCGATTTTCGTCGATTTTGACAATATAGAATTTTTATTTAATTTTTTGGAATTTTGCGACTTTAGAAATTTGAATGAGGAGATTTTACGTTTAGTTCAGAATATTTTTATGGTTAAGTTTAAATGTGTTTAGATCACATTTTATCAGTTTTGAATTGTAATATATCGTTCTTTAACAACAATGATAATTATGGAAATTTATTCAAGAATGTTATTCAGAGGTATATTTTAGAGAATACGATTCTTAACGATCTTATTTAGAGATTCATGTAAATTCACGATCTGATAACTCATTAGCCAGATCTGGTTATAGATAGTTGGTGACAAACAAATGAAAAAATGAAAATCCACAGCCTGCTTCCAGTCTCCGACCGGGTCAGGAATAGAATGAATGAAGCCCCCATCTAGCGGCGAGGATATGAACTGTGCCGGCTGCCGAGACCTGACGCACTCCTCTGGGGCAATGATTAAATGAATGACAAATGAAATGATAGTGGAGAGTGTTGCTGGAATGAAATTTTAACAGGGAAAACCGGAGTACCCGGAGAAAAACCTGTCTGCCTCCGTTTTGTCCATCACAGATCTCACATGGATTGACAGGGATTTGAACCACGGACTCATCGGTGAGAGGCTGGCGTGCTGCCGCCTAAGCCACGGAGGCACCTGACAAACAAATATAAAGTATAAAAGTTTATGTGAAATATATTAAAGAAAGAATTTATAAGAGAATGTAATGTGACATTAGTAAATACGAATTACAGCGTATTTTTGAAGTAATAAGATTTTGAAGAAAGAATTTGAAGTAAATATCACAGCTAATAGGAAGCTTTATGGAAATGTGAGTCATATAAAAGGAATAATATTGTTATTAGAAGACTTGTATTTTATCGTATTACCTGTTAAATTAATTAATCGATAGAACCAGTATTTTTATTACATATTTTTATTAAGAATGTTGAGACTATGAGAAGAATTTGTTATCCGGAAGTTAGTTAAGAAGATGTTTTTGTAAGAAACTGCGATGTATCTCTATGAGATGACGGAGGTATTTGTTGTATGACAATGAGCATTGTGAAGGCATTGGTCAATTGTTGAAGGAATGTCAGTAGAGACAGACTTGCGCTTATTTTGATGTTGAAAAATAGGATGTTGTAAGAAGAAGCAGTTTTGTTGGTGTTTATTAATATTTGAAGTTATTGAAATAGTCTCATAGAGACTCCTTGAAAACTCCTTGAAATCCAGCGAATCCTCGATGAAGTTGTATCTGAAAGAAATGATAGGATCAATGGATCTTTGTTGAAACTGAGAGTAAACTGAGTTCTAATTAAATGGTTCTTAATCAGAGATTGAATTTACGGTAATTATTCAACGAATTGGAAGATTATATTTTTATTAGGTATTTTTATTATGATGACAGACCAGTTGTAGGAGGTCTATGAAACTATGTCTTTACTTAATTGCATGGATTATGGAATCCCGATTTGTAACAGTTTCCCGAATAAAACAAAGTATGGTGAATGAAAGTTTCCTTAAGTCCGTTAAAATGTGAGTGAAGAAATAGGAAGACAATTTATGTCTATATGTTCTGTATAGAAGGCAGTTTGCCCGTTGTATATATTTTATTTTAAATTGAGCAGTTGGTGAACTTCAGCATCAATATTTGTGTTGTACATAAATAATATTTAGAATTTAAATGAAGGTTTATAGTTATGTTTATGCGTATTATAATTTTTAATTAGTAATTTAAATATGAATATAGATTTTTTATCGCTTCTATGAGAAGGATTACTAAGACACCCAGGAATAGCAAGCTTAGTTATGGAAGGAAGGGTCGAGGACAAGAACTGTAGGGGTAGACCAAGGTTAGAATATGTTAAACAGATAGCCTCGGATGTAGGGTGTGGTAGCTATGTAGAGATTAAACGATTGGCTCAGGACAGGGAGGCATGGAGAGCTGCATCAAACCAGTCAAATGACTGACGACTCAAACAACAATAACAACGAGAAGGATTTAAGTGATAGGAGACGGGAGATAAATTGTATAGAGTAATGAATAGTTTTTGTAATGACGGAAATCTACGTCAGGGGTAAATTCATTTTATTTTGGGGATATTTTTTAAACTTTATAACATTTTATTTTGTTATAAAACTCCTGTTACCTAGGGCACAGCAGTTGTTCGCTGCGATTTAGTTCATTATTTTATTTGAGCTTATGAAAGCTTCCATAATTAATTTTATCGGTTTCTAGAAGAAACAAATAAGAGTTTAATGTAACAGAGTAATGACATTTCGTCATTTAATTTAATTGAACGTTAATAATGCATATAATGAATGCTAGTGTTAGGAAACGTGTATTTGTTAATGTCAATGAATATGACAGGCACATTTTTACGATTCCCTGATCTTTTATAGAAAATTGGCATTGTCTTTGTAGTTAAATGGTAGTGGAATGTGCTGTAGGGTGGAAGTTCCCGAGGGACCTTATCCGCATCCTTAAGCCCGAGATTTTCGTGGATTTTCGTGTGTCCTGAGTAGTTAGAGAGCCCTACTGTTCTGTAGTTAGTTACTATAGCACATTCAGTTTGATTAATCCCTCTTCCTTATTCTGAGTGTTTTCGCCAAGTAGCACTGTGATGTTTTTTAGCCGGGACTTCAAAATGTTGGAATCCATTATATTTTCCAGCTTTGGATTTTGGGGGATCATCCAGATATAAGGGTACGACAAACCAGATTATTTTTAGGCGCTATGCACATTTTAGTTTTGAAGTTGTGGACAGAATTTTTTAAATGTCACTGCTTAACATGGCGAACTATTTCTGGGTTTAGAAGTTGCATAGTTTCAAAGCTATTTCTATCTCTAACATTGATGTAATTGCTTGAGATTGAGAGTCTCATGATAGGAGCAGAGTTGACCCATTAGACAGACACAAAGTTACAAAATTCCCACGATGTCAAGATATTGACTTGGACAGGGTATAGAGGAAACATGTAGTTCCATGAAGAACTATACAGCCTATTTTCATATATCCTATTTATGTTAATTGCATCAATCAATATTAAAAAAATCAGTTTGATTGCTGTAATGGATTCGTAGAAATTGAGAACCGTCTAAATATTTCGGATGGTCGTCATGTTGGATTTATATTTATGTAGGTCCTAGAGTTATAAAATATTAATTGAAGATTATTGTGTAGGTGTAGTATTCAAATTTCTATCGCTTTATTTGGACACAAGAAATAAAATCGAGATTTTTACATTTTGCACAGTTGCCATCTTGTGGTTATAAAAACAATTGAAATAAATTAGATGCCAGTGGATTAAAGTTTCTATACGCATTTTCCGTACCAAGTTTTACTGCGCTCGGATTGTGAAATCTCGAGAAAAGTATATTAAAATGTTTCAACTTTGCTTGGCCACCCTGTTTGTTTTGCACTTTACAGGTTTTTGAAAGATACATAGTTACATGTTGGATTGGTGAGACATATACAATTAGGAAGGCACGGTTGGGGTCGACCAAAATGGTACTATGACCTCACCGAGTTTCATTGAAATCACTCCAGCAATTTGTAAGTTATTAGGGGGAAACACATACGCACACACACACGGACAAAAGGTGATCTCATAAGCCCTTTTTTCATCATTGAAAATAGGCTAAGAGAGTAAATCCCCGTTGCGCCAATAGTCGTACTTTCTAATTTAGCATAGATTCTCTCGGTGGGGGAATTGAGGTTTGACATCAAAACAAGTAGTTCCGTGAAGAACTAAATAGCCCATTTTCATATATCCTACTAATATTAATTGCCTCTATCATCATACAAATTGTCAGTTTGATTGCTGTAATAGAATCGTAGATATTGAGAACCGTCTAAATATTTTGGATGGTCACCATGTTGGATTTATATACTATAGGCCTTAGATTTATATACTACTGCGTTGCAATGCCAATCAAAGAAAGTGTTGGCATTGTAACTTTGTATGTTGAAGTGCTTTTGGATTCCCAATATTGTTTTTCTTTTTCTGTTAACCACCTCTAAACTATTGTAAAATTGATTTAATATCTAAAAAGAATCATGGGAGCGTGCTCAACAACTCACCAAATTTTCATCGCAATGAAATGAATGGTATATGAACGCATACGGGACTTTGTTGAAACGATTCGAGCGCCGTCACCCATTTGCTGAATATACTCGTACGCTACCAAATTGTAAAATGGATTTACTAAGTGAAAACCTTCCCTGGCGTGTGCACAACAACTCATGAAATTTTCATCGCAATCGGATGAATGGCATATGAACGCATACGGGTTTTTGCTTGAATGATTCGCGCGACGACACTCATATGTTTACTCTACTTGTGCGCCACCCACTGAAAAACGGATTTACTAATGCATACACCTACGCAGGACTGTGTTCAACTCCCCAAAGTTTTATGATAATCGGAAGAATGTTAAATGAACGCATACGGGAATTGGTTGAAACGATTCACGCGCTGTCGCCCATTAATTGAATCTAATCGTGCGCTACCAATTGTAAAATGGATTTACTAAATCAGAAATCTTTGCGGGAGTGGAAACAACAGTTCTCCAAATTTCATTGCAATCGCATGAATGGTGTGGAGAATGAGTGAAAAGGAGCACAGGGAAACACACAGTTTGTTAACATAAAGCCATCTTATTTAACTCCAAAGAACTTATGTACAGATAGGAACACACTTCACTATATACACAAAGTTCAACACACACAAAGATATGCCAGTCTTCCATACCCTCCCCACCCTGGTCGACCTCTAGAGGTATGACCAGCTGAATTGGACGCGTTATCCGGTTCCTTTCTTCGTTCCCACCATCCTCCCCACCAAGCCGCCTGTCGTGCGATGAATCTCCAGCGGATGCCGTTTTGTGGAAAGGTAGCTCGATGCGTCGTGGTCGTGGAAGATCACAGAAAGCTCTCTAAGTTTTCTATGAGCTGCTTGAAAAGTGATGGCATTGTCGGAATATATGGTGTGAGGTAGTCCTCGGCGGCTGACGAATCTTTGGAAGGCCATCAGAAAACGTATTTACTGTCATATCCGACGCTATCACCAAGTGGACAGCTCTGGTTGTAGCACATGTAAGCAAAAGAATGTAACTTTTGCGAACGGTGTTATCGTGGCGGACGTATAGTGGGCCCACAAAATCGAGTCCTGTTACAGTGCACGGTGTGGAGTATCGTACACGATCGGTCGGTAATGGAGCTTCGTTCTCCTGTCCAGGAGGCTTTCGTGATAACTTGCAAGGCAGACACGAATTCAATACCTTCCTAATGCTTAGCCTTGCTCGTAGAATCCAAAATTGGCTTCGCAGCTCGGAGAGCACAATCCGTGATCCCAAGTGGTGCAGTCTGATTTGGGTATGGCGGATTAGAATACAAGTGAAGGGATGTCCGCCGTCTAAAAGTATTGGGTGTTTTTTGTCATACGACATCGTTGTGAAGTGGAGGCGGCCACCAAGGCGGATCAATGTGTCTTGCAGGAACGGTTGAAAAAAGGCGATCTTCGATGTTTTGGGGATGGGCGTGTTGTGCAACAATGCTTCGTATTCTGTTCCAAAGGTCTCTCGTTGTACAGAAGCTATCAAATATCGCCGACTTGCTTCGAGTTCCAACACTGTCAAGTCACCAGTTTGCTTATCCGCTGACCGAAGGTTCTTAATGAACCGGAGGATCCAAGCTGTAGTCCGAAGTAATTTGTTGTAGGTGCTGAATCTTGCGAAGTCACAGAGTGCTTCATGTGTGGTAACAACAAGGGCCTGTACGAGTTTTCGGCACCATAATGTGGAGAATGAGTGAAAAGGAGCACAGGGAATCACACAGTTTGTTAACATAAAGCCATCTTATTTAACTCCAAAAAACTTATGTACAGATAGGAACACACTTCACTATATACACAAAGTTCAACACACACAAAGATATGCCATTCTTCCATAAATGGTATATGAACGCATACGGAAATTTTTTAAACGATACGCACGCCGGGTCTCATTTGTTGAATCTACTTGTGCGATACCTATTGTAAAGTGGATGTACTAAGCCAGAAATCTTTCCTGAAGTGTACACAACATCTCACCCAAGATTCATCGCTTTCGGACAAATGGTTATGAACGTATACGGAACTATGTAGAAACACTTCATGCGTCGTCGCTCGTTTGTTTGATCAACTTGTGCGATACCTATAGTAAAGTGAATTTACTAACCCAGAAACCTTCCCTGAAGTGTACACAACATCTCACCCAAGTTTCATCGCTATCGGACGAATAGTATAAGAACGCAAACGGGACTTTGTTGAAACGCTTCGCGCATCGTCGCTCATTTGTTGAATCTAGTCATGCGCTACCTATTGTAAAATGGATTTACTAAGCCAGACACCTTGCCTGTAGTGTACTTAACCTCTCACCCAAGTTTCATCGCTATCGAACGAATGGTATGTTAACGCATACAGGACTTTGTTGAAACGCTTCGCCCGTCGTCACTCATTTGTTGAATCTACTCGTGCGCTACCTATTGTTAAGTCAGTTTACTAAACCAGAAACCTTCCCTGAGGTGTACACAACATCTCATCCAAGTTTCATCACTATCAGACGAATAGTATATGAAGGCATACCGGACTTTGTTGAAACGCTTCGCTCGTCGTCGCTCATTTGTTGAATGTACTCGTGCGTTACCTATTATAACATGGGTTTACTAAGCCAGAAACCTTGCCTGTAGTGTACACAACCTCTCACCCAAGTTTCATCGCTATCGGATGAATGGTATATGAACGCATACGGGACTTTGTTCAAGCTACTCGCGTGCTGTCACTCATTTGTTGAATCTACTCGTGCGCTACAACTTTCATATTTATTCACCTTTTAAACCTTCTCTGGACTTCCACAAATAATTCGAGACAAAAATTAGCCAAATCGGTCCAGCCGTTCTCGAGTTTTAGTGAGACTAACGAACAGAAATTCATTATATATATATATAGATTACATGAAGGTTATTGTGTAGGTGTTTTATTCAAACTTAAAAAAAGCGGGTTTTTAAAATTTCGCTCAGCCGCCTTCTTGTGGTCATGAAAATAATTTAAATGAATTAGATGCCATTCAATTAATATTTGTATCAGCATATACCGTACCAAGTTTCCCTGCGCTCGGATGGTTAAAACGCAAGAAACGTCCTTTTGAATATTTAAATTTCGCTTTGCCGTCTTGTTGGATTTGTGCTTCCAGGTTATTGAACGTCCCTTAGGAGAACTTATGCTTATAGCCTCTATACACTTACAAAATTTCAGTTTGATTGCTGTAGTAGATTAATAGATATTGAGAACCGTCTAAATATTTCAGATGGTCGCCATGTTGGATTTTAATTTTATGTAGGCCATAGAGTTATGTACTATTAGTTGATTATTATTTACGTTCATTATACAAATGTTGATTTCGATCGCATGATTAGAACACAAGAAATAAATACTTAATTTTCGAAATTCGCACAGCCGCCATCATGAGGATACGTAAACAATTGAACTAAATTAGACACCAGTGCATTACAATGTGTATAAACATTTGCTGTACGAAGTTTCATTGCGTTTGGATTATTAAATTGCGAGAAAAGTATATTTAAAACTTTCAACTTCGCTTGGCCGCCATGTTCGTTTTGTAGTTAACCGGTTTTTTTAAGTCTCATACATGAACTTCCGGTAGTGCCCTTTATATCCGTACAAAAGTCATGGTGATACCGTAATTGTTTCAGAGACATAGAATGCCGGTGAAATATTTCGCTTAGCCGCCATCTTGAGGTTATATAAACAAATGAACGAAGTTAGATGTCGGTGCATTACAATGTGTATAAACATATACTGTACCATGTTTCATTGCGCTTGGTTGGTTAAATCGCGAGAAACGTCTATTTGAAAGTCGCAACTTCGCATGGCCACCATGTTGGTTTTGTAGTCACCAGGTTTTCAAAAGTCACATAGGTGAACTTCTAGTAGTTCCCTATATCACCGTACGAAATTCCAGGGTGATATCGGTAATAGTTTCGGAGATATTGTATGCTGGTGAAATATTTCGCTCAGCCGCCATGTTGGATTGGTGAGACGTAACAAAATTAGAAGGGCACGGTCGGGGTCACCCGGAATAGTGCTATGAACTTACCGAGTTTCATTGAAATCGCCCTAGCCATTCAGAAGTTATTAGGGGGGACACACAAAAATCCATCACACACACACGCACATACAGGCAGGCACACGGACAAAAGGTGATCTCATAAGCATATTTTTTCATCAATTAAAATAGGCTAAAAATGAAGATACCCTGCCGGCGAGATAAAAATATAACAGATTTGATTACTTGCAAATATTAAGAGAGCTGTTTAACTTATCTATGCATGTTGGTTGGCTGACTCGCGGTCAATGCATGTCGGATTTCCGAAGTGAAATGTCATGTCCTGTTGTTCGGATTCCACGCAAAAAGGGGGTCCCGGTGGCTCAAGATCGCATGAATAACGGTCACGTAAGACTAAAAGCTTACATTGACTGGCGGTGCTGATAGAGCAATTATCACCACATGGCTTTCACAAAATGTCGGACGAGTGACGGCAGTCCCTTGTAGATAGACCGAGCGAGTCTGCTGGTGGCCGTTAGAAGTGTAACAAGTGAGAAGGCTCCCGACTAGCAAGGCAATCGAGGGGGAGAAAGTAGTGGGAGAGAAGGAGGACATAAGGGTCACAAACGTAGAAAGCATAAATCTTTAAAGCACACACATTTATTTTCTTGAGGCAGAATTCAAATAATGTAGATGTGTGTAGGTTACCATCTGTAGAGGACGAGTCGAACTTCTAAGCATCAAAATTAAATGGTGACAAAGAGTTCTCACGTTGACTGCAAGAGATGAGCGAGTTCAGCTAGTGCCGCGCGCGGGCACATTAAGGAGAAATTTGATGAGTTTGTTGAAAGAAAGGTAATGAATCTCGTTCACTAAAACACACTAAACACAGGCATGAACAAATGCACAAACACAGACGGAAAACACATAGAAATCTCTGTTAGTGGTTTTCACGGAATAAAAAGATAAGAGAGAGCGAAACACTAGAAAACCCAATATGTGTACAAACTACGTAAGGTGTATATTCAAGGAATATACCAACATCGATTGTCAGATGAAGCGCTAAAGGAAGTTGGTCCCTCCTGGTACTTAAGAAGCAATATGGACCAAGCTAATGAGATACATAAAAGAAGGGTTGACTTATGGTAACACCATATATAGATGTAGCTAGTGGCAAGTCACTTTTGAGGCCGAGGTCTGGAGTGTGGTGCTATAAGTATGTGAAACTTGGTTTTTTCCTTCTGCAGGAATGGGGAAAATAGGAGCATTTGAATGTGGTGTTATTGGAGAATATTGGAGATTGGGTGGCTAGATGGAGTACGAAATGAGGGGTAATGAGATGATTGGGGTTAGATGATTCTGGTGAGTGGTAATGAAAGGATGAGATTGGTTCGGCTCATTTTTAGGCACCACGAATAGCAAATTTTCATTAGTAATGGAAGCGAGAATAAAAAATAAGAACTATGGTCCTTAAGCAAGGTTAGAATATGTTAAATATATTGCTTCGGTTGTAGGGTTTAGAAGCAATGTAAAGTCAATGGGAGAAATGGAGTGCAGCATAAAAAACAAACACAACGACAACAGTAAAGTATTCTTTTCACTCAGCATTTTAGCCGCTTTGCGAGACTTCAGCTCAATGATGCGCAAGAAGAGACGCTATTACAAAATATGCTTATCGGTGATCCTTAGGCGTACGTCAGCAGGGATGCGAAGGGTGCAAACTTAAACACATTGTCCTTTATTGCATGAGGCATGCTGAACTTTAAGCCTCAGGATCGGAAGAATGTGGTGGCTAAGAAACCATTCCAACACACTCATGTTCACAGAGCTATGACTCCAAAGTTTCCAACAAGACCTCTATATTTTCATCCAAATAAAATTCAATTGCAGAACATTCACACTGTGTGAAAAGCATATTATTGAGCAATGAAAACGGAATCATTTCCCAACATTTATTAAAGACTTATTTCCTGGTAGTGATATTAATGAAACTTTCTCCAATTATAGTTTCTTTACTTTGAACTCTATACCTTGACTATTATTTCACTTCCTGTAATAATGTACCATACTTCAAACTTTTAGTACTGACTATTTCAGGATGAATCCGGCTGCAATGAAGATATATGATGTTGGTAATAGCGGAGGACAATATACTAACACTTCCTCTACTGAAAAATGTTGCATAAAGCAAAATTTGAAAAAATACTCATGTAGCGAATGCGAAGCTAAGTTTATGAGGAGGGGAACTTTGAAACCACACCTGCTTATCCATAGCAGCGAGGAGCCGCATTCATGTAGCGTATGCGAAGCCAAATTTACACAGAGAGGATCTTTGAATATTCACATGCTTATCCATAGCGGCGAGAGGCCGCATTCATGTAGCGCATGCGAAGCCAAATTTACTCAGAGAGGCAATTTGAATGCACACATGTTAATCCATAGCGGCAAGAAGACACATTCATGTAGCGTATGCGAAGCTAAATTTTTTCGGAGAGGTGATTTGAATCAACACTTGCTAATCCATAGCGGCAAGAAGGTGCATTCATGTAGCGTATGCGAAGCAAAATTTCCTAATAGAGGATATTTGAATCAACACATGCTAATCCATAGCGGCGAGAAGCCGCATTCATGTAGGGTATGCAATGCTAAATTTATTCGGAGAGGAGATTTGAATCAACACTTGCTAATCCATAGCGGCAAGAAGGCGCATTCATGTAGCGTATGCGCAACCAAATTTACTAGGAGAGGATCTTTGAATCAACACATGCTAATCCATAGCGGCATGAAGCTGCAATCATGTGGCGAGTGCGAAGCTAAATTCACTCGTAGAGGAGATTTGAATAAACACCTGCTAATCCATAGCGGAATCATGTGCCGTATGCGAAGCCAAATTTAGGCAGAAAGGACATTTAATTAAACATATGGTTACTCATACAGGAGAGGCGCCATAGTCCTGTAACCTGTGCGATGCCAAATTTACCCAAGGACAACATTTGCAAAAACACTTGCTAAGCCACAGCCACGAGAAGCCTGACTAATGTATCATTTGCGAAGAAGATACTCTCAAAACAAGATTTATGAACAAACATACAAAACATTTTAAGGACGAAAAAATTCCCATGTAGCAAATGGGAAGTGAACCATGCTCACAGGGTATATTTGAAGATACATTTTCTAAAAATAGGCATATTCAGAAGCAAATGATATCTGAAGCAACACATGATGTTTCCTACTTACCAAATTCCTCTGTACATTAGCCGTTTATTACCTCTTCAGTTTTTACCCTGTCTACGCATCTGATATTCAGCATTCTCCTTAAGGTATTCATATACGTTTATTGAAAAAATCCACAAATCTAAACCAATCGCCTTGTATTCTATTTGGTGGTTCATTGCTAAGTAAATTAAGCCGGTTATACCTTCAGAATGCTTAATGTGCACTTCCAGGGGTGTCCAAAAATTATTAAAGAAATTTGTACCTTTTTTCAGACACCCTAGCATCTACAAAAATGCATCTATTTTAATTATTCTTTCACATACGTATTGCTATTAGTGTCCTTCATGTCCCCTACCAGAATTGTTAATTTATCAGCATTTTGTCGGGAGTTATGATTATTTTTTTTTGAAAAAATATGCAAAATGTCAATATTTTTCCTTTCTTTACATCCAGTTTTTGAACGGAGCCATATATCTTCATGGTTTTGGTACAGAACATGCCCTATTTCATTGTCTTTAATTTGAAACCTTGTTGAGATAAATAGCTGAATTAGAACTTGACGTTTTCTTGTTTGAACCTGTAAGAGAAGCACGATTTTTAGTTTTTGAGTAAATTAGGTTGGAAGTTTCACATTATGATTGAACCTCCTTGTTCTTACTTGACAACATTAGAATTCTCCTGCTGCATATATGGGACCTTCCTTTTCAAGTTTCTTGTCCTCTTTCAGTTTTCTTCTTCCTCTGAGGTACCTTCTTCGTTGTTTTTGTTCAGGGGTGCTCTGAAGCTGACTTCTGCGTAATCGTGCCTCATCTGCTTGTGACACTCCTGATGCCTAGTACCTACCAGGAATAAAGTTCATCCTTCGCATAATCTCCATTTCAACCTTGTTTCCACAATTGAAGTGTAAAACAGCATCAATAACACCAAGTTTAAGAGTGGACAGCCCTACATAAGTCTCCTTTCTACACCGCCTCCATACCATAGCGTTGAATGACTCATTGTTATTTTGGGTCATACCATGGAGACATTTGCATAGCATTTTTGGGTCACAAAGCCTTTCATACACAGGCTTCATCGCATGCAGGATTTCTAGTGGTATTCCTGCTTTATGTTTATCGTTGTCCAGTTGATTGTTGGCCTTGGCTCGTTGGTACGAACACCAACTATCCGTTCCTATAGGGCACCTATGGTGGGAAGGCCTGTCTTTATTGGCAGTCAAATGGTACAATGTTGCCCATATAGCGTTTGACATGTCCTTTACGGGACTGCAGTTGGACCGCAAAGCAAATCCAAAATAATTCTGACACTTATCTATCAGTGCCCCGGTGAGTTTACCTTTACCACCCAGTTTTTTGTTTTGTACAATTTTTCTAAGGGCTGAGCATAAACGCTTCTGGTAATGCCCCACACATTCCAGTTTATTGACTGCTTTACCACTATATGGATTAGATTCACACAATGCTTTGTAACTTTTGGAATCCCCATCCCCATTAAAATCCACACACTCCAGACCTCTACTCTCACTTGAGCGAGAAAAATTATCAGCCATCCAACCCAAATAGGATGGGGAATCCTTAGCATCACCTGACTGCTTTCTCCATCCAATACAATTTCTGGACATTACCTCTACATCTAGAACTTTGCCTGTGTCAACAGATATTGCACTTACTACACCAGACAATGAAGAATATCCGCGTCTCTGCCATGTACCACAGATACACCACATTCTTTTCCTGAATTTCTAGGGCAGCAGTCTTCATGCATTCTTCTGCATAGACAGATACAACAGAAGATAAAGCGTTCACATGTTCACTATAAGCCCTTGGTAAGGGTGGTGGTGGGAGGTTCATAATGCAAGCAAATCTTTTGGCATCACCATAACCACAACCTATTGACCTCATGCCATAAACAAGGCATCTGTTTACCTCTGGAAAGTGTTCCTGCCTTTCAGAAGAACAAAATTCATTGCTTTCATAACCACATAATTTACACAACAAACCAAGAACTACAGCCCATCCAAATCTCTGACTTTCAATGTTCTGAAGTTTCAGTGAAGAGCTTTTGAAGCAACTGGGACATGCTACCACATTTACTAAATTCCGAAGGCAATCTGTGTCAAATATAATATTCAAATTACTACCAGATAAATCACAATCATCTGAAACACTTTCAGCTGTAGGCCCAATCTTGGAATGTGATGCACCACTTTGTTCAGTATTTACATTTTCATTGATTTGGTTTTCACTGGGTTTCATATGCTGGTTACGACGAAAACTACGTTTCTTCACTCTCACTCACCGATGTTTAGTGCCCATGATCGAGAATTTACACGGAAAAGCACACAAGGATTCACGAAAAAATATTTTCACTACAAATAGGCCTACGTAACCATGGAAGCTGCCTTAATTGGTTTGTAAACAATGTGCATGTAGAGCCATCTGTGGAAGACAGGGTGCACTAAGAGCCATTCAAATCCTGCAACATCGAGCGCCAAAATTAAATAATACTTTCGAAAAGAATCATGAAATACACTATGCAGCGCGGTGCCCCGCCAACCCCAGACTAAGATGGCGTACACTGGTCCCTTTAAATCAATTTTATAAGGACATTTATGCATGAAATATGCAAAAACCATATATTTTCTGAAAGTAGAAGGATTAGGCTTTCATGTAGCGTCAAAATGCGTCATTTTAAACGTATATGAATACCTTAACAACACACTTTCAGTGCATCTTTCCCTTATTTTCTGCTGCGGCGACAGTCCATGTTTCATTTCGTTGGAGTGCCACGACCCAGATAATTCAAAACTGATTCTTTAAATACTTAAATCTATATTTAATATCATCGCAATTATTTTATGTAGAAATGTCTTCCTTGTCCGAGCGAACATACTTTTTATATTTTGATTCTACAAGATCTTTTTTCTAATTGTCTTCATTGTTTGTTCAATGTTAACATTGAAAATTATGGGTAATAAGCTGCCCCCTTGCTTTACACCTTTAGGCATACCAGATGCTCTCTTATGTTCTTCAGCATGTATAACTGCCGTCTGATTTCTGTGTAGATTAAAGATGATTACATTATTCCAATCCTCTTCAGTATGTCAAACAACTTACTAAAATTAGGGTTATTAAAAGCCTTTTCACTGTCTCAAATGCCATTAACGTTCTTTAATATTTTCTTATCCTACCTCCCAAGTTCAATCTAAGACTTACTACAGATTCCTTAGTTCCGACGTTTCACCTCAGACAAAGTTTATCCTCACCAAACTCGCTTTCCCCTGTCTTTCCATCTTGTAAATCACTCTAGTCTTGTTCCTTAAGGCATGATCGATCACGATGATTGTACTATAAACTTCCCATATATCAGCTTCTGTTTTCTTCGGTATATGGATGATAACATTCTCCATAAAATCAAGGAGTACCTGTCTCATAAATCCTACATCCAACGAAATGATTTGGGCCCAACTTCAGTAGCTCAGTCAGTATATCATCTATTCCGTATTAAATCTCTTTTCGTATCGCCATGAACTTCATCCTCTTCTTCCAGAACATGATTCACAATCTCCTTACCTCTATACCAATGCTATATGTGAGCTATCCGTAGCTTAATCCGATATTGACTATCCCGTTTTCCATCAGATAGTGAGTCTTTTGAAAAGCTGTAACCACTTCTCGTACCGTCAGGCAATTTTCAGTCGTCTGCACTCTGCTTTCCCAAATTCAACTCTTTTATTCTTGTTTTTCCGCCTTTCATACATTATTCTAATGAACAGGGATGATCACCAGCCCCTTATTTTGTTCGGTGAAAGGAAGCCCAACTAACGCGTATATCATAGTTATCCTAACCAAGGGCTTTGACCAACCGCGACATATAAGGAAGACCATCAACCGCTTCCGTACAGGACATGGAGTTTGTGCTTACAATCTGCACAAATGGGGGAAGCGGCCAGACCCCTGCTGTGATTGTGGTACGTCGCATCAGATCATCAGGCACATTCTGGAATATTGCATAATAAGAGCGTACCTAGGTGACCCTAGCGACTTTTTCAGTGCTACACCATCGAGCCTGGACTGGATAAATAGACTGGACGTAAGGTTATAATAAGGTCGATATCTGTGCTTGTATGTACTTTTTCTTTCTTTCCTTTATCGTTGTGGCCACTAGGGACCGTGACATTTCAAATCGTTTTTCTTCTTGTTAGCCCACCACGCCTTCATCCTTTATGAATGGGACTTCTTCCATTCATCCGAGTGAATATATCTCTAGCTGGGTTTCACTTCCTCATGATAAACCTGACGGAGTTCTTGATTCATTGGGGTTCTGAGCAGGATATCTGATTCAGAAATTTCGAACTTTAACAAGACCTTATCCACTTCCACCAGCCATCGAGGCATCACCTTTTAGCGTCGGAAGTATAATAATAGACGGTTGGAGTATCTACTGACAGGCATTCTGAGGAGGTGGGCATAGAATGTTATTCTCCGTGTCCGGATTACACTTGAGATCTTTTAATTTGGGAGTATATTTCTGAATTACTCCAGAGCTTGTATTCTCAATCTTTGAACTTAGGACCAAGAATTTTCCAAATGATCTTTCTTTCCTAAACTTCAAGTCTCTCGATCGGGCCAGATGTGCGGTTTGTTAGGCATTCCGCTGAATACAGTGCTTCCGGTCTAATCACAGTTTGATAATGTCTTAACTTTGCATTCCTAGAGATGGACGTTTAATTGTACAGTTGGTGAGTGACGCGGATGGCTCCTTCGAATTTACTCACTCGTGTTGAGATGGGGAACTTTTCAGAATTATTTGGCTCGATACACTCACAATGATATTTAAACTTTTGAAATTTTGAGATCTGTCCGTGAGTGGTTTGAAGCTGAGCTTGAGCTTCTTATAAATTACAGATTAATTTTGATTTAGTGTACGATATCTTGAGTCCTATTTTGGTTGCACAATCATGTAAGTAATTTACTTGTTGAATGGCTATTTCTGGAGAGCAAGCTAACAATGCGAGGTCATCAGCAAATGCGAGGCAATCAATATTGATGTTATCTCGAGGTCTGCCCATTTGTACTCCATTAGGATTGCATAACGTGTCTCCATTCTCTTATGACTCTCTGAAGGGCACAGTTGGAAGACAGTGGTGACAATCCATCACCTGATTGAATATGGAAGGGTTCAGAAATCTCAGATCTGAACTTTATATTCGAAGTTGTATCAGAAAGCGTTCTCTGGATTATCATTCGAGTCTTATTGTCAAGACCAAATTCATGGAGCACTTGGAGAAGAGTTTCTTGGTCAATGGTGTAGTAAGCTTACTAAAAGTCTACGAAGACGATGACGAATGGTCTAGATCTCACCTTCTGATAAGCGATGGTCATTTTCAGATTCAGATTCTGTTCAGCACATGAACTTGATTTTCTAAAGCCAGCCTCGTACTCGCCTACATGTGAGTCTAACTGTTCCTCGGCTTTAGTTAGTTCGGCTTTAGAGAGGATCTTGTAGTAGGTGATTGGAAGGAGCGCAAAGCCCCGATAGTCATTGGCCTCTGACTTTTCCCCTTTTTATGCAGAGCATGAATAAGGGCTGCGGTCCACTTAGTTGGTATCTCGGTAGTTTTCCAGATCTGTTGGAGAGTTGTCTGCCACCTGGAGTAATATTTCCGTTTGATGCTTCATTTTGTGCAGTTGAGAAATGTGCTCAGATTTGGGAGTAAATCTTACTCTACCCAAAGTACAACTAAGTTTGTTAGCGTCAGAGGGCCTAAGTTATTATTGGCTACTGTTTTACGTCTTTAAGCCAACCCTCTTCCTTTCTCCTGGCTTGGGACCGGCAACAGCAACTGCTGAGTTACTCAATCCACCCAGCAGGCACTGTAGGCGGAGATGTATGTATATTTTATTATTATTATTACTGTTATTATTACTGTTTTTTATGTGTAATGCCACACGCTAAATAAAATAAGTCCGAAATACATTAGTTCGTGCTCCTTCCCAGTCTTAGTACAACTTGACCGTTGAGTTAATGCTCGTGAATATAGTAGAAATCATTAGCAGCAGTCTTATTTCAATGACTTCAAATATATTGCATGATTAAAACGAACACAGATCCGAATATCATCACCTCACGTTTGGACAGGAAGTGTTTACGAATAGATTCTATACGTACCAGCGATACTCCATGGCTCTCAGTAGCTAAGGTGGCTAAATCAAGCATTGCTGAAGTAACTTCAGGGAAGATGTTAGTTAGAATGTTCGAACCCCGAGCTAGTAGATATTTTTATGATTAATGTCGTTTATAGTGGATTTAGTATGTGTGCATATCTACCTGTTCCAACGAGTGATTTTTTATTTGGTCCTGAAAATTACCTTACTTATCTGATGGTACGTAGCCAGGTTGGACGATGACATAATGATATGTCTAACGAATGCAAGGTACTCTGTATATTCAGGGTAGCAAGTGTTAGAAATGTTAACCACCTCGGTTTAAAGGAAAACTCAGACTCACTCAGGCCGCCGCACGTGTCAAGTCTAAGCCCTCTGTAACACCGGGTTGTAAACCATTCCTCATACTTACGCTGTGTCATGTCAAAGCCCTCTGTAACCCCGAGATAAAACACAGTCTGTACTCTTACATTTGACAAATTAAAATAGTATTAATTGATCCACTTAAGAGAAATGCCGTAGTGTAGATTTCATTAGACTGGTAACATGACTTTTCCCACAAATATGTGCTGAGAGAAACTGACGTTAGTAGAAAAGAAGCTAACATATGAATGAGCCTGCGAATTAATTTTCAGGTTGGATTATTTTTATACATACAAAATGAAGTGTGTTAATAAGCTTGTGGAATTGATTTTAAAATTTTTATCATCGACTCGAGACCAACTTAAATCATCCTGGAAATGGTTTTCCATGGCATCCGTCTTCTACTCCAGATAATATGCCGCGAGAATATCACACGATTCGTAATTCTCATTACTCTATGACAAAATGTTGTTTCCGCTACTTATGGTGCTCAGGTGAATAGCGCATGCGATCGAGCTGGCGGTGGCTGCACATTTTAATGCCATCACAACAAGAGAAAAGAACATATGCCTGTCGACTAAGGAAAGGATTCGAACCCATAAGAACGTTTTAGATTAAAAGAAGTCAAGTGTCCAGCGCTAGTTGTCACTTTCTATCTTTGCGTAGTGCGTAAGCATCCGTGGCTGAAATGGTAACGCGTTGGACTGCGGATGGAAAGACTTGGGGTTCGATACCTGTTAGGGGGAGAGGTTAATAATTTGTTTTCGTTACGTGTTTTCGTCTGTGTCGACCGCTTTACCAATGTCTTACGACAGAAATGATACTAGAGGTCACAGTGACCTTAATTATTGAGGATAGAGCACTAGTAATATAGCGAGTGGATGCTTTTCCCGGTTGGATTCCATGAACATTACGTAGTGTTCGAATCATGTGTTGCACGAAACATCTTAATATGAACGCCTCAATTAGAGTTCTCTTCTTCTGTTGGAATATAATAACAAGATAATACCAAGGGAATTTCTCAGGAACACGAATACTGGCAATCAGAATCTCCTCCGATATGTTGTTGTTTTTGTTTCTTTTGAGGGGCTAGAACATCGCGGTCATTTAGCCCCGTGTACTTGGGTCTAGTTGTGTGAAGTTTTTTGATAACCTGTATTATAGCGGTGTCTGTATTAATGTGTCTATTAACAATTCCGAATGCGAAGTGGGGCTTCGCTCTTTACAGAGACTCCTTTCAGTGTACTGTAAATATAGTGTAAGGCACTGATAAATAAATATCAAATTAAATTAATTACGGTGAGGATTGGGAGAGAGGCAAGTTAGAAACCATCCCGGCATTTTCCTGGTGTAGAAGTGGGAAACCACAGAAAACCTCTTCCAGGCTGACTGAGGTGGGAATCGAACCCACCTCTGATCAGTTTTGGCCTACGAGGTTTAGTGTACCCTGTTCCACCCTTCAGAGTAGCAAGAAATTTCTTGTCAGAGCCGGGAATCGAACCCTGACTTCTGGAGCGATATGTTATGTTAATATCCATGTCAGATTTTTTAACTTTCTGTCATTACAGGTCACGTGGCATAACCTGCTGAATCAATCGTATTCTCATTATAAATCTGCATAATTCAACGTAATCTTCACAGGAATACATCGTAAGTTAATGAATGTGGCAATGTGACTTAGTTGGTGTGGCTCAATATCACATCCTCTAAAATAGAGCACGGGCTGTCGTTTAAAAGTATGCCTACGTCTGGATTCGAAGTGCCATACTACCCGTTCTCACCCACTAAGTTATGTCCGGCAGGAACTTTACCAATTTAGCCACAACTGCAACGTGAAAACCACGCGCTGCACGTGCACTAGCTACAGTGGCCATCCCTCCTCAAACGTTATTATCCATGTCAAAGTCTTCATTCATGGTTTATGATGTTGATTTAACTTTCTACCAATAAAGATCAGGGAGCATAACTATTAATTCGAAGATATTACTAGTATGTGTGTTCTTTCAAGGAGCAATAAATCTCATGTTAGTAGAATGGTTCTTTTTTTTTGCTAGATCTATGGCTCAATTGCAGTGCTATCACACTGGCAGACCGCAGAGCAATATCGACCATCGACAGAATTGTAATGTTAGTTGGGTTTAATAAAAATAAATAATAAGGGGCTTGTGAACCCCTCTGCATATAAGTTATATTTATTTTATATCGGCGGGATTTCTTTGCCGTGTGGAACTCTCTTATAAATCAGTTTTGTGAGTATCTCGGCTCGCGACTTCATTTCTATAGTTTCCAATGTTAGCCGTATTTATACAATTCATTACAACCCTGTAATATTTATCTGCCTCTCATTTAAAATATTGTTTTCTACGTCTTTGATGTTGAGTAGGTTGCCTAAATGCTGTATAGCTGGTAGCCAAATTTCCATTTATATTGATACGTAAAATACCACCTAAATTGCAATTTGAATCTCGCCTTGTGACAATAATTCAAGTTCAAAAATACGGGTTCAGTACCCATACTGAGTTAATAGTGGTGATTACGGTTCCTGCTGTCCTCTTGCCCGTATTCGCACATCTCGTTATATTACCCCGGTTTAGGGAGAGGGACCGATGTCATTCGTCACCTAACACAAACCATGTTATTATTCAGAAAGAAGCTCTGCTGAGAGAAATTGATTTGTATAACCTCTGTGTCTCAGGATTCGAGAATAACCCAATTGTCACGGAGAGAGTTCATGTGCCGCAGCAGGAGCGAGAGGGGAGGAATGTGACAGTATTGCACGTGAGTGGGTCTCCCACAGTAGCAGTGACCCTCCTTCTCCCCCATTCATTCTTTTATTTGCAACTGGGGGTGTCTCTCCCGGTGGCCAACTTCGGTACACAAAGCACGTGAACGATTATACATAACAATTAAATAACAAATAAACTAGAGTATTTACACAATTCGTCAGTCTTTTCTGAGCCTTGTAAGAGCTGAGTTAGCTGTTTGCAACCACAGTGCAGATAGTTTTCATTCGCATGCAAAGGAAATTGTAGAAGCCATAGTTCTAACTTATCAGCGGGGTTTTAAAATGTCTTTAGCTTTTGGGTTTTTATTATTCAAAATGCAAATTCAAGGTCTTATGTATTTATTAATTATTATTATTATTCGTTTAAGCCAACTACGGAGCGCTTATGACTAGTTCTTCTTCGATTCTCTTTTTCCGTTCCCAATATGTCTTGAGCCCTGCTGAAAATGTCTCCTTTCTCTCCTGCGAAAGGGGCTTCCAACATTTAGGGACTCTAGCTGGTGGGGTACAAGACTCTAACAAAACACAAAATTTAGAACGATATTCTACATCAAGGTCAGCAATTCCAGCAGAATCCAAGTCCTTTAGTACTTCATTAAGCCACAATCTTCCAGTCTTGTAGCTTTTAACCAAGGTTAAGATCTTCTTGGTAAGCATGTTGCTGGTTATTCGTTGTAGGTGCCCTTAGAACTTAAGCCTCCTACGTCGCATACTGGTATTGGCTGATTCGAACTGTTGATACACGTCAGAATTAGATTTCAAACGGTAGGTTCCATCTGGGAGCAATCTCGGGCTGTGAATTTTCCTGAGGATACTTCTTTCGTCTTTCTCCAGGTCATCTATTGTGCCTTTTCTGTTCATCAAGAGGGTCCCTGTGGCGTACAGAAACTGTGGTCTGACAGCAGATCTGTAGTGACAGATCTTAGCATTCCTCGCGATGCATTTCTTGTTGTACAAATTGTTGGATGGTTGGTATGCTGCGTTGAGTTTGTTACGCCTTGTTAAGATGGAGGTGACATCTCTAGCATTGGGGTGGACCCATTTCCTAAGATAATGAAAGCGATTGACTCTTCCAATCGTTCCATGTAAGGTCGTCAAAGGGCTGTTTCCGGAGTGCTGATTTCAAAGTACTTGGTCGTATCGTAAGATATCTGTAATCCAGACGTCACCGCTATCTCGTGCAGGGCTTGGGCAGCATTCTTAGAGTTGTTGGCTAAGAATGCAAAGTCATCTGCGGAGACAAGGCACCTGATCTCGATTCTTCGAGTCCCAGTTCCAATGGCAACTGGTTTGATTCCTAGACTCCTCAAAGTGCATTCCCAGGTCTTGATGACTTTATCAAGCGCCAAATTAAGCAGAGTGCGTGAGAGACCATCACCCTGTCGTACTCCGGTTTGATCATGAAGTTCCTAGATAGTTCTCCTCTAAACTTCACATTAGAAGTTGTATCCGTGAGAGTCTGTTTGATGAGGGTGCGTGTGGTATAATCCACACCTCCTTCATGTAGTATTGAGAAGAGTGTCTGGTGGTCGATGGAATCATAAGCTTTTGCGAAGTCAAATTAAACAAATTAGACAAATTCAACTCCTTATACCCAACATCTTCAAACCAGGCACGCGGACAAAAGTACAATATTTTTCTCAAAGTGATCTGTTAGTTACTTCCGGAAGAGAATATACTACATCAAGCCGAACAGATGCCAGAACAAGTCAGGGATCAACTTGGAACCTAAGAGCGAATGGAGAATATGAACAAATAAAGTTCTAATGCACCGTCTCTAGTCGGGCGTAGCATTCAACGGGTCAAACACTCCTTTATGTTCAGTAGAAGGCTCTAAGATTGCAGCAAGTAGAGAGTTCCAGTTATGAATGGCACTGTTTACGTAAGAATATTGTTACGGCCCAGCCTTCAATCAGGCCTTAACTCCAATTTACCCAAATCCCATAATAATAAACTGTACAGCACAGTCACTGCTTACATATGAAGCAACATTGCCTCACTATCACAACTCCCAATAGATAAGTAAGGATACCAAGAGGCGAACAGATCCAGTTGCACGGACGGACGGACCGGAGGAGGGACTGACGGCGGGCACCCTCCGAATCGGGACGGAAGTCCCACAGAGCCCAACGGCAGCTCTTCTAGACTTAAGACCTCACCTCAAAGGTGAGTGTGCTTGAGCTATCCTTATTCCCATTGCTCAAACCTCTCACCACAGACCTGCTACTCGACTGCAAATTAACAGTCAAATACCTCTAGACCATGTGTCTTCATCCACTGATTTCGCATGTTAAAGCCAGCCGATCTTTCATCCTCTTGTCTTCGTAATCCACACTACCTTGCAGTCCCCACGTCCAACTGTTCGATTTCCAAATCAGCATTCAACATGCACGCTCACCGCTCGCGCGCTGACGATGACTATCCCTGTGACCTTGCTTGCAGGCGCTACGCCCAAATCCTTAACGAATTTGAAGCGTCGTTTCCCCCACAAGAACACCCCAAGCGAGTGCCCTACTTATTGGAGTCGCAGGGGTTAATCTGCAGATAAGACCGGTTTAACACGATCTCGATTACCTGTCGCGCTCCACAAAAAAAACTAGAATGAAAACACTGTCCAAAACATTTCCCCGGCCCCTTCATACACTACACTCACCCCGCTTAACCACATGTCCTTCAAAACTTTCTAATCATCAACACAAACCCCGCATACCCCTCGCAAAGAGAACACACACCCGCTGGGTCCAAAACACTGGTGGAATAGCACCTGGCCCGATTTACGTTCAGTAGGATCCTGGATATAGCTCCCCCAGCTCCTTCATGCTCAATGCACTCCCGGACAAGAACAAAACAACCCCTTATATATCGTTCACAACCCCCTTACACACAATTACATACGCCGACATACAACAGTAGTCAGGGATTCAACAATGAACAAAGAGCACCGGAGGCATACTAGCCAAACTGTGAAATCCAACACAATCTTCCAACCCCCTACAATCTCTCATGCCCTTATAAAAGGCTATCACACACACAATCCAGTCCCACACATGACAGGCAAACGACCCCTTCACAATAAATACACTCAATATACGTAGCATTTCATGCCAATGCCCAGACACGAACACGAACGAGATCAAATACCAGGGCAAATCACACGCAAGAGGAGAACACATAAGCTTTGAGAGAGAGACTATGTATCCTTTCTTTCTATTACTGACCAGGGGCAGATGGGTGTGTAAAGTGCGTTATGTCACAATTCACTAGTTTTGAGAAAATCAAGTTCTTAAGTTCAATTCGAAGCCCAATTTCGAGTTGTGGAATATAAGTTATTTGAGTTATGCCTACAGGAGCCTAATAGTGTTGACAACAATGGGATAATTCGTCATAACAAATTCCATGTAAATTCACGTACCGGTAGTTACGGAGCCAAACAACACGAGGTGTCTCATAATCTATGACTTTACACACTTTGCACACCCACATCTCACCTATATTGGCTAATATAAAGCTCAATGTTGGTTTGTCTGATATTTGTTTAAATCTACACCGTTTCTCCGATTTGAACCAGATTTTACCTAGTTATCCTTTGGAATCCTGCGCGTAACACTGTCCACTTGAAATTTCAAACAGACCTCTCCATTCCCTGTATTTAGGCCCTTTGGCACAAATCTACACCGTTTCACCGAACTGAACCAAATTTTACATACTTACCTTTCGAAGCCTAACAGATAACACTGTGTACCTGAAATTCAGACATCCCTATCCATTTTCTAGATTTAGGCTGTTGGGCACATACACGAAGGATCGAATTAGTAGTAGAAGAACCTATTTAGGCTCATTTTAAGCCTCGCAAAGCAAGAAACAATACTCGGGACGTAAAGTAGTTTAATTAAGTTTGGTGAAATGGTGCATATTGGTATAAATAACAGACAAATGGACCTGAAATCTACGTTTCGGAGCCATAGAGCCAATCGTGTCGGAAGTAGTGTAACTGCAAGAATATTTAAATAAGTCTCTTTTAGGCTGGCATGGCCAAGGACTAGGAACTTATGATCAATGCTTATTATATCTGTTCCACTCTGGAAGACATAATGCTTTTTAACTAAGCTCATAACATACACTGTTAATATCTCCAGTCAGCAAAGCAATAGGTACCGCAACAGGGCATGTCACAACCTAACAAGCAGAACAGCTGGGAAATGACGATTGACAATGGACTACGTGACCTTCAAGTAGGTGAGAATTTAGTTTAATAATCACACAGTGATAATGAGTGATGCTAGGTGTAAGAATTCATTAATAATATTGTTGAGCAACTTCACGAAGAGCGCGAATGAGTAATGCGCTTCGTCACTCAAACTGACATATCTCTCTTTTCACGCACAGAATGAAGTGTTGAATAGTGCTCAGTGTGGTAAGTCATGACGGGAAGGACATAACGCACTTTGCACACTCGAAATCTGGCCGATGTCAGTATAACACGTAATACACAACTCAATAACTTCGTAACCGTCCACAATATAACATTACGCGCAAGCCTTTCGCCCTTTCTTGACTTAACGCACTTTACACACCGACCCATCTTATTTCTCCTATTCTATCACTGAGCATTCCATTCCACTGGTTGTTTTTTTTTTGGAAATGAAGGAAATTGTATTTGTCTCATCCTCTCTTAGGGTATGATTGATGGCCCTGAGAAGGGTAGTTTGGGCACCCAGAGGAGGGTGTGAGAGGAATGGTAAAAATCACTGAAATTCTCATTTCTTCTTTGGAGCTGCCTTTGCACCTTTGCTGCCTTCTTAGCCCTAGAAAGAGCTTTCTAAAGCTTAGGGGCAGGTGCAGCACGCTTCTTCTCTGTGGGTTTCTTGGAGATGGCCTTCTTGGTGGCTGCTTTCGCCTCGGACTTCTTGGCCTTGGGAAGGCGCTTCACCTTAGGGGCAGCAGACCGCTGGCCTTCTCGGGCTTGGCTGCCGAGGTGAGCTTGATGGAACCGGAAGCCTCCTTTCCCTTGGTCTGCACCAGCTCACCTCTCCAAAGATTCATCCTTCCTCTAGCCCCCGAGTAGGAGGAATACCTCCCGGTACTAACACGATACCCGTGAAAGTGGCAGCCATTTGACCTGTAGGTTAATTTCTACAGAGGGAAGGAAACCTATAGTAATCTGCCTCTCGCAACAGTGCCTGAAAAGTCCTACGGGATTAAGGACCTAAGTTGGGGACCCCCCAGGGAGTTCCGGGACAATTGCTTCCTCGTTAGTCCTGTATCTTCCTGAAAGGTCCTGCCTCCTGAGCAGGGTAAGCAAGCCTCACCTAGAGCTACTCTCGTTCCTTAGGGCCCTCCTCCTTGATAATAAACCCTTAGTTGGAACCTAAAAGAATGAAAGTAAAGTCTTCTGGAAATTAAATTAGCCCTGGGGACATCTCGCATCTCTAACAGAGTCATATTTGGCCTGCAAGACAACAAAACAGCATCCTTTACCTCGCCTTAGTGAGAGAGACTCCTCACAGTTCCGATGCAGAGACACCGCATAAGTATTCGAACCAGGTCCTGAAAGAGTGAGATGAATACGTTAACATTCAGGATGTTACACTGCCACGAGAGGACTGTGTGCCTCTCAAGCAGCTGTTACGGAGGAGGTTTAACCTGCATCTGCACCTCCCGGGTCACGAACTTACAGCCATCCTTCTTGAAAGCTTAGGCCCTTTATGGAGGTCCCCTACGTGTGAGAACACCTCTCTAGTCGTTGTTTGTTTGGCCCAAGAACAATGATATGTTATATGAAGTGCATTTCTCTATTTTGGTTAAGTGTAATGTAATTAAGAACATGCAATGAGAAAATGTATGACTAAGTAGAAGGATGAATGTATGATTGAAAGAGAGTGATTAAGAACTGTCTAATTGATATTATTCCTACTAGCTGAGTTTTTAAACAATGTGAGTATTCCCCCTCCCCAAATCCCACCCTCTTTAAACTCTCTAGTCATAAACTTATTAAAATAAATAAGAGCATATCTCTAAATGAAAGCACTTTGTGGTACCTGTCTCCACTTATAATCTAGTAAAGCTTTCCTCGCTTTACTATGTCCAATTCTGAGGGATTGGGAAACAAATTAGAGCATCTTCTAACTCACCATGAAAGGGAAGGCTGGATCGAACGTTCATTTAAAGCCTCGTTGGAAGAATACGTACAATGCGAGAGGTTAATTTATGCCGAGCAAGGCGATAAAAAACGGCATAGGTATCTTAGACACGGACCGTACCGACAATTATTATAATCGTTAACGTGTTAAGATTCAAAATTGTCCCCACGAATACCGTATATCTGAGAGCTCAGGATTTATTTTCCAAGAGTTATAGGCGGTTAATTTATCACGAATTGGACGGCCTTCTTCCTACGTGTGTTATTAGCTGCTAATCTCTGCCATGGCGCCATTTTTTAACAAGCAGTGATTAGGTGCGCCTTTGTGTTTGAATTACCGGCTACTGAAAACGCAATTTGAAAAGTCACTCACTATGAAAACAGGAATTTACGAGAACATCTAAGAAAAATCGATAAATAATGAGGTGGGTATAAAGTTTAATCTCAACCCCCCAAGTAGAGGTATTAAACACTGTAAAGCTTCAGTGCTTTGAAACAAGGGTCAGTAACACTCACTTAACTGCGAGTATAATGCTATATTATGATATATCTCTCTTTAGGGGCAGATGACCTAGCTATTCTGCCCCCATAAAGCTACAATAATTCTTATTCTCTGGGCAGAAAGATCCTCGTAACCCTTTTTTTTTGTAAGCTCCTTTAGGGCCCTCAGGTCATCAGCCCGGTGCACTCGAGTAATGCTCAAACCCACGGTTGACCACCGGAGTAGTATCTTTTCGGAAGGCCCTTTCTAATGCTTCCCCCTCCTCTCCCACTGCTTTCCCCTCTGTGTAGTGGTTCTGTGTGTATGAGTTATGATAACCTGCTTTATTGCGGTGTCTGTGTATTTTGAAGTCAGGTGAGGATTGGGAAGGACGGACGGGACTCATGTTAAGCACCGTCTCAATAACACAGGTTATCAAACTAAATTACTTACACACAGCAAAGTTTAAGGAGCTAATCGTCCTCCTTAGTCGATGTCCCTTTCATAATAAATTTCAACTTCACAGCTTATAATATTATTATTGAATCTACTGTGGGCCGAATGGATTGCTTTCTTTCTATTTTTCATTTTCCACCCTCATAATATAAGCTTATACATTCCTTGTCGGGTTGGCCGAGCAGTCTAAGGCGTTGGAATTAAGTTCGAATTTTCTCCAAAGGAAGAGAGAGGTTGAATCCCTCAACCGACAGCTCAGCATGGGTTGGCAACAGTCAATGAACCTTCCCTTTTCTTCCGATAGATTGAGCCATCATCTCTCCTCCGCTCAGCTTGCCAAAGCTCGGCACGAACAGCCCCAGAAAAGGGCTCGGCACGACTCAGCTTGAGGAGGAGGGTGCACGAAGTGTCCCGAAAGTACCCTTGGCTCGATTCGGCTTGTGGTGGGGGCACGAAGAGCTCCGTATGAAGCCTCGTTAAGAGGAGGGGGCACTATGAGACCGGAAGGAAGCCTCGGTAGTAGACTTCGCCAGAATGCTGGCCAGAACAGTCCGAGACCTCTTTGTCTGCTTTTTCACTGGCCATCCTCCCCTCTGGGGTACGAGCACGTTCCGTGACCATTTGGATGACCTTGCGTTCCAGGTTAGAATCTTCTTAAAACTCAACAATTTTTCTAGTTATATGCTGTGTCTTGTGTGGGGTTTGGCCTAGGAACACCAAGCTGGCTCATCAGCGGGCTCTTGGTGTCAGTTACCCGAACCCCACAGGAGTAGCGATCTGTGCACTACCTGCCTTCTTATGGAACGCACCTCCGCCTCTTTTCTGCGAGACCTATGAGCTCAAGCAGCCTTTAACCTCCCTATAAAGGCTTCCAAAATATGATATATTGTCATTCACGGACAATGAATTAAAACTCAGCATTTTTTCTAGGTATATGCAGTGTCTTGTGTGGGGTTTGGCCTAGGAACACCAAGCTGGCTCATCAGTGGGCTCTCGTCATGTTTCTTTTGCTCCTAGATCTAGCGCTCCATCAAGTGGCTACAGGCTCAGGTCTTCAGAAAAACGACAAACCAGCCCCGCTTCATTAAATAGTGAAGGCGAATTACACAAAATACCCAATAATTTTCCGAAATGTCTACTTTGTCTGAAATTCCACGCTTTGTATTCTTGCGATTCTTTTCGAGCACTCAATATCGACGATAGGAGAAAGCTCATTGCACAATATCATCATTGTTTTAATTGTCTTTCGCCAAAACTTTCTGCGTCTAATTGCCAATCCACAAGATTTTGTTTCCATTGCCAAAAACTGCATCACACTTAGCTACTTCGTCACGAGAATCTGAAGTCATCAGCCACTTCACCTTCCAAATCAAAACAAAGTGATGACGATGAAAGGTCTAATGCTTCCCGCTTCGTCTAGAATTCTAAATCTTGGCGCAGTGCCCAGGTACTTTTATCCACAGTTCAAGTGGACCTTCAAGATAGGTTTTGTAATTGGATTCGAGCAAGAGGTCTTCTGGAATCCGCCGCCACACACGACTTCGTGTCAACGTCGTTAAAGAAAACTTGGTCCTCCCGTAATACCTACCTCCATAGAAGTATCTGGCATTAATAATTCTTAAAGTCAAGCTCTACAATTTTCGAAGTGGCAACTCAAAGACATCTGTCAGAGAAACACTTAAAATTAAATAGTCTCATCCTGCATAACATAGGCGAGGATACCCCTAGTCGCTCTGTCGATACTAACAACTTAAACATTACTGCTAATTTGAGACCCATTGAATCCTATATTAATCATGCATTAGCTTACAATACGCCGGTTGTATATTGCCCAACTATAAAGGGTCAAACGTGCCCCGCTTGCCCGGTTAAGTACCGTACACGAGACCGAAATTTGTACTTTGAATCGCAGGTCTATCTGAGGGCTCAAATTACTAAATCTTTTTTGGCATTGTTTAACGCATAAAAATGAACAAATTAATGGAATTTCTGTCCTTGCATGGCGAAAGATTCCATAATGCCGTTAGTCAAAAGTAACGGCAACTGGGTTCATCAGACTCTGATAAGGGTTAAGAAATATATTTTTCAACCGGAGAGGACGTGTGTCTATGAGCCAAGTACTTCTAAGTACATTTTGTTGTAGATCAGTGCGATAACGCTTGACAACATGGATAGGCTACTGGTATCAAACATGGTAGACGATTTTGTTCCGTCGGTATTCTTTCAAATGGTTGCCGTTAGACGATATTTCGCATTTAAATTTTGGATTGTGTAAATACTTGCAAATATAATAATTATAATATTGCTAAGTCAGGCATTTCTGCAGAAAAATATTAATAGATGTTAACTTTTCTCCAAATTTCAAAATAGCTATAGCCTACTCATGCCTTATAGATTTTTAGCCTACTTTTCACATTTTGCAAACATGAGGAAAAAGTAGACTTATGAGATCGATCCGGGCAAATGTTTGTCTGTGTGCCCCCCCCCCCCCCCCTATCATCTCCTAAACTTTAATTTTAAGAAAAGTAGGCTCCTTTACAATAGGATATTTCTCATGTGGAGAAAATCAACACAGCTCCAACCCATTAACGTACTGGTGAGTAAGACTTAAAAATGTGACCATAATCGGGATCGAACCCGCGTCTCTTGTGGCACGGCCAGGTACGCTAGGTCCTTGCACGAATGTTGTTATGATACATTAGTCTAAAATAAAGCAAGTAATATCAATGATAACAAATTATTTAACTAACAGCATTATAAAAAAGAACATTATGCAGCCATAAATTTGCCCAAAACACTGGACAGGTAAAATGATTGTTACGCTACCCTGTTCATTGCAACTCTAATTCAGCAAGCAGTCCCCGGGCTATAAACGGACATACTGGGCATTTGCCCAGGGCACCAAATTTTAGGGGGCTCCGAAATTTAGGTGACGCTGAACGCATAAAAAGTTTGGCCCAACAATCCCAACTTCAAAAATAAGTATGACATGGAAATCTTTAAAAAGTAGGATAAAATAACTATAATTTACGTGAATATAAAATAAAAGTAATATTAAATATCACATACATTCGTAGTATTTATGTTTAATCGTGATTATATTATAACTCTTTCAGACAGCAAACTAAATTCTCTATTATTATTGTGTTGTGAAAAAGACGTAACCCTTAGCACAGACATTTCTGACATGATAAATAAATTTGCAATGTTAAAAGCCAGTAAGAAACCTTTGATTTGAAATGTTTCTGTATATTGTGGGATTTGAAGCCTTTTTTCAGTGTTGCCTAAGTAAACAAAAGTTCGGTGGTTTTCTGTCGGTCAACACGAATGTACCCAAAAAGAGCTGGGTTATGCCCTAATCCTGAAATAAATTACATGAGATAAATAAATACACTAAGTTGACCAGTTTCGATCGTCAAGCGATCATCATCAGACCCATTACACTTAGGCTATAACATCTATGTTTTAGAATACAGGTGAAAAAATATTTACAATATGTACAAGTATTTAGTTGCAATGTTGGTAATGCAACTATCGGTGTATGCTAAATGTAGTATATCTAATGTTAGGTGAAATGCTAAAATGGTGATAGAAATCCGGAGTTTGTCTGTTTGGTATGATTATATGGTTGTAAAAAATCAACTATGGTTATACTGTAATAATACAGGCTGATACTTATCTGATTGTCTCCGTGGCTGGGACTTCAAGCAGTCTGTATATTGTACTTTTAAAATTTAACTTTTGAATTTATAATCTGGGTTTTAGTGAGATTAATGTATCAATAAATGGCTACAAAATTGTATGAACGACTTAATTTTCATATTATTTCTTGTGATACAATATTAGTAACGTAGTTGTTTGAAGAAAAAACCATTATGCTATTTTTATAACACATAAATGAGTAGACCATTTGCCCAGGGCGTCTATCACCTTAGCAAGTGTTTGGGATATGCAGGTGATAGTTAGGCCTCAAAGGTTTCAGTACCTGATGAAAGGAACTCTTCCCACCTGGTGGTGTAGCGACTAGGTCCGGGTTCGATTCCCGGCACTGACAAGAAATATAAAAAATATCGTATGGCCTCTATTCCGGGTGCAAGCTTTGTAATTTGACACCCTGAGGGTAGGTTGCATGTCGAATTTCGTTGTTCCTTGAATCACTATGAAAGTCAGGGAGGTTAGATATCTAAGCTCCTTGAACACTATAGCGCTTTCTAGTTGAGAAATGAGGAACTTTGTGTTGGCGGAAACTCCCGAGATTAATTTTGCCATTATGAACATTGCCTACTGACTTCAAATGGGTTCTTTGACATGCCAACATCGTATGACATGCGTGTCGTATTTTTGCCGCTTTTCAATAATCAATTACCACGGCCAGGAGCGAACCTGCAATATTGGGGTTAGTAGACCGACACGCTATTCACTCACCCACCGTGGCAAGCTATTTGAGGAACGGAACGAGTGCATTCCGCCTCGTGACGTACATCTGAGCAGGGTTCGATTCCCACCTCAGATATCTCGGAAATGGTTTCCCACTTCTACTCCTGGCGGATGGTTCCTAGCTTAAGCCACGGCTGCCCCCTTCCACATCCACAGTTATACAGCAATCATAATAACACAAGTTATCAGACAAAATGCCACATTCACTCAAGTACACGGGGCTGAGTGATAGGCCTACTCTAATTCTTGAAGTCTTTACTAGATTTCGCCTTTAAATTAGGTTTGACATATATGGTACAACACCGTGACGTCTACAGCTGAATTTCCTTTACTTTTAGCCAGTTTATTTTAAAACAATTGACAATATAACGAGCTTTTTAATTCGTATTTTGTGTCTCAGATATTATATTTGGGAGACATAACAAAAACTTGTGTTATGATGACATGTTTTACAGCGGAGGTAATACTTAAGTGCCCAGTGCAGATTTTCAGTGACAGTCAATTCAAAATATTTTATTGTTGAAGATACAGAGGTGTGGCTATTTAACTAGGAACAATATTGCTGAAGCTTCTAGCCTCTCTGTCCCGCCGCTGAACAGCCTTATGACGACAATATACAAGTTACCCTCATGTCAGTTGGAGTCGATAAGGATTCTTGTTTAAACTGCGTGATCTGCAACACATCTTGGTAATTTGTGGATTCCGAATGGCTGTATGCTGCTAGTGGCGATTTGCAATACCTGCACAGTGTACGAAGTTCAATTCCACGTGTCCAATTAAGCGTATTGATAGAGATTAACCGTGAGTACTTTATTGTCTGACCGAATAATATTTAATCTACTCACCACTAATCAAGTTTGTGTGTACATAGGAATAAGGAAACCGAATGTAGGATATTTTATTTCCCAGCTCTATAAGCAGCCACAATATTACTTATTCATTTTATCAATTCAATCGCAATGATAACAACTTATTCGACCAGTGTCATGGTCGTATTTGTTTTACTGTTGTTGACAAATATATAACCGCTCCTTATCACTGTGCACTTCCTCATCTGATTTATTGTATATGAGAATGACTTGGCGTAGCCTACTGGTATAAGTAAGGTCTTTAATTAATTCTTCAGTGTTTTTCTTGTGTTCTAGTTTCCTGAACACAATGGAGGAACAACTATTTATTAAAAGTGAGCCAGACTGGTTGACACATACAGTTGAAGTCTCTAACTCTGTGAGTTGCATTTTGATTCGTATATGGTGTAACATTGCATTCTTAGTGATGTGCATGACAAGTGAGGTTTAGTGACTTAACACACTACTTAATGGTAAATGGCACGCTAACGTTTAGTAACGTAACTTAGTACTCATATTGTGTGTGCATATTTTTGATTGGTTCATACTTGTGTTAATTCGCAGGAGACAACTGTCCTGTTGCTCTCGGATAACTTGAAAGACGAGGCTGCTGTTATATTTGACGATGAAAGGATAGCAGTTAAGGAGGAACATGAACTACAGGTAATTATCGGTTCTGCGTTATTTCTCTTGTAATAATAATATGAATGATTTTTAGAATGAGTATTGTTTGGAAGATTGGAATACTTAGTCTTCTTTTCTATAAGAACACCAGCAGTAGGTGATGTTATTGTATTGATACTGCAGTTCCACTCTGCTGGCACCCTGGATCCTATTATAGGTTATGTCTACACAATGTGCCATGTTATAACTCTATCATATAAGGCATTTGAGATATGATTGCCCTTAAGTGAATGCACTGCTGGTTGCTATAGGCTAGTGGGGAAGAGGGAAGACTGCGTTACCGGCATAAAACAACGTTAAGTTTCTAACTTGGGCGTCAGCAATCGTAGCCTATTTGTAATGAATAATCATCACCACATTTTTATACCTTACATTAATTGTTCACAAGGCAGATTACTGAGAATATATGGGATGGCTGGGCGGGTCTCTGACAGCGGAGTAGTAAACATCTATAAACTACATCTCCAGATATTTCCCCGACTATTAATTCAGGTAATTTGCTTAATTTCAGTAGTTAAGATTTTTTTAGAAAGGATGACATTTTGTACATTTTTACAGCGAAATATCTTTAACGGAACGAACACACACAATTAAAGCAACCCGAAGTCAACGATCGCACACTTCAATAGCAAACCTGATCCATGGCTTGCTCCAATTCTGAAGGAGTCGTCTCGCTGCAAGAAGAGTGCAGGACATTTACCAAGTGATGATCGTGATCACTTTTAAAATATATACTAGAGGCAATGTAAAACAAGTGATAGATGGGACAATATAGAGTCCTCCTTCGGGGCTCCAATGCTTACCACGACTACATTAATAGGAAGCTGCTTGAGACCCACATGACCTGAGTAGAGACCGATTGTTTCTGTTTACTTGTGTGGGGCACCTCTTTTCCATTTCTTCTTTTGACCTCAGCCATCAGCTCTCCTTCAATTATGATCGCGAAAGTTATAGGTACGGTAATCATATTATTTATCACCCTAATTGACAGTTCACTTTAGTACCTAATAACTTACCATCATGTTAGCCGACACACCAGAGCAGTTGAATGAGTTTTTAAATGGTATGGATTCTGTCTTGAAAGAATTCATGATGAAACTTAATAAATGTAAAACAAAAATATTGGAATGCAGTCGAAAGAAATCAGAAACCCCGATGGATTTCTAATTGGCAGGTGAACAACTAAAGGAAATAGGGGACTTCTGTTACTTGGGAAGCAAAATAACCAGTGATGGACGAAGGAAAGAGGATATAAAGAGTTGGCTAGCACAAGGAACGAAAGCATTACAACAGAAAAGGAATTTGTTGACATCGAATATAGATTAAGGTATTAGGAGGTCATTTTTGAAAGCCTTTGTCTTGACCGTGGGGCTCTAAGGGAGTGAAACTTGGTCTATTGGTGCAGCAGAGATTTGAAGCGCTTGAAATGTGGTGTTACAGGAGAATGATGAAGATCAAATGGGTAGATATGGTTACGAATGAAGAGGTATTAAGACGAGTGTTAGAGGTGAGATGTTTCTGGCATCTGCTAATGAAGTGAAGAGATAGGTTGGTAGGACTCATACTAAGACACCCAGGAAGAGCAACCTTAGTTATGGAAGGAAGAGTCGAGGATTAGAACTGTAGGGGTAGACCAAGGTTAGAATAAGTAGGGTTTGTTAGCTATGTAGAGATGAAACGATTAGCTCAGGACGGGGAAGCATTGAGAGCTGCCTCAATCCAGTCGAAATATTGAAGATTCAAATAACAAACAGATTACTGTAATTTCTTAAGGGGTCAGATCTCTTCCTAACCTTCATGGTATAATGGTGTGATTGCTTTGCACAACTGCCTGGAATATAAGGTATTCTGATATATTCCACTTGTCATAAAAAGTAACTAAAAGGGCGGTGATCATTAAGACACGTTTTCCCCCGACGTGAATGGTTCCATGGGCGCCCATACGGGGGGGCAGGGGGGGCCATGGCCCCCCCCCTGGATCCTTGAAAAATAAAACGATATGAATCAGACTGAGAACAAACATTTTTTTTTTTTGCAAAAGAGCTTACAGTATTCTAATTAATTTGTACTAAATATAAATACTTCAGTTATTTAACATTCTGACAGGCCATACATTAAATAATGTATAGTGGCAGTGGGCGCATTAAGCCTGTCTGGCGCACCTCAGAAATCTGAATTTTAAAAATTACAATATTTGTTGAAGAATAGTTTTGCTTCAATTAGTGAAACACTCATTCGTTCTCTACATAGTCTATTACTTAATGGTGCTCGATCAGGCGCAATCTACCTCGCATATCACTTTTGCAACAACAGCAAATGTGTAGAAGGGTCATTGACAAACTGGCCGATATGGATTTGAATGTCATGTGGAAAGACGTAACTTCTGTAAGGTAGTTGACGAATATGAGATAAGATCAGTAGCACCCACCGGAAGGTTAAAATCATCCTACATATTATGTCAGTTATGCAATATTTCTGGTGTGCTTTCGCTTTAAATTAGACACTTGGGTAATATTACAAAGGAATATTGTAATTTATATGCGCGTAGCCTACATTCCATTCGTGTGTATTGTGTTCACTATGAACGGCCGCCTAAACTGTGTCTGTGTGCCGACAGTATTATTTATAAATTTTGTGTACTTCGTCCACGAATCTATTTATATTTAATTTAAAGGTAAGTAATGCAATCTTATCTTATTATATATATAATCCAAAAAGGAGATACTCACTCGTTATTCATCGTATCTTTGTAACCACAAGGGCTATGAAACTGAAATTTTGCATGTTGATTACTCTCAGTTTGTGGGTGCTGACTAAGAATTGTTCTTAGAATATTCAACCTTTAAGTGGGTCTGTTCGGCCATTTGGTACTCATGCATGGGTTAATATCGTGGGCGCCCTTAGGGGGCCTGGATTTCCGAGAATGTTGAAATAAGATTGTTCATTGTCACACCGGTTTATTTCATAAATGGTAGTTACAAATAGTCAACTGACAACTGTCACAATAACAAAATTCTGTAATGTTGCTGACGTAATATGTATTTACAATTGTTAAATAAAAAGAAGAGAGCCATAAAATTACTTGGTACAGCAGGGATTTGACTAGGAAATCAGTGGTGGACTATATTCTATGCGGGAAGGAGACAAAGAAGAGTATCACGGATATAAGGGTAATACCTTCAGAAGCCCTGGACAGTGACCACCGTCTGCTGGTCGCCAAGGTGAGAAGACTGAAGGAAAAGAGGAGAACTGAGAACCAAGAAAGAAGAATAAGGACATGGAAGCTGAAGGAGGATGGAAATAAGGAGAAGTTCCAGATATTAGTGAGGAACAAATTACCGAAGGATGATCCAAAAACAGGTGAAGAAGAATGGAATAGGTTCAAGGACGTGTTGGTAGAAGCAGCGGAAGTCGTGTGTGGCAGAACTAGTGGAAAGAAAAGGTGGAAGGAAACACCATGGTGGAACCCCAGAACTAAGGAAGCAGTGAAAAAGAAAAATGAAGCATTCAGGAAATGGTTCCAACAGAGGACAGACAGAACAAGAGAAGAATACCAAGAGCGGAAGAAAGAAGCAGGAGAAGTAGTGAAGGAAGAGAAAAAGAAATGGCTGGAGAAATGGACAGAAATGATGGAGGAGGACTGTGATGGCAGTAAGAAAGTGTTGTATGGAATGATAAAGGCAAAGAGAAGAGATACAGGGGAAAATGTCAGAATGGTGGACAGGAATGGAAAGGAGGTCGAAAATATGGAAGAAGTAAAGGTTATCTGGAGAGAATACTTCAAGGAACTCCTAAATCCAACTAAAACCAGCGTAGTGGACATTTTGGAGGAAGAAACAGACAGTGACCAAGACATTTCAGAGAAGGAATTGACATGGAAAGAAGTGGAGGAAGCATTAAAGAAGATGAAAGGGGGAAAGGCACCGGGAATAGACGAAGTGAGTGTGGAGATGGTGAGAGCAGCAGGGGTGATAGGAACACAGTGGCTCTTTCGAGTAATGAAAGTGATATGGAGGGAGAAGAAAATACCAGAGGACTGGAAAAGAGGGATATTAATACCCATATTTAAAAAGGGAAGTAGGAAGGAATGCAAGAACTACAGGGGAATTACACTCATGTGCCACTGCGCCAAAATATTTGAGAAGGTACTGGAGAGAAGAATTCGGACAGAAGTTGAAGATGGGCTGAGGGAAGAACAGTATGGATTCAGGCCAGGAAGGTCAACAGTTGACCTCATCTTTGCAGTAAGACAGCTACAAGAACACCATTATGAATATGGGAAAGATCTGGTGATGACCTTCTTGGATATTGAGAAAGCATATGATAGTATTAATAGAAACAAGGTATGGGAAGCAATGAGAGCAAAAGCAGTGAACAAGGAGACAGTGGCAAGAGTGAAAGCAATGTACGAGGGAAGCAAAAGCTGTGTAAAGGTGGGAAGAGAGAGAACGGAATGGTTTCAACTGGAGAGTGGTCTGAAACAGGGAAGTGCCCTCTCACCCCTGTTATTTATAGTGGTGATGGATGAAATCATACGAAAAGTGGTAAATAGCATTGGGGAAAGGAAAATGAAGGCAATGTTGTTTGCTGATGACCTTCTGGTATGAGGAGAGGATGAGGAAGAAGTACAAGAGCAATTAGATGAGTGGGAGAAGGTAGTGTTATCATATGGGATGAAGTTCTCAGCACAAAAGAGTGAAGTGGTCATCACAACGAGGAAGAAGAACAGACTGGATATGGGCATAACACTTGGAGGACAGCAGTTGCAGAAAGTAGAATGCTTCAAGTACTTGGGAAGCATAATTGAAGAAAAGGGAGGCAATAGGATGGAAATAAATGAGAGGGGAAGGTGTGCAGATGGATTTTTCAAGAGTGTTAGGGGGATGATATGGAATAAAGATGTACCACAAAAATGTAAAGGAATCATCTACAAGACCTACTTTGTGCCAATTTTGACATATGGTTCAGAAACATGGGTGATGAAGGAAAGGGACAAGAATAACATACGAGCAGTGGAGATGAAGTTCCAGAGGAGTAGGGTAGGAGTGACAAGAATGGACAGAGTAAGGAATGAGAGAGTCAGGGAGATGGTAAGAGAGGAACCATTGCAAAATAGAATAGAGCGATCTAGGCTACAATGGTATGGACATGTGAGGAGGATGGAAGAGGAGAGGATACCGAAGATGATGTTTGGAATGGAAATGACGGGAAGGAGGCCAAGGGGAAGACCAAGGGACAGATGGACAAAAGGAGTTAAGAAGAGTGTGGAGGAAAGAGGAGTGTGCTGGGACACAGTAAATGACGAGAGATGGTGGATGGACAGGAAACGATGGAGAGGCTTATGTTCCAAGCAGACCCGACCAGCGGTTGGAAACTGCTCAAGATGATGATGATGAAATAAAAATATGGTTCTAATGATGCCATGCACTCTGTCACCAATGGATGATGATGATAATTGATGTTTAAAGGGGCCTAATATCTAGGTAAGCTCCAAATTTCAATACGGTTATGCCTAGTGTTAAATACCGTATGTTTCCCTATCACTATCTTGAGTGGCTACTACTTTTGCCACCTCACTTCGGCAGTGTCGATATGAAAAGCACGTTCTGGAGATATTTTTAGACATTGCAACATCGATAGCGTTTCTTAACTCCTAAAATAAGCTTTTCTGTGCTGACTAGTAAAACACTGGTCCTGTAAGGTCGTGCTTACAATATTGGATAATTTACTATATTCAGACCCGTATTGACGGGGGGACAAACTTGCAACTGCTAAGGCGGCAGGTTTTAGGGACGGAAAATATTCTGGAAAACTGTACAAAACTGCTTGGTCATTAAACGTCAAGTTGATTAAGTTTAGGCCCTCGACAAGAGAATATACTTTGGCATTGTTGATTATTTAAGGACATAAATGAAAGGATCGCCTTAGTCACCTTGGTGTTCTTGCTGTTGATCTGACTTGAATGTGAAATTGTACCAATGAGGAAATTCCAAACTTGGTACCGGTATTTAAATAATTGTTTTTGCACATTGGTTGTGTATGATATCAGTTAAAATTTAATCTACATTCTTTGTATTATTTTTTTAATTTGTAATTTTAGCAAACGCATATTTATAGCGTATGCCACTCATAGTTAAATACACACTCAGGCGAAGAATCAGCCTCATATGTTATGGAAACTTTGTAACTGCTCGGCTTCACTGGTTGCGTGAGGGTTAAACACCTGTACGGTATGAGTAACAGCAATAAACATTCACTCTTAACTACACCTCATAAATAAAAGCACTATAGATTTGGTAAAATGTACAATATATTCTGATACCAGACATGAAATACACTTCGCACGATCCTCGTCATACAGACTATCTAAAACTCCCTATCATATTCACACAGGCACACTTATGACATATTGATGACCCTCGGAAATAATGATGACTGGTACTTACAGGCGTTGACTTCAGCTGTGACGACTTAACTCTACTGATTCGAGGGTTAGTTGCTCCCAGAGAATCACTCCTACTTACTCGCAGCACAATTACTATATATTTCACACGCAAGCCTCTCAACTATGACTATTATGTACATTATTACTTTGATGGTCAGCATCCAACGATTTATCTAGTTTCGTTGATCTGATTATACAAAGATGCTTTAAATCCGTGTGTTGGATTATCGCATCTAGTTCGCTCCTGAGTTTACTAATACATATTTTACTAGTATTTGTCGTATAACAATTTACCGCTATGGTCTCAGAATTTCGGTAAACAGACGTTAGTTTACAATACTTCATGCGATTCGAGACAAACAATCTAGACTTATTGTTTGAAACTAGGCTCATAATTCCCTTGAGAATGTATAGCCAGCAACTCAGTAATTGCACATCGAACACCAACTTGTGATCGTCTGAAATACCTTCCTTCTCCACCAAAAACACACAAGTCCAAAATACAAGTTCCACTCCCTCACGGAGTCTTCCAAGAATACGAACCACTCCACACGGAGTCCAAAGGATGAGTACACCGCCCTACACGCGGTCCAAAGATTGAGTACTACTCCCCACGGAGTCCTAAGAATGAGTCGCTCTCACAGCTTCGTCAAGTCCTAATAACATTCATCTCCCCTCCACAAATCACTGGCCTACCTGGCTTCCCTCACGGGACCAGCCAATCAAAACAAAACATTACCATATAAGGAGTGCCTTCTTGGTCTTCAAAATACCCTAGACACACCCCTAGCACAGGGTTGCCAAGCCTCCTACCTGCATGAGTCATCATGCACTTGAGCTTGCGAGAGAAAAACCCAGGCGACAACAAGCCTACTTCCTGGTTCTTGCACACAATTCCAGACTCTCTGACTGAAGATTATTCCAATGTTAAAATATTCACATACAACTAGACTCAGATCCTGCCAATTACAATCCCTTAAAACCTAAACAAATTAATCGGAAATAAATCACATAATATTATACACTTCATTACATAATTATAAAACACAAAAAGGCATCAAATAAAAATATGTGGACGATTATGAAAATCGTACGTCCCGAAAGTAAGGGTTCGATCCCTTGTGACCTGGGAAGGTTACAACTTTAATAAATCTGCATATTCCAAGTCGGGGGCAGCAACGTAAATCCATCGTGGCATGCATTGTAAGAAAGGACAGAATGTTGTAATTTGATCTTTAAGCCCATCTGAGTAGTTGAGTACCTCAATTTAAGCTCCACGATGACGACTGGTTACCTACATATTCGAAATTTGTTTGCCGACGCTGACAGCAGCCATCCCTAGTAGGCCTATGATATTTTCAACACTACCTTCAGGGAAATACCACGTACGTATCATGTTTCATGTTCCGGGGCACTCATCTCAAAACTACGCTATCGGTACTCTGAAATAACATTACATATACACACTCGCCTAATGACACGTTATAACATAAACCAGAATTTCACTCACAGTCAAGTACAAGGGATGAAGTTTAAACCTGTTTGCATTTACAACAATGCCAGTTATGGAATATAAAAAGGTTAATTTTCCCCTCTTCAAGGGTAGCCTTAACACACATAAATTTAAAAACTCAAAAAGTATTTGTATTAGATTGGTTAGACAGTATATTTTTTACGTCACAGGTACAATAATACGGCGAAATATACCACTTGTTATTTTATAAAACTCAACGGAATTGTACGATATCTGTTAGTTTTATTTTATCGTATATTATTTTCATAAACAGAGAAAATCTTGAGCATAAGGCTCAATTACAAATTGAAAGAAGTGGTATGTTTACGTTCGTATCACCATTCCTGTTTCACAATTCCTCATGTTTCAGTCGAGAATGCGAATAATGGTATTAAGAAGTAAGTGATATAGTGGTTTTTATCCATTTTATTTAGTGGTTATTAATAATCGGGCGAAATATATTTTATTGACAAAACTAATTTTTACTAAAACCATAGGCTCGAGTTTATCAGTTCGTTAACTACAAGTGTTTCATGATTCTAGTAAGAGCAATGCGAAGTATTTCCGATTGGTTGTTTAGAAGAGGAAAGACGTGACGATCTGCTGTAATGGCCAGTACTAACTAGATAACGTAGCCTACCGTATTTGGAAACAGTGCTATTTAAATAATTGTGTGATTCAGATGTTGGGATATTTCCACAGTTTAACTTAGTGATTTGGGATCATGTGAAAATATATCCAGTTATTTGGAAAGTTGGCGAACTGGATTAACGATACCATTTTAATGAACTACGGTACTTGATTTTTATTTTTGTCGATACCACTAGTTTTTTCCTGTTTTCAAGAACTGAACATTACGACGTTGAATCACGAAGAAAAGCGAACGTTAACGGACAAAAACTCAAAGAAAACATTCCTCCCAAACTTGCCACAAAGTAGCCAATGGTTTCAGATCAGTCAAATAATGAGTATCACGAAGACGAAGTAAGTAAGAAATGAAACTTTTTTTTGTGTGTGTGTGTGGGGGGGGGGGGGGGTGACAGGGAGGCAATGAAACAAAAATATTTACTTGGCCCCCCTCTGGAAAAAATCCTATGGGCGCCCATGAATGGTTCTGGTTGGCTACGACGTGATTTAGAACCAGTGATATCGGGAACATTTTCTCCATGATGCAATGCTTCTACACTTCCTTTAAGTTAATGTGTTAAATAATTGCTCTGCTTTGAATCTGATACTGATTTCTTCCCTATTGCACTTGTTAATATGTTTACAAAACACAGCTGCCTCCTCCTCGTCAACTATTAGATGATATTATTACTGCAATCTGGCCGCCACGGCCTTCAGTAACGAAGATACGCTGCACAACAGTTGTATAGAATAGTATCTCACTTTTTTAGCTCTGATATTGAGCATTGCAATTTGCAGCACGATTTCACATAGCACGACGACTGACAGTTCGCAAGTGTTTTATTAATTTACCAAAAAGTGTATGAAATATTTGACGCTTTACTAGCGTATTCCGCACTGGCAAATAAATGTTCTCCACCGAATTATATATGATTTCAATAAATGTTTACATCTTTCAGTACCACGCGGTCCAATGCACAAATCTCCGCACTCACGCTCTTTAGCTTTCGACAAGCACTGTACAGTAATAAATACGCGTTTCTGGCTTCTTCCCTCTGCGACAGTCAGATTGCTCCGACACCATGTCCTTCTACATCATTCCAAATATTTGTTACTAGCGCCGATAACATAGATGTTAGGCCCCTTAAAGCAACATTTATCCTCGCCATGTGTATTACTCCCATATAGAATAGTGTCTAATATCATGCAGTAAGTTCCCACCACGTGTATTGTGTTGTTTATGCCTACTATTATTTAAATATTTATTTCTATCTCTTGAGTCTGATGAAGTTCACAGCTCACTCGATCCTTCCACAGCCCTCTCAATGATCTTTCTCCGTGCAATATCGCAGCTTGCAATCTCTGCGTATAATTTGATGTAACGTGGTCTGACGTGGAATTCAGATATAGGCGAACTTTTCTATCAACTGGACGGGGACAGTAAGTTGTGCCCGTATTGATCCGATATACCGAAGAGATCCCTTCTCCAGCAAACACACATGGATTTGAGCTGGTCCCAACACGAGACCGTTACTCTCAGGTTTTGGGTGTGGTTATTTGTTTATCTAGTTACATTGCTCCTATCTGCGGCAGTAGATGCCTAATCCCCTGTCGTTCCACAACGATCAGTAACATCTGACGAAGAAACCAGAATAAAATTAATAAGTTACGATGGAACCACATCCACCAATTATATTAATTAAATGTAATCCCGCTAGCCAAAGTATCCTACAAAACGTCGCGTCTGAAACTCATTCCTAAGCTGTACAAGAAGCAACTGACGTACAAAGAAAATATGTACAATAATAAACATGATCTCGACTGGGTTGTTGTAATGTTGACAGCTCATCTGTTCCTTCAGAAAATCGTCTCACAATCAGTGATGTCTCATATTTCTTATCTAGGTCTTGTATGTCACATTGTGTTTGGATGGTATTCAAAATGATGGAACACTCTGTATGATTTATTTCCTCCTATGTAATGGAACGTGTTTGTAAAACAAGTAATTTCTCTGCAGGATGATACTGATCTGACTGAGGATATCAAGATAGAAGAATGTTCGATACCAGAGCTTGTTCCACGAAGGGAGGAAATAGAAAGTCCTTCATTAGTGAGTGATGGAGATTTGAAAGATGTAAGTACCTTATTGGGTTACTACTTGTTGCACCTTATAAGATACATCTCCTGATCGCCACCTTCCTCTCACCATTGCATTTAGGGGAATACAAAATTGTGTATTCAGACCGTTCTGATGACAGATGGAAGCTTTCTGTTGTTAGTTTGGGTTTGGTACAGAAGGTAAAAGTCGTGCAGAAGATTGCCTGCTGCTGGCTTAATAATAAAGATAATAATGATAACTAGGACACATGAAATTTGCTTTCCCGAAATTGTACTTGAAATGATACGGGGGAGGAAATGTGATAAATATTCCTTCAGATCCTCTCCCCACTACTATAATACATGAGAAATGATCGGTGACAACTGTTAATTATTTATAAGAGGGAGAATGATAAACATATCATATCATTTACCGTGCATTAATCTCAAATGTCAAGCTATGGCTATTAACCACCTTATGCACTTAGTATAAGTACAAATATTGCGAGATGAGTCTTCAAGAACAAACATAATCTGAATACTGAATATTGAATATCAGATCTATCGAAATCCTATCAAACGAACGTATTGCTTCTATCACCGATTATATCTAACGCTCATCAAAATCAAACGTCGACAAACCTGTAGGGAAAAGCATGGCACAAAATCAAACTAATGAAAAATCTTACTCGAAATACTCGAGTATTCTGATTATTTACACGAGCCTCGACTCGAACCTGTAACCCTTCACTCTACAATGGTTGATCTGCATGTGTGGATAGACCGATGAACCAGGATCTCATAATCTATAAATGGGTTTTAAAATAACGTTCCCGTCCAATATATGACATACAATTGAAAAGTCTACCTCGAAGTAAATGATTTCACCAATTCTAAATTCGATCAAGTAACATACCCTTCTAGTGAACTATACTGAACAATCAAAGTCGAAACTGCAAATCCACAAATCTTATCTGAACTGGAAACACATAGGGGAAAGAACTTCCCTTGCTAACAATCAGCTGATCCGATGTTAACGACCACTCAAATATTGAACTTAATAATGCCTCAGTAAGCCTCAAATATCAAACTCAATATATATTACCAACACATCTGTTAAGTTCAGGATGATAAGTGTGATTCATTTCTCGCTGAGGCTCCAAGATCACATGTATCTCCGTTGAACAATCAAAATGCCATTGTATGTGGTTATGCATGTAATTTGTATATCTAAGTGAAAACCCAACTCACTCAAAACTCAACATAAACAATTTGGTTCTCATGGCCTCGCAGATAGAGTCTCTCACTGGCCTATGGCGAATATTCACATATTATGGGTGTACCTGCCTCGAAGAGGCATCATTATGCTCCGATGATTATCACAAATTATGGGCGGTAAGTGGCTACACCTGTCGCCACTCGTCGATATACACTTATCACATGGCTAAACTTAAAATGGCGAATTACTCACACATTATAAACCTTACCTTTAAAACCACTAATAATAATAATAATAATAAATACAGCCCTTTAATCTCCTAAGGGCAATGGCCTCCTGTCTAGGCAGGGATTTTGCTCCATTACACTCATTAGGTGAGCAGTCCTAAAGAGTAGTGAGGCACCTAGTGGTGCACTTTTCTGGCATGTTAGTCTCTGTTCTTGAATGTTCTTATAGCTATTGATATACCTAATCTAGTTACAGTATTGTCTATGTTCTGTATTCTTGTTCTTATATCTAATATTTGCAAAATTGTTAATGTTTCTAGCACGTTCACTTTGTTTTAGTACAGTTTTAAATGTCCTCAATACATAATCGCTATTGTATTTAAGGGTTCACTATGTTGCACTAAGTTGCTCCTTGCCTTTCCTCGCATATACTATGTTTTGAAAAGGATCATCTCTAGGGTCTTCCACTCTTGTCTGTCTCTTGCTCTTCTTGTCCATTGTGGTCCGGCAAATTTCTTGAATGTGTCAGCCCAGCGTGTCCTCTGTCTTCCTACGTTTCTCCTGCCGGTTCTGGGGTCCCACATCGTTAGTCTGTGCGTCCACCTTCTATGCTCCATCCTCGCTACGTGGCCTCCCCATTTCCATTTTAGTCTGTCCGCTGTGTTGATGACGTCTTTAATACTGGTTCTTCTGCGTATCTCCTCGTTCCGTATTCTGTCTTTCAGCGTGATATTGAGGATTTTTCGTTCCATCCTGCGTTGGACTATCTGGAGCGTTTTTCTCTGCTGCGAAGTTAGTGACCATGTTTGACATCCATACAGCATTACTGGGATTACACATTTCTCTAGAACTTGTGTTTTCAGGCTTAGTTTCTGAGATTTATCTCCTAAAATGAATTTCAAGGACCAGAATTTTTTCCATGCTTGCCCAATTCTTCTTTTGATTTCTTTCTCCGTATTGTTATGGAATGAAATATTTTGACCTAGGTATGTATAGTCCTGGACATACTCTAATGTTTCACCGTCAATGTTTACAGGGTTTTCTGTCGCATTTGTCATCAGTTTCGTTTTACTCGGGTTCATGGTTAGGCCAGCTTCTTTGCTGACCTTGTTTAATTCTGATACCATTTGTTCTAAGTCTGATGCAGATTCTGCCATGAGTATGATGTCGTCTGCAAACCGTAGGTGTGTCAGGTTTTGTCCATCTATGTTGATGCCGTGTCTTGTTTTCCATTTCATTTTCCGGAATTGGTTTTCTAGCAGGCAAGTGAATAGTTTTGGTGAGAGGGGGTCTCCTTGTTTCACTCCTCTCTCTAGCTCGAAGTGTTTTCCCTCCATTTCTGTCCGTATTTTTGCCTGGCTACTCTCGTAGATTTTTGCTAGAAGTCTGATATACCTTTTCTGTATGTTTTGGTTCTCTAGGGCCTCTAGAACATATGTGTGTTCCACGGAGTCAAAGGCTTTGTTATAGTCTATAAATGCAATATAGGCTTTAAGATTGAATTCTTGCAGTTTTTCGATGAGTTGGTTTACTGTTTGGAGGTGGTCTACCGTGCTGAATCCTGATCTGAAACCTGCTTGTTCTATAGGTTGGTTTTCCTCTAGTGATTTTGACATTCTCTTGGTTAATATTTTTGTGAACAGTTTGTATAGACTTGGCAGCAGACTTATCGGTCTATAGTTGTTGATGTCCTCTTTAGCACCTTTTTTATGGAGCAGGATTATAGTGCTTAGTTTCCATTCCGCTGGTATTTCTTCAGATTCGAGTATTGTGTTGAAGAGTCGAGTGATGATTGCAACAAGTTCCTCACCTCCCCATTTTAGGTATTCGTTAAATATACCATCGTCACCTGGGCATCTTTCATTTTTTATTTCTTTTATTGCTGCACTCACCTCGCTTTGAAGGATGGGGGGTATTTCCTCTTCCTGGTGACCCTTCGGATTATTGAAATTTTGAATCATACTTTCCCTCTCGAGGGGGCTGGAGTATAGTTTCTCGTAGAATTCCGTGGCATGTCGCAGTATCTCTTCTCTTGAAGCTAGTCTATTTTCTTTTACATCCTTCACTCCTAATATCCAGTGTTTGCCATCTGACATTTCTTTCCTGATCTTTCTTACTGATGTCGATCTTTCTATAGCCTTCTTGACCATTTCGGTGTTGTGATCTCGGATGTCCTTTCGGATTTCTCTTTTTGTGCGTTTGTTCAATTCCGCATATTCTGTCTTTTTCTGATGGTTGGTTTCTGCTTCCCGTTTTAATTTCTCCCTCTCGTCAGTCAGTCGTCTGGTGCTTTCTTTCAGCTTATTTCCCTTTCCTGACTTTTTCACCCAAATAGAGGACTGTAGCAGCTTTTGTGATGCACTTCTCCAGTTTATCATATAGGTTCTGTGTGCTCATCTCCTCTTGTTCTTCCAGCTCTTGCTGGTTCTTCTTCAGTTTCTCTGTGTACTGGATTCGGTTGGTTCTTTCCGGGTCGAACCTTTGGGTTTTAACGTATGGGCATTGTTTCTTTGGAATAAGCATTTTCATTCGAACCATTCTGTGATCTGTGTCAAGTTTCAGACCATTGATCACCTGGATATCTTTGATGCCCTCTAGTCTGTCTGCTAGTATGAAGTCAATTTCATTCCTTGTTTTCCCATTTGGTGCTCTCCATGTCCAGCTACTGCTTGGGTTTTTCTTGAAAAAGGTATTAACGATTTTTAGTCCTTGTCCCTGTGCGAATTGTATAAGCCTGTCCCCTCGTTCGTTTCTGGATCCATAGCCGTAGGGTCCTATCGGCTCCTCTTCCTCAAATTCTTGATTGCCTATTTTACTATTGAAGTCCCCCATTACAACGGTTCTATGGGCTTTGTAGTGGTTTAATATGTCTTGTAGAAGGCCGTAGAAATGTTCGATTTCTTCCTCCGTACTAGCTTCTGTGGGAGCATAGACTTGGATAATTGTGAAGGTATGTCTGTTTAATTTCAGGAATAGTACAGCTATCCTCTCAGAGACCCCTTTAACTTCTTTAATGCAATGTTTTTGTTTCTTCTTTATTATGGATTCCACTCCTTTCTGTCCTTTCGTTTCGCCTATGTAGCTGAATATATCTCCTTCCAGTGTTTCAATTATTTCCTGCCCATATTTTCTAACCTCACTAAGACCTAGTGTATCGAATTTCAGGTCAGCTAATGCATTCTTTAATTCCGTTTCTCTTTCTTCCGTTCTCAGAGTCCTTACATTCCAGGTGGCGATTATTAGTTCTTCCTTGTTCTCCTTGTGTACCGTCTGTTTAGTGCACATCACCTCCTGGTTGTTGGTGCTCGGTTTTTTGTGTTTAGATCATTTGTGTTTAGGTCATTCCATTTTGTCCAGTGCCCATTTAGAAGGATCTTCTGATATCCAACTTTTACTTCGTGGTTGCCTTTATTTCTCTGTTCTCTGGCTATGCTTCTTAGTGCTGCTTGAATCTCTCTCTCATTCTTAGTAAGGTCGTCGTCTATATAAACGTCTTGCCCTTTTAGCGTCGCCTTGTTTCGAACTATTCTTAACTTGTCTGTGAAGTTCTTGAAGGTGACTCTCAAGATCCCTCGGTTGTTTTTATCTTTCCCTATGTATGTCATGTTCTCTATTTCAACATCTACATTTATCTTCCCTAAGATCTCTGTAGCTTTTGCATCTACTTCTTTTTTGTTATCATTCTCTATCGTTAGTTCTTTTCCTTTAATTACGATATTGTTCTTTCTCATCCTTTTTTCCGTTTGTTCTTCCCATGTCTCTAGGGTTTTGATTCTTTCTGATATCAAATTTAATTTTTCTTGTGTCAAATTTAATTTTTCTTGCGTCGTGTTCTCTATGTTTGTTATTCTTGACTCCACTGCCTCGTTTACCTCTTTCCATTTTTCGTGTGTCTTCTCTATAGTTTCTTTGATAGACATGATTTCTTGATTAGTTTCACGCCTAAATTCGTCACTCTGGGATTTTAGGTTCCTGAGTTCAGTCCAGATCTCCGAGAACATTTCCTTGATTTCCGAACCCTGCTGTTGTTCTTCATCACCGGAACTTTCCGATAATTCCATAGTGGTCTTGTGGTTTTTCCGATTTTTCTTTTTCGGTGGCATATTGTCTCTTCTGATGTTCGTTAGGTGTTCCTGCTCTCTCACGTGCTTTATATATGAGAGAACTACTGTTGGATACCGGTATATTTGTGCTGTCTAGGAGTGATTTGTGGCATAGCATGTAATGTACTCATGTAGGATACTTATTATGTTATATTGTATGTATCTTCTGTTGTATGGCGTTTTCCCTGCATCATCTGTTATATTTGTGCTGTCTAGGAGTGATTTGTGGCATAGCATGTAATGTACTCATGTAGGATACTTATTATGTTATACTGTATGTATCTTCTGTTGTATGGCGTTTTTCCTGCATCATCTGTTGTAAGGCATTTACAAATTTGTGCTATTGCATACGGCTTTCAATTCGTGAAGAATGCTTTACCGCATTTAGCGCAGGTCACTGGTTTCAATTCGTGCAGAATGCTTTATCGCATTTAGCGCAGGTCACTGGTTTCTTGCCGGTGGTACTTGTCCATACAGGGTTTTTATGTGTTACCTGCGACTTCTGAGGTAGGACATTCACTTATATTTTTTGTTTCTGTATGCGATTTGTGTTATGACCATCGTTGTGCAATATAACCTCACTATCCCCTTGTGCTGGGAGGTATTATTAATTACTAATATTTTCTATTTACCTTTACCATTGATAGGTTCTTGTATTCTTGCGTTGTGGGTGACTTCCTACCGCACTTTTGTAACTTTTATAAGTTGTACTGGATACGTTTTACTTCGCCTCAAACTAAAACCCGGGGAGCTCAGAATTGGCGCGTGTTTACTTGACTTCTCCTTTATTGGAGAATACTAATATTCCTCCTCAAATAGTAGAACGTGATCGATGTCACTGACCATCGTCTGCATGTATATTCAAAGGCTTTCTCTGAGAGCAGGGCCTGGGCTATTAACGGGCGCCAAATTTTAGGGGGCGCCGACATTTAAGTAACGCTGAACGCAGAAAAGGTTTACCCAAAAATCCCAAAATTAAAAATCAGTACGACATGGAAATCTTGAACATATATGAATACGTCATAAAAATGATTTGAAAACTACTTTCCCTAATCTTCAGGTAGCAACTAGAATATTTCTGACTTTACCAGTCACCAACTGATCCGCATAAACAGGTTTTTCTGTTTTGACTCGGCTAAAGAATTTGAAAAGATCAACTCCTTCTGACAGCAAATTAATTCTCTATTGCTATTGTGTTGTGAAAAAGACGTAACCCTTAGCACAGACTCTTCTGACATTATAAATAAATTTGCAAAGTTAATAGCCAGAAAATAACCTTTGATATGAAATGTGTCTGTATATTGTACTTTTAAAATTTAACTTTTGAATTTGTAATCTTGGTTTTTAGTGTGATTAATGTATCAATAAATGGCTACAAAATTGTATGAACGACTTACTTTTCTTATTATTTCCTGTAATACAATATTAGTAACGTAGTTGATTGTAAAAAAAATATTATCCTATTTTTATAACATATAAATGAGAAAAAGGGCGCCAGTAGACCATTTGCCCAGGGCGTCTATCACCTTAGCCCGGGGCCTGCCTGAGAGTCTCAACATTACTAATAATATTCTATCACTGGTCATGAAATCATATATTCTCACTCCATCCTGACGTCTATCCGTGATTTCAAACTCAATATACATGGTTATGTTTCAACATACACTTCATCTAATGAACAGGTGACCAGAAAAAAAATACACAGTTCAAAAAAGTTAGGGGAACATGTTTTGTAACGTCTGGTATGTGAACATTAATTATGTAGATGGGGTTCCAATGGTCGTACAGCATCCCTTGGGACCTTAGCTACTCAGGGTACGTCAAATCGAAGTTATTCTCCGTCTGTAGGCGTAGCCATGCATTTAATTGTCAAGTGACCCCTCAAAACAAAGTGAATAGCGGTGCGTCCGTGTGTTGTTGTGAGGTACACAGACTACTGCGGTCTTTTGAGCACGTTGTACATAAACCGGCACATGAGATGAGACGCCTTAACGAGGTTCAAGTCTTAAGGGCTGTCACTTTCATCCATGAAGGATGGACTATTCGTCGTGTTGCTGTGTCTCTCCATCGTTTATTCAACGCTTGTGGAATCGCTACAATGAGACAGACCATTTCACAACGAGGGTTGGACAAGGCCATGGACGCATGACAACCCCATATGATGACCGATATCTGACCATCTGTGCGTCGCGGCTTCAATCAGCAACTGCCAGAGAATTGCAACAAGACCTCAGGAGGGTCACTGGAGTCACGGTGTCCGACCAGACAGTAAGGAACAGACGTGCTGTTCGAGTGCCCCGTTTAACGCAGCAACATCACGCTCCTAGATCTGCACACCGGCCCCAAGTCGGACACGGACTCCTCCGTCTATCGGAGGCTGTTCCAGTCCGTGGTGAGCCGGTATCCGGGATCAGGGCTTCTATTCACGGACGGTTCGAGGGTAAACGAGAAAGTAGGCTGTGCATTTGTGGTTGAGGATCGTCGGTTTCTCTTTTCACTTCCCGAGGCCTGTGACGTGTACACAGCGGAGCTCTATGCCATCTTAGAGGCTCTGCGGTACACGTTATCAGACGATCACCAGCACTTTCTTGTGTTTACTGACTCTCTGAGTGCGCTGCAAGCGATCGGTGTGTGTTTCCCGAAGCACCCGTTGGTCCAGCGTGTGCACGACCTGCACGTAAGTTCGCGTAACGCTGGAACTGGGGTGACCTTTGTGTGGCTTCCTAGCCACATGGGTATTGCGGGAAACGAGCTTGCTGATCAGGCGGCGAGAGAGGCAGGCGCACTGCCCTCGCTACCGTATAAGGTGCCAGCTAGTGACGTGCGCTCTCAGTTGCGGCATTCGATCCTGTCGCATTGGGAGGAAGCATGGCGTGCCACGCCTCCACCCAACAAACTGAGAGGCATCAAGGAGATAACGAAGGTTTGGAAATCTTCCTTCCGATCTCTCCGGAAGGAAGCTGTGGTACTCTGTCGACTCCGGATCGGCCATGGGATTGCTACTCACTCCCACTTGCTAAAGAGAGAAAATCCCCCTGTGTGTGCTTGCGACGCCCACCTAACCGTGGCACACCTTCTCTTGGAGAGTGTGGATCTGGCCGATCTGCGAAGGACTCTTAAACTGCCTAATACCCTCTCCCTTATTCTCCGTGATGACGGGCCGTCAGCTGACCTCGTCATCCGGTTCATGAGGGAGAGTGGTTACTTTTTTAAGTTTTAATGTGTAGTTACGACTTTTAATTCAGGTTAAATCTGTTTTATGTTTTTATTGTGTTCATCTATTTTATTGTTCACTAAGTTATGCCTTATTTGTTTTATACTTTTTTACCATCCGCCTTTTATTCTTTTTATTCAAATAAGGCATAATTTTTGGGGCTCACTGTCTGTTTTATAATCACCATTTTCGTTTCATCCATGGCAGTGAGTTGTTTTATCTACATCCTTTCATTTCACGCCATTTCATTTCATTAGGAACCGATAACCTCGATGTTAGGCCCCTTAAAACAACAATTAACATCATCATCATCACCAACATCACGCAGCTCGCATTCTGTTTGCGCGTACCCACGTCAACTGTCAACTTTGCCAATGGAGCCCTGTGTTGTTCTCAGAGGAGTCCAGATTACCACTGACTCTGCGTGATGGACGTCAACGTGTATAGAGACGCCGTGGTGGGCAGTACATGCCAAATGTTGTCCAGGAAGTCGACTGATTCGGACAAGGTTCTGTTATGGGGGTGGAATCAGTATTGATGGCCGTACGGATCTTGTCGTCGTCCACGGTAATCGTACTGCTGCGGGGTACATCGAGCAGATACAACTACAGCATGCGTTGGCCGCTGCATACGATGCTGTCCCTGAATTCGTACTCATGCACGGCAATGCCAGGGTTCATGTAGGGCGCATAACCAGAGTTGTCTTGCGAGAACTGGACATTCAAGATATGGAATGGCCAGCAGTGAGTCCCGACCTTAATCCCATCGAGTATGTGTGGGATAGGTTTGACAGAAGTGTTCGTGGGTGTTCTGTTCCAACACGGGCGCTCCAAGACCTCGAACAGGCTCTTATTGAAGAATGGGACCTGATACCGCAACGTGACCTCCGCCGACTTGTACGGAGCATGCCACGTAGGGGCCAAGCTGTTATAAATGCTCGTGGAGGACATACACCATACTGAAGCTCTCCAACTGTGATAAAATCCACCTAGGGGTACGGTTATCACTTTGTTTTCGCCACTATTTGTACATTTCCGTTTGTGTTCTGAAAATGAACGAGAATCCATCGATATTCTTTCGTATACGTCAACTGTACAGAATAAATGTTTAGTAGGTAATTATACCTGGGTGTGAGGTATTGCTTTGTGGAGAACGGCATCCGTTCAAAAACATGTTGCCCTAATTTTTTTGAACTGTGTAACATCCTATAATCTAAAGGTAACTTTCCTTACTTTTAACTATTCGTAATAGGCTGTTCCTACTGTATAAGACACCTCCAAATCGCTACTTTAGCCTATCACAAATATCAAAAACTAAGGACAGAAAGTATCCTAACTGGACTATGTTATATTTACATTCACAAATCCTCTTCCTCAAACAGCATATGACAAAGAAATATAGTCAGAAAGGATGACTTATCATGGTTTCATCCCCCTCCGTAGTTTAGGGCCAAGGACGGCCCCTTCCATAACGACTAATTCATAATTTAAAGAAGGCACTCATTTCAATGATGTCTTACATCTTGCTCACATAAATGTTTTGTACACATTACAATTTATTTCACAGTAATAATTTTTGATTATGTTGCGTAATTAATATGATACACAAACTGTGGGCTCCACCATTTATACACTCCCTAGCCACTCCGGTCATGTGACTGTGGGCTCCACCATTTATACACTCCCTAGCCACTCCGGTCATGTGACTGTGGGCTCCACCATTTATACATTCCCTAGCCACTGCGGTCATGTGACTGGATTCTCCAATGTCGTTTGTTCTCCTCACGCATGGTGTTTACTTGGTGGTTTACACGAGCAAATTATTTCAAACTCCTCACCTTTATTTTTTTTATAGTTCCCTTCGATTACCATATTCTCCATAGAATCATTATATTTGTCTGATTCGTGCTCTGAATAGGCGTGTCTTCGCTGTTCTATGACGCGCCCCACGGATTTCTGTAGGCTGGAGATTCACCGTATCGACATCTGCCAAGGCGTGGTTGGAACGCAACTCTGCTGTCCTGGCCTTCATTCGATGTATTGGTGATCTATTTTGCCAGTCTCCCTTGTCAACATGTATTGTGAAATTCTACCTCTCTTTTTTTTTGTGAAAAATTTGCTTGTAATTTAAACTTCTTTACGCAATTTGTTGTCGAGCATAATCTTGATTAAATCTTTGCCTACTATTAACTCTAGAATTTCATCAATTATGTGTCCTAGGTCTTAAATCATAGACTAAGGGGCACAATACGTTCATGCCGATTACTGAGATAACTATGGATAGTGATTTATAAATATGAAGTTCCAAGGGAATGTATATCCACTTCAAGCTGGGAGATATGTCCCAAACACATTGAAGAGAAAGGATAGGTGCAGACAGGTGGCCTTTAATGTTCACCGTCGATATATATCAGCTCCACATTTATTTGTATGTTAACACTGAAAAATCTTTATTAGTGTATTTTACATTTCTTATAACTGATTAAGATGTGTGTAAGTATTTCCACCCTTATTATTCCCGTTTCCACAGTGTTGGGAAGGAGATTGAGAGAGAGTTCCTTTGGGGCAACGGTTCTTTCTTACAGCTAGAGTTTATGAGAACAAAATTCTTGTGTAGAAGTGACGCTCCCAGCAAACGTTAACATGTTTGTGTTTCTTGGTGTCTACTTTTGTTGTTTTTGTTCTTTGCCGTCAGTAATCCATCATGTGTGATATTTCTCAATATGTACGTTGATGTTTTAGATTAAACCCACCTTATTACCGCTATGTACTGTTTAATCAGAATTAAATTTGGCGAGGAGTTGGTAAGAAGTGTCCACGGCCTATTAAGACGTACAATCCCGTATTTGCCCTGAATTACAAATGAGAATAAATACTAGACCGTTTCATAGAAAGCCGACGCACAGTGTGGCAAGAGTGCCTCAAAGGCGGCAATAATTCTAATTTTACTTAATATGATTTCTAAGTTATTCATCATTATCAAGGGCATGTTTGTGTCTTACGAAAAGTGAATATACAGATCATTTGACATTTGTTTAGTAATATAATAGTTGTAAAACTTGGTACAAATTATAACTGTAGCAAAATAATTATTATGAAAATGCAGAAAGCAACTTAAATCACATGAATCATCAGAACAAGTGAAAGTACAATTGTCTCAATTACTATCATCTTCCTCATCATCATCGCGACTCCTGGGACTAATTGTGTATATGAATGGATTTTAATAAATCTAATCCTTCTTTTGGCCTTGAAGGTTTATTTTTGTAAGTTTCCTCTTGCTGGTGATAAGTGGATCAGAACTCACCAAACAGTAATTTAAAATATCGGCATTTGTTTTCTGTCGATTACATTTTCTGGAACAAGTTTCCCGGGAATTTTTGAAGTCCTTATTACGTGCTTCCTATGCTTTCTCTGTTAACTGTTGTATAAGAAGCAATGTGGGCGATAATGTATAATGTATCAAATATTTATGCAATGTAGAGGACATGTTGCACCATGGGTATTTCTGAACGAAATATCTTGCTGTGCTATAGGCAAAAACTCTAAATTTTTCATGATTTCCAGAAGTTTTCTCCTTGTGATGAGCATTTTATTTGAGCTGGTACCTGAAATACTGTAAACCCAGGCAAGTTTTTATTTGACGCCCTCCGATTTTCATCTGTTATTGATTTTATTATCATTTAGAAAAAAGTTTCAAAACTAAACTGATCTACAATATGGAGGCCACAACCACTGAAGAAATCAACACTCCCTCGGAACATACCTGTTGACCTTCTTTTATCTCAAGATGGTAAATATAAGCAGACGCTTAAAGAACGATCTTTCTGACTAACAAATATTACAACTAAGAACATTCCTGAACACGAAAGTTCCCTGGCGAAACAATGAAATATTTCCGAAAACTCGACTTATGTTCACCGGAAACTAAGGGATCACACGCAAGAAACACGTCTTGTCTGCTCTGCAATATCTCAACTACTGTGGGCTCCCCAAGCGAGACGCAGTGTGGTCAATGTCACAACGTGTTTCAACATAGTCGAACAAGTCTTCTAGTGTTTTGTTATACCAAAAATATCATACGACCAATTTCAGTTTTTGAATCAATGCCACATTTGAGGCACTCTTGCCCCTCTGTGCGACGGTGGGTTTCAAACCCAGTTGTCTTCAGAGCGGGGAAGTACCCTGTCTAAATGGCCTGGATCTCGAAGTTTTGTGATATTTTAAATAAGATCAGCTCCTTTCCTCCAGCCATTTTTTATGATACCGACTACATTTATGATAGCTTTTGAAATAGGCAATGAGTTGGAGCGAAGCTATTGAAATGTAAGTCAACGTCACTGCAGTCAGAACTGATCCAAGCATTCTTTTGTCTGGTGAACTCTACCGGTGATTCCTTAGGGAGATAGAAACACTGGCCCAGGTCCTTGAATCTTTTACAGTTTTGCAACGATCAAATCCCGGCACCAATAATTCATGTCCTGGATTGTTGTCAGAAGAAAGGTTATAACGTCCAAGAACAAGTCGGTATTATCATATATCGCAGTTCAAGGTGGCTGGAGATGATTGCCTAAAAGATCAAGAAAGGTTTCCTAATAAATCCAACCAGGTGGTTTAAACACCACCTCGGCCAGCCTTAAGAAGGAAGCACATGATGTCTTACCGCATTACATTTCACCTTTGTGAAACGGAAAGTTTATTTCTAGAAAATTATTGCTGTATCGCAGTACCGCAGTAACTCTAATAACTGCTGTTGATATATAATGTAAATACAGTCGGCCTACTGCTTGCAGTGGAAGCATTATGTAGTGGCAAAATGTATGTTAAATAGTCTGCACAACCCTCTATTTAGTTGCGCTTACTGCAATTGGCTTACTCGGAGTATGTACAAATTTCACAGCCATAATCACAAATTCTACTGTGTTTTGTGAAAATATTCATGTAGAAATTGTTTATATGACCTAAATATATAAAGCTCAAATACCACTCACTGACTGACTCATTCATTCATCACGAAATCTCAGAAACCTCCGAAAGGATTGGAATGAAATTTGGTATGCAGCTTCCTCAAGGGCCGCAAACGCCCATTAAGAAAGGATTTTTGGATATTCAGGGTCTAAAGGGGTGTTAAGGGGGTAGACCTGCATTTCATTGAATAGCAATATCTCCCGATTGGTTTCATTGGGGGATGTGATACTCGGCATATAAACTCATCATTAAAAATAAGAAGACACGTGTCTGAGGGTTTTTATGATGTGGTGTATATTATGAGGTGAAAGGGGTGAAAAGTGGGGGTTGAAGGAATCGTAACGGAGCGTGTATCTATTAAACGACATAGGCGAGGAGTTTGAAACTCAGCGGGAAAATATCAGTATAAAATATGTAAATAGGTGTTTGACCGTTTTTTCATAAATCCAATTTAAGGGTCCCATGGGGAGGGGTGAAATTCTGTGGGGAAAAACAGGAAAGAAAGTGTTCTAAGTGATTGACTGATTGACTCACTCATCAAACTCAGGGGGAAAAACTGCTTAAAATAAGTAATTAGCTGTTCGACAGTTTTTTTTTCATAAATCAAATTTAAGGGGCTCATGGGGAGGGGTGAAATTCTGAAACAAGTAAATTGAAAGAAAATGTCCTGACTCACTCACTCATCATCGCCCATCAAAAATGGAATGAAATTTGGTATGCAGCTTCCTCAAAGGCCGCAAACGCCCTCTGACCGTTTTTCATAAATTTCATCTATCTATTATATAAAGCTCGAATACCACTCACTGACTGACTCATTCATTCATCACGAAATCTCAGAAACCACCGAACGGATTGGAATGAAATTTGGTATGCAGCTTCCTCAGGGCCCTTGGGTGCTCGCTAAGAACGGTTTTTAAAAAATTCACTCGGGATCATGGTCAAACCGCGAAAACCGCGATTATTTGAAACAATGCGGGCTGCACACATGGCCCCTACCAGTCTTTGCAGGCAGTCAGCTTACTTTCATAACGTGCACGTCATTGTTGTCTGCGCTCCCGACCTTTACCCACTCTCTCTGTTCAAACAGTACTTCTATGTAATTTCTGTTTGTACTTTATACTTTCACCATCACTTTATAATCATCATATTGCATTATATATTAGCCTTTAGTTGCAGTAACTGTAGAGTTCCTTTGTTTGTTGGATTAGGTACGGCGTATTCCATCATTTCTTGGTACTACATAGTTATAAAACAGAGTACAGGCAGCTGAGATGAGATTCCTGAGATGAGAAGTATGGTCCAGAAAACGAGGAGAGACAGAGTGAGAAATTAAGATATACGGAAAGAAGTGGGAGTACAGAAACTAAATGACAAACTGGAGCAAAACAGATTGAGATGGTTTGGACATGTCAAACAGATGAATTAAGTAAGGCTACCAAGACGAGCACTGGAACGACAGATGACAGGGAACAGAGGTCGAGGAAGACCAAGAATGCGTCGGATGGACTCGGTGGAGAATAGCATTAGAAAACGGAACCTGGATTAGAACACCGTGTCGGAAGAGGAATGGTGGAACGACAGAACAAAGTGGAGAGGAACCATATTTGCCCCCACCCAGTGTCAGCTGGAGAAGGTGAAATGAAGAAAAAGAAGAAGAATACATAGTTATAATGAAAAGTAGGCTTTGGTAAAAGATAATTACCTCTACGAACGTTAATTTTGTTAAGCTAGGTCTGTTCCATTTATCAGGTATTTTTAAGTAGAGATTTGTTTTATTACATTAGGAGAATATCCCTCAACGTCACAACAGCACTCAATCACCTTTGAAGAAGACCGTGTCTGCCGCTAACTTTTACAGCTTCGGAATATTTGAGCTTGAGGGTGATAAGTTTTATCTTAACTTATTTCGCAATCTTCTCAATCAGTTTCAGGTTGATATGTATGCAAAGATTGAGACAGAGAGACTACTTTGTATTCGCATCAATCAGAAAAAGTTGAGAAGTTAGGAATATGTGCACCTGAAGGACGCAATGAGTAAAGCTGTCAGCCGTTTGTCCGATATTGGTAAATGGTCGTCTTTCCCCGTCGTATATTGCACCCGATTTCCAATTTCAACGCTCCATGTTGTCGTCATTATCTTCCTCTACAGGAAAAATGTATATAACTAATACTATTACGGGATTCTAAATGATATTGCGGGCGAAGCCGTGGGTAACAGCTAGTATGACATAAATTGAGTGATTTCTACGTTCATTCTTAAAAGCTGTCAGGTAGAACTGTTGAGGGCCAAGACACTTGTAAGTGACCTGTGAGACTGAAATGGGACAAGAGGTTGGATTAGCCCCTTATAGTCTTACTGCTGGAAATTGCTTATTACATATTATTTATTCAGCCCTTAAACCTGTTATGTCCTTTATGGCACTGTGCACCACATTTTCTATCACACTTAGATGCACTAGACCTATAAAAGAAGGATGGTTTTCTTAACATAAGGCTTGTATAATGCAGTAAGATACGCTGGAGAATAAGAAAGTAGGGGCAGATGACCTCGGTGTTCCGCCCTTTAAAGCCTCAATAACTTGCTAACTAAAGCAAGAAAGGAATTTCAGTCAGTGGAATAACTAATATATCCTCATATCCTCACTTCAAGTTGAGCTGTGCTGTAAAGTTACATTATGTGTAGAAGTGTAAGACAATACCTCATAAATTAATGTTTCAATTTTTTTTTGCTAGATTATAAAAGAAGAAACCCATGATGACGAGAGGGATGCAAGTAGAAATCATGCAAATGAGTAAGTAGACAGCGAAATAAGGAAAAATATTGTATTTGTGAAATCAAATTTAAAAAAAGTTGGCTTGAATAAGTTATCAACATTTTATATTTGTCATTGAACACATTTTGACCTTATTCAGCGTGGTATAGGATAAGTAACTGTTCACAGAATATAATTTCAAAACACCAGATCTGTTACACTCATTTTGTTAATAAAGCATGAAGAAGAGTCTTGAAAAAACGCGTAGAATTGAAGAGATGCCTGTCTGAATATATATATGTTGAATATGTTAGGTTATAGAAATGATTATTGATGTGTATTTGCCAGGTATTGTAGAGAGATACTTTGGAAATTTGTGTGAGGAATATTATGAAATGTTGAGAAATGTATCGGTTGTGTGGTTCCCTACATTTAGGTCGTTTGGAGAAAATATCAAATTTGTCGAAATACCAATCTAGGCTGTTTTGAAGCTTCGCAATGCATGACACGAAACTCGCGACTTAAGATTTGGCTCAGTTCAGTGAAATGGTGTAGCTTTGAATAAATAAGCTTTGCAATGCAAGAAACAAAGTACTGGACCTAAAATTAGCCAAGTTTGGTCAGACGGTATAGATTTCCATAAATAACAAACAAATGGGCCCGAAAATCTCGTTTTAAAACCCTAGAACCACCCTGTTAGAAATATTTTGATGTTGCAGTAGGGGTCCAGAGATGCTGGGAATTGAGGTGTAACTGTAAGAATATTTAAATGAGTCTATTGTTGGCTGTCAATGCGGGCTGAATCACGTCGCTCCTACCCGTGTTCTGGTGCAGAATTTTGAAAATTGTTACCTCTTACGCTGCTTAAAAATTGCAGTCACGGGGAGTAATAAGTGCCAAATGATTTCTTAGGCCCCTTAAAACAGTTATCATGAAAATATTAGGCTTCTGTATAAGTGCGACGTTTTTGGCGCAGTACATTGAGGTTATCAGATGCAATAAGTGTTCGTGCTTTCAAATTTTCTTTGATGTACTCCGATTATTTTCCTATGGTACTATGCGGCAAAGGACGAGACCACTGCCCTCTACTTTTCCAACAGCCAATGCTAATAGGCAGTGCCTTTTATTTCACTTACTCCTCTTTGTAATTTTTACAATTTGTACTAAATGTCATGTGTCAGTACTGTAGTTAGTAAATACCTGTTTCCCTGTTCATTGTTATTGTTATTGTTTCCCAAGCTTTTAATGTATTTGCATCCAATCTTGCAGAAATGAGGTGAACTAGAAATAAATCCCAGTGATTTACAGGTTGGTTTAAATTGGACACTGCTCTGACGTGTAGTTCTGAAGTGTCAATCAACTTACGAAGTGATAAACTGTCATCTGCTTGCACGTTAGGTAACTCGAATAAGCTTTGTATATGGCGTTGAATAGATAAACGAATGTTCCCATATCTATCCTTAAGAAGATTCAGAGCAACTTCATAATTATCACTGGTCAAAGAAAGTGCTTGAATCAGGTTAAGTGCGTTGCCTTGAACAGCCAGACGCAAGTAGTGAAATTTTTGAATTACTGGTATAGATGTATTCTCATGTACTAAAGAAGTGAATAATTCAAAAAATGGCTCCCATTCTATGTCCTTACCAGTGAATTTGGGTATTTCTAATTTGGGTAATATAATGCGTGAAGAAGATGTAGAAGATGTTGCAGAAGTTTGATCTTCTTGTTTTTCTTTTAAAGTTAAAGCCCTAATAAGCTGTTTAGCTTCAGCAAATCCCTGATAGTATAATTTTTCAACTTCCAACCTATCACTTTGCTGGTCCGGATGCTGAGTTTCTTTACTGCATTGTATCTCATCATATTTCTCAAAGGCTTGTTCATAATTCTTAAGCCTCTGCGAAATTATGTCAAGATTACGCTCTTGGGGTTCAAGCTCCGTTAAGAAAGTACGAAACCGTGTGAGCTTGCCCTTACAAGAGGCTCTGGCGTTGCTGAGTTTTTCATCAAGGTTAGGCATGTTAAAAGTTGTTTATTACTCACGTCAATATTGTGACTTCGAGTACTGGAAGCCAGAGGACGACAGCTTGCTAGGTAGTAAGGTTTAGTCTGATGCGGAAGAAACCGGCTTAGCTTACGTTTCTCTCCTCCTCTGCTGAACATGCGCCTCAGGCTGAAACTTACAATGTGAATTAGTGTTGAAACACAACAAACAAAAATTGTTAATGTGAAATCCAAGATATGAAACTTGTAACATTCCCAGGGTGCAACAGATATGTTTCCCGGGTTTCGGCACCAAAAATATGGAGAAAACGTTCTGCCCTAAAACTTCCCCATACGGGAGAACGCATCAGGCGAGAGCCTGGACAAAATAACTACTGTGGTCAAGAAAATTAGACTGAAGCGGTGCGGGGTAGTGGGCATGAAATACATCACTAGAAAACCAATGTAGGTAGAAATACATTAACAATTTTTATTTCTAATAATAAATTTATAACCAATAAACAAATTGCACTTAAGTGCTTATCACAGAAATGAATAATTATAAATGGAACAAAGTGTGAGGGCCTGATGACAGAAACCCAGACTAAGGAAATGCCAATGAAACAAGCTTGCTTAATTCGGGAGAAGTTGAGCTTAACATAAAAAGTGCACCTTATAAAAAAGAACCATAAAACTGATTAAGAGTGTAAGATAACTAGTATGATTTAAATTCTTCATAAAATTGAACTTATCTTCTCAAAGGGTTGAAGAGCCAGCTCCTTAAAAGTTCCAGCTAACATAAGCGTTGATTGAGAAGTCCTCACAGTTTCTTCTGAAGGAGGCGTACATGGCCTAGAGATATGTACACAATTGATAAAAAGGTCAACTCTCTTTTCTTCTCTTGCGAAGGGATGACACTTATAGCTTCCAAGTGATGATCCAGTAGCGTTTTGAAAATTCGTTGGCGGCCGAAAGGACTGCAGCTATTTCGAAAGACGAATCAAAGTATCCCATCTAAGGTGCGGCTTGAAGAGTACAACAGCTGGCAATTATTCTTGCCATCTTGAGCAATACGTCATGGTGCAGATCTCGTGACGTAACTGCTAGGTAGCGTAGAGACTGGCGATGGTGTCATGAGATGCAGTAGCGGTGACCAGCAGGTTGAAGTGATCAGAAGTGATGATTGATCAGAAGTGATGAAGAACGCCAGCAAGTGGCGTCTTAAATAGCGATCATGGAACAATCTCGAAGCTGGAGATTGCCCGACCAGACAAAGACCTGCCATTGGTCGAACGAAAGTCAGGGTGACGTCAGTCGACACTGCTCAGCAGACATCAGATCAACCAGTAGATGCCCTGTATGTCGGGAGTGTGGAGGCTTGAGGTACCGAGCGACTGGAACACTCAAGGTGAGAACTATAATATCTATGAATAGGTGATTGATAACAAGATTATGCATATGGTTTAAGCAATTAATACATTTACAAAGAAATAATTACCATTCGGGGATCTCGGTAACAAGAAACAAATTTGACCGACAAATGGGCCAAGCTAAACATTGAAAGTATCACGAAAAGTGATCATAGCCTATATCAATGCTGTAGTAATTGTATATATGACGTTGTACTTCAGTAGCTTGTAGTAATGTTCTTTATGTATAGCTGTACTATTTGCGTTTAAAATAAACTGCTTATTAGAGTTGCAGTTATTCGAAGTCTCTTATGTTATATTCTGCAGCATAATATTTCACGGGAGCTCTACCTCTAGTTGGCTGCTAACGATGGATCTCCTCCGGTCAAACTCTCTATCTCCCTTCGGTGACAAATATAGTCAATCTTTTGTAGAAGTGTATATCCGGAGACGTCTTACATCGACCAAACAATAATGAAGAGTGATCCTTCTTCCTCGCTCGCTGTGGTCTTCTGGTCTGTTCTCGCGCTAAAATGGCGTTGCTAGCCTCACTCCTGTTCGTAATATCAGTATTATGCTAACATCTTCTATATCGGCGATTAATCTTAAATTTCGTTTCGACAGAAAAAAATATCTTCTTATTCTCTATCTTCTGATGTATGATAATTGTTTATAATGATCATTTCAAATTACAATGATAATTTATTCTTTCAGACGTATAAACAATTTCATTGTTATTTGCGGTCAAAAGGTGACTTGGGCCGTCTATTTCCCTCTCTCTCATACGGTCACGTGTCTATCTCAAGTCTCTTGCAGTCGCGAGTTCGCTGCATAGAACCGGTTTCTGACCGTCAAAACTGAGCAATGGTCATATTCCTGTAAGTCCTCTTCCCTTGGTTAAAATAATCTCGACAAGAAAGTATCCTTTCTGGCTTCAAATAAAGGCTTTTATATTCTGTCATAACTCAACAAATGTTCTCTTATACACAACAGAATGCTAGTGTCTGAGAAAAGTGACTCATATTGTGACTTCAAATGCATGCGTAAACTTGTCACGCGTCACAGTTCAAATCTTGCATGATGCAATTCTATTGACTTTCATAAATTCGAGTTCAGTACCAGCGATACACCATGGCTCTCAGTAGCTATGGAGGCTAAATCAAGCATTGCTGAAGTAACTTCAGGAAATATGTTAGGTAGAATGTTCGAATCCCGAGCTAGTAGATATTTTTTTATTATGTCGTTTATAGTGGATTTAGTATAAGTGCATATCCACCTGTTCCAACGAGTGATTTTTATTTGGTCCTGAAACGGACCTTTTTTATCTGATGCTACGTAGTGAGGTTGGACGTCGACATAACGATCTGTAGAACGAATGCAAGGCACTCTGTATATTCAGGATAGAAAATATTCGAAATGTTATCCACCTCGCTTTAAATGGATAATGAGACTCACTCAGGCCGCCGCACGTGTCAAGTCTGAGCCCTCTGTAACACCGGGCTGTAAACCATTCCTCATTCTTACGCTGTGCCATATCAAAGCCCTCTGTAACCCCGAGTTAAAACACAGCCCGTATTCTTACGTTTTACAAATATTAAATAGTATTAATTGATCCACTTGAGAAATACCGTAGTGTAGAGTTCATTAGACTGGTAACATGACTTTTCTCACTAAATATACGCTGAGAGAAACTGACGTTAGTAGAAAAGAAGCTAACAACTGAATGAGCCTGCTGAATTAATTTTCAGGTTGGACTACTTTTATACAAACAAAATGAAGTGTGTTAATATGCTTATGGAATTGATTTTCAAATATTTATCATCTACTTGAGACCAACTTAAATCATCCTGGAAGTGGTTTTCCGTGGCATCCGTCTTCTACTCCTGATAATATGCCGCGAGAATATCACACGATTCGTAATTCTCATTACTCCATGACAAAATGTTGTTTCCACTACTTATAATGCTCAGGTGAATAGCGCATGCGATCGAGCTGGCGGTGGCTGCACATTTTAATGCCATCACAACAAGAGAAAAGAACATATGACTGTCGACTAAGGAAAGGATTCGAACCCATAAGAACGTTTTAGATTAAAAGAAGTCAAGTGTCCAGCGCAAAAAGTTGTCACTTTCTATCTTTGCGTAGTGCGTAAGCATCCGTGGCTGAAATGGTAACGCGCTGGACTGAGGATGGAAAGACTTGGGGTTCGATACCTGTTAGGGGGAGAGGTTAATAATTTTATTTTCGTTGCGTGCTTTCGTCTGTGTCGACCGCTTTACCAATGTCTTACGACAGAAATGATAGAAGATGTCTCAGTTACCATAATTATTGAGGATGGAACACTAGTAATATTGCGAGTAGATTTATTTTCAGGCTGGATCCCATGAACGTTACACATATTGTTCGAATCTGAAAATAATACCAAGGAAATTTCTCGGCAATACATATCCTGGCAATCCAAATCTCCTTCGATATGTTGTTGTTGTTGTTGTTGTTTCATTTCAGGGGTTAGAACATCGCGGTCATTTAGCCCCGTGTACTTGTTGTGGTTGTGTAGAAGTTCTCTGACAACCTGTGTTAAATCGGTGTCTTTATTATTGTGTGTATTAGCAATTAAGGTGAAGTTTTGGAAAGAGGCAAGTTAGAAACTGAGCCAGTATTTTGCTGTATACTTGAACCCTGATACGACAGCGAGACGTATTTTGAAATTATTGTTTGGCATTAATTTGGCTGCAGGCTTGAGGAGCAATACACTCGTCATTCACTTAGGAGATAGATAGGCAATCCCGCCATGCTCTTGATCACGTGGACAGGACATGCTTACTAACTTATTTCTGCAACTGTCTGATGCATATATAAGATGATAATCGACAGAGTTCGATTGTCATCCTCGATACAAGGAGAGATGTATCATGGGTAGACTGCCAGCTGTGGGGTGTCTGCGAGCAGTTCTGATATCACACACACTTGAGTTTTGTGACACACGGAGTGAACGTGCTATCGGCTCTGTAAGGAAAGTTTCGTTAAACACGCAGTCGTAGGAATGTACTCTAATCACGGCGCGGAATGAACGGGCGGATTGCTTCATAGCAACATGCGGTTGTTCGTATTTCTGGCGTGTTTGGCATAACCCAGAAAATAGATATATGCGAGTGAGCTTAGTTATTGCATGGACTTGTCAGTACAAACTCCACGATGAGGAAATCTACTACATATACGGTTGAAATGCAGGAAAGCATTGGTATTATCAAGAACAATACGACTGGACTTTATTGTGAGAATCTAGCTGCTGTAGCAATGTTGGGCTAAGCAGATAGTACAGGAATGCAATGCAGAGGCAGGATTGATCATTTGGAATGACAACCTTATAAATACTACAATGAAGAAAAAGAAACGATTGTAGGCGTTCGTTCTGATCCAGTGGTTTTGAAGTACATGAGAATGAAGAAACAACTCCAAATGAACGAAACTACTTTACTGATAACGTCTAGGGAGCCTTGTACAAGTAATATGTAGGAACTCCGTTTCGTAGACAGTGGTTTTCGAGTTAGGAGGAAGTTGGTTCGACGACTTACAGCTCCAGCCATGGACTACTCAGGGATGAGGGTCCAGTTCCTGAAAGGAATGCATATTCCTTTACTTTCTTCAATCTCAACCAGAACATCGCCCAAGGTAGCTGGAAAACTTTTCTTTCTTGTAGACAGTAGACTTTGTCACTTTTAGTTCGTCACTTTTCACCAATATTTTATTAAATAGTATGAAATTCATTCGAAGACTAGATTTGGTTCCTTTTATCATTTCTGTCGGAGAGTGTAATTTATTTTGTAGTTAACAGTAAACGTAATGCTATTCAGAGCATTACTTGTGTTTTTTGAAAATTTTTGAAATAAAACCAAGCATTGAATTTTGTTGGGAAGACATCTGCAGCATAGTTAGGACCAAGACGACGATATTTTTGTATAATAATAGCGATTAGGAAGAAGATGGCCACACACACGTGCACTTGAACTATTCCAAAAATATTTCAGTGATACTCTTCGTTTGGACTTATGACATTCTAGTGGACATTTCTTTCTTTTAGAAATGATAGTTCATTTTCATCATTATTTTCCATGGGTATGGAATTATAGAAATCGTCCAGCGAGAACAATTGTGAATTGATTGTCGAGGCATGTGTAGCCTACTTTCATATTTTTTTTAGATTAGAGATTTTTTTAACTGAAACTTTAGTTCGTTCAGTCTTCAGTTTGTGTTATTTTAATTCGTTTTTGGTAGGCTCTCGGCTAGATCATCGTTTGATTTAATGGTTTGCGTGTATCTATTGATATGATAATATACTCCTTTCCATGGTGTAAATCTCACGTGTTTTCTTCTGAGTAGTTCAGCCATTTTTCGAGTTTGGATAGGCGAAACTGAACCGATTATTTTACTAGTGTCTATCTACGATTTTTTATATATAAGTTATTATGGAAATAATTATATATATATATATTGGAATAGTGAACTAAGTTAACAGTTCAAACAAGTATAACAGAATTTTTCATAGACTTAAATGACGATAATTTATGGAAGTAGATAATACAATTTATCTAATAAATTGTTGCAACTTGTTGAGTGAAGTTGGAAAAGAGGTACTCTGTGACACTTTTATATTCGTCTACGATAAGGCGTGATATCTTCAGAGTAATTATTGAAAGGTTTTGAGTTTAATTACGTTTGGGAAAAATTCTTGACAGCTTTGGAAAGCTGAATTAATGTATTGCAATTTAATGAATACGAATTTATTGTGTTAATGAAGCGAATATTTGACATCATTGGATGGTCAACATTAATATTGTATAATGTACTCGAAGTCTTATGTGAAGACATTAACGTAGTCATTTCGTTTTGTAAGGGTGAAATTAGCTTTTGAGCTATCACCTATTTGGATAGGAAGTTGTAGTGAACGTGAATTGGAATCACGAATGTTTCTCTTAAATGCCAGTATTAATTCAAGTAACCCTACGTTTTTATTCTTGCCTATTAAGATTCGCCGGAGATGAATTGCTTGTATCATGACACACATATTTAAGTGACACAGCCACTTCTCGAATAACTTTAATTAATTCATGCAATATACTGCATTCATTGAAGCATCTGGATAGTTAATAAACTATTTTCTAACTTGTAACACTATTCGATTATCTTAATTGATTGTTGAATGCAACAAATTAAGAGAATTACAACCTTGAGATATACTTGTCGAATTAAATGGAAATGGGCAGCGATAATAACAAAATCCTAACTAAGGATATAATCTGTATATAAAATGTAATATATGTATAAATTTTTAATAAGGGTATAGCATCAGTGCATGATTTAATATTGTATTTTTCATGTAATGTGTTCAATGAATGAGATATTTAAATACTGCGATTTAGAGCAGTAAGATGGGGCGTTTATTGAAACTATTTTCGTCATTTGATTTAGAGAAGCTTTCTTCATTTTTGTCTAGTGGACAGACATACACCATTTTCCAGTTAATAAACTGAATTTAATTTTAAAAAAATATTTGAACGACTGGTGTTTTCTATTAGAAAAGGGAGTGCGTTAGGAGGACCAGCGGGTGATTTTTTTTTCTGAGTTTGCTTAAAATTAACGCCCGAGATACTTTCGTTTTCTTTTAGAGTCTCTTGTTCGAGTTTTTTTTGAGAGCTTCGTTTCATTCTAATTCATACACCACTGGCACCTTCGTATCGCATTCTTTAATATCGACGTATCCTGATCCCTGGTTGATCCTAGTTGGTAGGCTTTTGGGGGTTATTTCAGCCGGGAACTTCCAGAATCTACGATCCAGCTTTTCCATCGGATTTCAACAGGTAAGACCACATGGATTACGGGTACAAAACCATTCCGTCATTTGCATGGTGTAGACGTTGGAAACCACCAAAACCACTTCAAGGCTGACTTAGGAGGGAATCGAACCAATCTCTTCTCAGTTTTGCCCCACGAGGCTTAATGTACCCCATTCCACCACTCAGAGAAGCATTTAATTTCTTGTCAGAGCCGGGAATCGAACTCAGACTTCTGGAGTGACACTTCGATATGTCATGTTAATATCCATGTCAGATTTGTTAACTTTCTGCCATTACAGGTCACGTGGCATAACCTGATGATTCGTATTCTCTTCTTAAATAGGCAAAATTCAACGTGATCTTCACAGGAATACATCGTAAGTTAATAAATGAGACTTAGTAGGTGAGGCTCAATATTTCATCCCAACTAAAATAGAGCACGGACTGTCCTTCAAAAAAGTATGCCTACGGCTTAATTCGAAGTATCATTCTGCCTATTCTCACCCACCGTGTATGGCACAGCCCCAACCACGCGCTGCACGTGCACTAGTTGCAATGGCCATCCCCCCTCAAACGTTATTATCCATGCATACATAGCAAGTGAACGATTATACATAACAAATAAACTGGAGTATTTACACAAATCGTCAGTCTTTTCTTAGCCTTGTAAGAGCTGAGTTGGCTGTTTGCAACCACAATGCTGATTCTCCTCATTCGCATGCAAAGAAAATTGTATAAGCCGTAGTTTTAACTTATCAGCCGGGGTTTAAATGTCTTTAGCTTTTGGGTCTTTATTATTTAAAATGCAAATTCAAGGTCTTATGTTTATATTTAGACAAATTAAAATCTTTATGCCCAACATCTTCAAACCAGGCAAAGGGCCAAAGGTACAATTATTGTCTAAAATCAGTAAGCAAGTAATACGTGTTGCTTCTTACTGGTACAACATTTCATATTCTTTGATCCAAATTCACAACAAGTGCTTGTTGTTCTGCCATGCTTGTATACATCACAGATGAACTCCAGCTGTAGAGGACAGACTTTGTGACTGATTCAAAATGATATGTTAGTTACTTCTGGAAGAGTATATACTACATCATGCCCAACAGATGCCAGTACAAGTCAGGGATCTACTTGGAACCTAAGAGCGAATGAAGAATATGAGGAAAATAAAAGTTCTAATGCACCGTCTCTAGTCGGGCGTAGCAATCAACGGGTTTGGGAGAAGGCTCTATGATTGCAGAAGGTAGAGAGTTCCAGTTATGAATGGCGCGGTTTACGTAAGAATAATGTTACGGCCCAGCCTTCAATCAGGCCTTAACTCCAATTTACTCAAATATCATAATAATAATCTGAACAGCGCAGTCGCTGCTTACATGATTGTGAAGCAACATTGCCTCACGTTCATAACGCTGAAGGCGCAAGCTTTCAACACTACTGCACACAATTATACCCAAAATTAGGAATACCGCTGACGACCCATGACCCACAAAGCAACTGCCAATAAATAAGAAAGGATGCTACGATGCGAGGACAGGCCCTATTAGACGGACGAACAAAAGGAGAGAGTGACGGTGGGCATCCTCCGATGTTGGTTGGAAGTCCCACGGGGCCCAACGGGAGCTCTTATAGACTTCAAGACTTGATCTTCAAGGTGAGTGTGCTTCAGCTATCCTTATTCCCATCCCCTGAACCTCTCACCACAGACCTATTACTCGACTGCAAATTAACAATCAATTACCTCTACCCCATGGGTTCTTATTCACTTATTTCGCATGTTTAAGTCAGCCAATCTTTCATCCTCTCGCCTTCTTAATCCACCTTCCAGTCCCCGCGTCCAGCTGTTCAATTTCCAAGTCAGCATTCAACATGCACGGTACTAGTGCACTGACCATGCAGATACCTCCACCCTGACTTTCTCTGTGGCCTTGCTTCCAGGCAAGCATCTTTTTCCCAAGAGGGTACCCCAAGCGATTATCCAACGTAGGTGGAAATCATTGTTCACTGGTGGAGTCGCAGGGGTGAAACCACAGATAAAACTGGTTGAACACGATCTCGAATACATCTCGCACGCCAAAATCAAACCCCTAGAATCAAAACACAGTCCAAATCATCTCCCCAGCACCTTCTTACACTAATCTCACTCCCGCCTACTCCCATGTCCTTCAAACCTCTCTAAACATCAACACAAACCCCACGTACCCTCGCGAAGAGAACACACAACTCCCCTTACACACTTACATAAGCCGACATACAACACTAGTCAGGGATTGAACAATCAACAAAGAGCACTGGACAAACGGAGAAATCAAACACAATCCTGCAACCCCCTACAATCTCTCATACCCTTATAAAAGGCTATCACACACACACAATCCAGTCCAACACATGACAGGCAAACTACTCCTTCACATTAAACACACTCTATATACGTTGCATTTCATCCCAATGCCCTGACATCAACACGAACGACCGCAAGCACATAACATAAGGGTAAATCACACACACACAAGGAGGTGAACAAATAAGCTTCTAGAGAGTGAGAGAGAGAGAGACTATGTATCCTTGCTTTGTATAACTGATCTATCATAATTTCTCCTATTCTCCCACATAGCATTCCATTCCACTGGTTGGCTTTGCTTTTGGAAACGGAAAGAACCTGTATTCGTCTCATGTTCCCTTAGGATATGATTAATGAACCTGAGAAGGGCTGTTGGGCACCCTGAGGAGGGTGTGAGAGGATTGTTCAAAACCGATGAACCTCTCATTTCTTCTTTGGAGCTACCTTCTTGGGCGAAGTCTTGGGCTGGGCAGCGGTCTTAGGTTTAGGTTTCACTGTCGGCAACTTTGCTGCCTTCTTGGCCTTGGAAGGAGATTTCTTAGGCTTAGGGGCAGGTGTAGCACGCTTCTTCTTCTCGGCGCGTTTCTTGGAGATGGCCTTCTTGGCGGCTGCATTTGCTGCGGACTTCTTGGCCTTGGGGAGGCTTCTTCTCCTTAGGGGCAGAAGCTCCCTTTCGCATGGTCTGCACCAGTTCTCCGGAAGAACAGCAGCGATCAGGTACTTCTTGAAGTAAGGGGCGAACTTCTCGGAGTCCACCTTGTACTTGACCGGGATGTATTTCTTGATAGCCTATAGAGATGACCCACTGCGTTCCTTGAGCCTCTTCAGGGCACTGCCTACCATATCGGAGGGTTGTGGATGGGTGGGCTTGGTTCGGCGCTTCTTGGAGGCATAAGCCTTGCTCTTCCTCGGCGAGGTCTGTCCTGGGGCTGCTGTGTCGGCCATGGTGAGCGAACGAGTGTGTGTACTGCTGTCAGTAAAGTAAACAGAATAGGGGCTGGGGGACGTTGTTTATGGTGTCTGAAAAATGGGGACCCAGTCTCATGTTGTCCCGTAATTTGTTAAATCGTGTGTGAAATTGTTAATTTAATAGTGATTTTTGAGTGACGTATACATACGCTCACTGCTTGGAATATATTTTTTACATTGGGCGTAGAATGGTGTAATTTTTGGAAGGTGTATACATGAAATTGGGATTAGCTTCCTCTTAGCTGAGCCATGGCCTAGATAGACAGTTTCGTGGGCAAATGAGTCTTAGAATTAGACCGCTCATTTAGCTCACCATCTAGTGTAAGAAGCCTGCGGCAGCATCTCAGGCTGGTCGCGAGAAGCGAGGAGAAGTTGCCAAGTGAAGCTCAAACGGTGTTATTTGGCTAAAAGCATTCCCATAGTTGTACCAGGTGTACAGTAATTGTTGGTAATTTATCCATGGGGCCCCTTACCAGGTTCGTAATTGTAGTGTGTGTAATGTTAAAAGCTAGTAGTAAGCACTGCTTTCGCTACTAGCTACATTGAGTGAGGTCTGGCGGGAATGGAGCGCTGTGATTGGCTGTTGTGTTAGTGGGGTGATTGGTGGCGTGAGAAATGGTATTTTTTTGATTTTATGAATAAAGAGTGGTGTATATTGTGTATTTGACAATTGTAATGCTTGGTGAATAGTTTAGTCAGACGTTGGACAGTCATCCAGCGTCCAACCGCGGCCAGTGGGCCTTAACTCTTGTTTTGTACTGGTAGTGTTTTTGATTGGTGTATGGTGTAGTGGGGTTGAGTTATTGTTAATTACTATTTTTGTTGGCTAGGTGTACTATGGTGTCCGTATTGGATGTCTGCGTTTGGGTACTCAGTTTGAGTATTAGTAGCCTATGTATTTTGGTTTTCGTTTACTGGTTGTGGTGGGATCAGGTTCATGTCTGCCTAGTCGGCGTATGAGTGGATTGGTGATTAGGGCAGTTTTGAGGTAGAATTTTCCAGTGAGGTTTGCGACAAAGTCAAGGAGGTACGGGATCTAAGTGTTTCTGTGCATGTCTGTAATACGCAGCTTATATTCGGATCTTACTGCTAGGCGTAGATTGTAATCGTTTGAGTTCGGAGAATGAAAGAGAGCCCATTGTTGTGAATGTGAATGAGTGCAGTATATATGTGTAAGACATCTTTGGTGTTCAGTTTACTTTAGGGCTTGATCAATTGGTATAAAGTTCTGATCTGTGCCTTGGAATGTTGAATAGTCGTTTTTACGTAAACAAAATGGTCAAGGCTCAGGTATAGACTAAATGGAAGGTTGGACCGCGCAGGGAACCACCGTGGCCGGCTGTCGGTGTGTCAGAGTGACGGGAAGTTGGGGACATGTTTCCTAGACCTTTAACGTGCTCCGTATGCCCCTCGAGGACGCCTAGGCATCCTGGTCGCGATAGGACTTCCCCTTACCCGAGAGTTTCCCTCTTGGTTCCTGCCGTCCTGACTGAGGTGCCTTTGAAGGGTAGCATTTCACCGGTCGCCTCTCCTTGCCGACGTTCAGGGGTGTCCGGCACCATCGCGACGCACCCTGGAGAGACCGCCGCTCACCTGCCCGAAGCTTCATCCTTCCTCTAGCCCGAGTAGGAGGTCAGCCACCCGGTACCGACCCGATACCCGCGAAGGTGACAGCCATTCGGCCTACAGGTTGATTTCAACAGAGGGAAGGAAACCCACAATAATCTTCCTCTCGCAACAGTGCCTGGAAGTACCTACGAGATTAAGGACCTAAGGTTGGAAACACCCCCAGGGAGTTCCGGGACAATTGCTTCCTCGTTAGTAAATCGCGTGAAAAAATTCTAGAGTACGCCTTGACCCCCTTAAGCGCATTATACGTATTGATGAATGTTACAGATTAATTTGGTTCCGTGATAACCTTCTAGCCATTTGCAAACTTTCAAACTAATGTAATTAATGGAATTGCATTGCGTCTTACAGCTCTTCTCCGTACCTCTCATAAAAGGGACCTACCCCCTTGAAATACATGCTGAAATAGGCGTGGAAGGACGAGACAAAGCTCATTTTCAGCCCCTCATTGTGAGAGACAACATTTTAAGGCCCCAAAAAACCAACCGTTTTTGAGATATTCCCAAACAACTAATTTCATTTAATAAACTAATGAACGAATGCAAGCCGGTAACCATGGCAACAGATTCTCAGAAGTCCATCTATTGCTGTAAGACGCAATGCAATTCCATTAATTACATTAGTGTGAAAGTTTGCAAATGGCTAGAAGGTTATCACGGAACCAAATTATGCTGTAACATTCATCAATACGTATAATGCGCTTAAGGGGGTGAAGGGGTACTCTAGAATTTTTTCACGTGATTTACACCTGCAGGTGTGGTACAGCAGGTCTATTATATTCATATCCCTATATTATATTATTATTAGTAGTAGTTTTTTTTAGCGTATGGCTTTTAGTGCCGGGAGTATCCGAGGACATGTTCGGCTCGCCAGTTTTGTAGCTGCTTCGAGACGGACACCCAAAGGGTGAGCTACAAGTACCGTTGGGGAGGAAAGTTGGAAGGTAGGGTCGAGGAGTTGGAAGGTAGCGGCTGTGGCCTATAGTTAAGGACCAACCCCGGCATTTGCCTGGAAGGAAGATGGGGAAACCACAGAAGACCATCTTCAAGGTTGCCGGCGGGGGGATTCGAACCTCCTCCCGGATGTGAGCGACTGCCAACAGTCATGCCGCAACGACCTCGGCTAACTCACCCGGTATTATTAGTAGTAGTATTATATTATGGCATACAACGAGGTGACAAAGCCCCTCGGTGCCAGAAACAGAACTCGGGGACCCTAAAGGGTCCTCGAAAACTACATTATAAGGCTCTAAAACCAACAGTATCTGAAATATTTCCAGAAAACTAATTTAATTTAATTTAACAAACTAATGAAGGAATGCAAGTCGGTAAGCATGACAACATTATCTCAAGGGGTGACATCCAGCATCCCATCTATTTCTGTAAGAAGCAATGTCACTCCATTTATTACATTTCTGAGAAAGTTTGCAAACGGCTATAAGGTTATCGCGGAACCAACTTAGACTGTATAATTTATCAATGTAATTAAGGGGTCTAGGGGTAACCTAGAATTTTTTCACGCGTTTTTCACGTGCGACATATAGTACAGAAGGTCTATTATATCTCCAAACTGCAACATTATTTTCAAAAATTCCTGAACTAAATCAGCATCTTTTGCTGCTTTGAAGAATTTGGGCCTTTTGAGGCTAGAGAACCTGAATTTTCATGCACCACAAGCCTTTATAATTTATGAAAGAGGTCTTCCTGTGTATGGGGACCTAACACAATGTAGAGGGTCAGTTCTTTGGTGACGAGTATTGTGTTTTGTCTGGTGTTAACAACGAAGACCGTTTGTAGAACGGGTACTTCTTCTAGTATAATATAATCTTGCTAAGCCTGGCATTTCTGCAGATAAATATTAATAGATGTTATATTTTCTCCAAATTTCAAAATAGTTATACGGTACTCATGGCTATTTTTTTAATGCGTCTAGTCTGCTGGTGGAAATTACCATCGCCGTTTATAAATCTCAAGCTGTGCTCTCGGTAGAATTGGTAACATTGAGTTCTGTAAAAACCTAAGACCACATGCCAAGTTTTATTCATAAGTATAATTTATTTTCATATGACAGCATCTATAATCAATTCGTACTAACTACTTCAACTTTCGTGAAATTCCTAGTGTTAAATCAGACCTGCTGAAAGTTGTAGAAGTGAGTATTTCCCGTATTAAGTTGCATGTGTAACCAATACTTGCTAATGAATTTAACCTACAAATTCTTCACTAATATTTCATTAAACTATTTCAGATGCCTAGGAAGTTTTGTGTGGCTGGCTGTAAGTCAAATTATGGCAGCACTGTGAAAATAACTGGTTTTATTACTACGTTTTGATCACTACAACGAGGTGGACTTTCATTGCCTAGTAATTTAGTTTTGGTATATCTCTTCACGTGGCCTTTATATTCGAGTACATTTTGAAGTGTTGGCAAGTGCCTTTAGGTAAATTTCATTAGAAAGGTACCTATTTTAGAATTAAGTGACCAGTGGAGGATTATTGTTGAGACTGACAACATTAAGCTTGGAGGCCAAATCTGACTATGATGAGTGCATCGGACAAAAAGTGAAGAATTTATTATCAAAGGCAGTCTCTTAGTTCGTAAGAATAGTCTTAAATATTTCTTGTGAGCGCGTCAATGACGGCAGTGAGCTTAGCAGCAAGACATTGGGACATTGAGGCACAGTACAGCCTTTTATTATTACCTTACCGGGAATTGCCAGCACATAGCAAGACATTGGGACATTGAGGCACAGTACAGCCTTTTGTTATTACCTTACCGGGAATCGCCAGCACATAGCAAGACATTCGGACATTGAGGCACAGTACAGCCTTTTATTATTACCTTACCGGGAATCGCCAGCACATAGCAAGACATTGGGACATTGAGGCACAGTACAGCCTTTTATTATTACCTTACCGGGAATCGCCAGTACATAGCAAGACATTGGGACATTGAGGCACAGTACAGCCTTTTATTATTACCTTACCGGGAATCGCCAGCACATAGCAAGACATTGGGACATTGAGGCACAGTACAGCCTTTTGTTATTACCTTACCGGGAATCGCCAGCACATAGCAAGACATTGGGACATTGAGGCACAGTACAGCCTTTTGTTATTACCTTACCGGGAATCGCCAGCACATAGCAAGACATTGGGACATTGAGGCACAGTACAGCCTTTTGTTATTACCTTACCGGGAATCGCCAGCACATAGCAAGACATTCGGACATTGAGGCACAGTACAGCCTTTTGTTATTACCTTACCGGGAATCGCCAGTACATAGCAAGACATTGGGACATTGAGGCACAGTACAGCCTTTTATTATTACCTTACCGGGAATCGCCAGCACATAGCAAGACATTGGGACATTGAGGCACAGTACAGCCTTTTGTTATTACCTTACCGGGAATCGCCAGCACATAGCAAGACATTCGGACATTGAGGCACAGTACAGCCTTTTATTATTACCTTACCGGGAATCGCCAGCACATAGCAAGACATTGGGACATTGAGGCACAGCACAGCCTTTTATTATTACCTTACCGGGAATCGCCAGCACATAGCAAGACATTCGGACATTGAGGCACAGTACAGCCTTTTGTTATTACCTTACCGGGAATCGCCAGCACATAGCAAGACATTGGGACATTGAGGCACAGTACAGCCTTTTATTATTACCTTACCGGGAATCGCCAGCACATAGCAAGACATTCGGACATTGAGGCACAGTACAGCCTTTTATTATTACCTTACCGGGAATCGCCAGCACATAGCAAGACATTCGGACATTGAGGCACAGTACAGCCTTTTGTTATTACCTTACCGGGAATCGCCAGCACATAGCAAGACATTGGGACATTGAGGCACAGTACAGCCTTTTATTATTACCTTACCGGGAATCGCCAATACATAGCGAGACATTGGGACATTGACGGCACAGTACAGCCTTTTACTATTACCTTACCGGGAATCGCCAGCACATAGCAAGACATTGGGACATTGAGGCACAGTACAGCCTTTCACTATTACCTTACCAGGAATCGCCAGTACATAGCAAGACATTGGGACATTGAGGCACAGTACAGCCTTTTATTATTACCTTACCGGGAATCGCCAGCACATAGCAAGACATTGGGACATTGAGGCACAGTACAGCCTTTCACTATTACCTTACAGGGAATCGCCAGCACATAGCTAGACATTGGGATATTGAGGCACAGTACAGCCTTTTACTATTACCTTACCGGGAATCGACAGTACATAGCAAGACATAGGGACATTGAGGCACAGTACAGCCCTTTACTATTACCTTACAGGGAATCGCCAGCACATAGCAAGACATTGGGACATTGAGGCACAGTACAGCCTTTTACTATTACCTTACCGGGAATCGCCAGTACATAGCAAGACATTGGGACATTGAGGCACAGTACAGCCTTTCACTATTACCTTAGAGGGAATCGCCAGCACATAGCAAGACATTGGGACATTGAGGCACAGTACAGCCTTTTATTATTACCTTACCGGGAATCGCCAGTGCATAGCAAGACATTGGGACATTGAGACACAGTACAGCCTTTCACTATTACCTTAGAGGGAATCGCCAGCACATAGCAAGACATTGGGACATTGAGGCACAGTACAGCCTTTCACTATTACCTTACAGGGAATCGCCAGCACATAGCAAGACATTGGGACATTGAGGCACAGTACAGCCTTTTGTTATTACCTTACCGGGAATCGCCAGCACATAGCAAGACATTGGGACATTGAGGCACAGTACAGCCTTTTACTATTACCTTACCGGGAATCGCCAGCACATAGCAGCAAGATATTGGGACATTGAGGCACAGTACAGCCTTTTATTATTACCTTACCGGGAATCGCCAGCACATAGCAAGACATTGGGACATTGAGGCACAGTACAGCCTTTTATTATTACCTTACCGGGAATCGCCAGTACATAGCAAGACATAGGGACATTGAGGCACAGTACAGCCTTTTACTATCACCTTACCGGGAATCGCCAGCACATAGCAAGGCATTGAGGCACAGTACAGCCTTTTTACTATTACCTTACCGGGAATCGCCAGCACATAGCAGCAAGATATTGGGACATTGAGGCACAGTACAGCCTTTTATTATTACCTTACCGGGAATCGCCAGTACATAGCAAGACATAGGGACATTGAGGCACAGTACAGCCTTTTACTATCACCTTACCGGGAATCGCCAGCACATAGCAAGCCATTGGGACATTGAGGCACAGTACAGCCTTTTACTGTTACCTTACCGGGAATCGCCAGCACATAGCAGCAAGATATTGGGACATTGAGGCATAGTACAGCCTTTTATTATTACCTTACCGGGAATCGCCAGTACATAGCAAGACATAGGGACATTGAGGCACAGTACAGCCTTTTACTATTACCTTACCGGGAATCGCCAGTACATAGCAAGACATTGGGACATTGAGGCACAGTACAGCCTTTTACTATCACCTTACCGGGAATCGCCAGCACATAGCAAGACATTGGGACATTGAGGCACAGTACAGCCTTTTAGTATTACCTTACCGGGAATGGCCAGCACATAGCAAGACATTGGGACATTGAGGCACAGTGCAGCCTTTTACTATCACCATACCGGGAATCGCCAGCACATAGCTAGACATTGGGACATTGAGGCACAGTACAGCCTTTTACTATTACCTTACCGGGAATCGCCAGTACATAGCAAGACATTGGGACATTGAGGCACAGTACAGCCTTTTAGTATTACCTTACCGGGAATGGCCAGCACATAGCAAGACATTGGGACATTGAGGCACAGTGCAGCCTTTTACTATCACCTTACCGGGAATCGCCAGCACATAGCAAGATATTGGGACATTGAGGCTCAATACAGCCTTTTACTATTACCTTACCGGGAATCGCCAGTACATTGCAAGACATTGGGACATTGAGGCACAGCACAGCCTTTTATTATTACCTTACCGGGAATCGCCAGCACATAGCAAGACATTGGGACATTGAGGCACAGTACAGCCTTTTAGTATTACCTTACCGGGAATCGCCAGCACATAGCAAGACATTGGGACATTGAGGCACAGTACAGCCTTTTACTATCACCTTACCGGGAATCGCCAGCATATAGCAAGACATTGGGACATTGAGGCACAGTACAGCCTTTTAGTATTACCTTACCGGGAATGGCCAGCACATAGCAAGACATTGGGACATTGAGGCACAGTGCAGCCTTTTACTATCACCTTACCGGGAATCGCCAGCACATAGCAAGACATTGGGACATTGAGGCACAGTACAGCCTTTTACTATTACCTTACCGGGAATCGCCAGCACATAGCAAGACATTGGGACATTGAGGCACAGTACAGCCTTTTATTATTACCTTACCGGGAATTGCCAGTACATAGCAAGACATAGGGACATTGAGGCACAGTACAGCCTTTTATTATTACCTTACCGGGAATCGCCAGCACATAGCAAGACATTGGGACATTGAGGCACAGCACAGCCTTTTATTATTACCTTACCGGGAATCGCCAGCACATAGCACGACATTGGGACATTGAGGCACAGTACAGCCTTTTACTATTACCTTACCGGGAATCGCCAGTACATAGCAAGACATTGGGTCATTGAGGCACAGTACAGCCTTTTATTATTACCTTACTGGGAATCGCCAGCACATAGCAAGACATAAGGAAATTGAGGCACAGTACAGGCTTTTACTATTACCTTACCGGGAATCGCCAGCACATAGCAAGACATTGGGACATTGAGGCACAGTACAGCCTTTTATTATTACCTTACCGGGAATCGCCTGCACATAGCAAGACATTGGGACATTGAGGCACAGTACAGCCTTTTACTATTACCTTACCGGGAATCGCCAGCACATAGCAAGACATTGGGACATTGAGGTACAGTACAGCCTTTTATTATAACCTTACCGGGAATCGCCAGCACATAGCAAGACATTGGGACATTGAGGCACAGCACAGCCTTTTATTATTACCTTACCGGGAATCGCCAGCACATAGCAAGACATTGGGACATTGAGGCACAGTACAGCCTTTTACTATTACCTTACCGGGAATCGCCAGTACATACCAAGACATTGGGTCATTGAGGCACAGTACAGCCTTTTATTATTACCTTACCGGGAATCGCCAGCACATAGCAAGACATAAGGAAATTGAGGCACAGTACAGCCTTTTACTATTACCTTACCGGGAATCGCCAGCACATAGCAAGACATTGGGACATTGAGGCACAGTACAGCCTTTTATTATTACCTTACCGGGAATCGCCTGCACATAGCAAGACATTGGGACATTGAGGCACAGTACAGCCTTTTACTATTACCTTACCGGGAATCGCCAGCACATAGCAAGACATTGGGACATTGAGGCACAGTACCAGCCTTTTTCTATTACCTTACCGGGAATCGCCAGCACATAGCAAGACATTGGTACATTGAGGTACAGTACAGCCTTTTATTATAACCTTACCGGGAATCGCCAGCACATAGCAAGACATTGGGACATTGAGGCATAGTACAGCCTTTTAGTATTACCTTACCGGGAGTCGCTAGCACATAGCAAGACATTGGGACATTGAGGCACAGTACAGCCTTTTATTATTACCTTACCGGGAATCGCCAGCACATAGCAAGACATTGGGACATTGAGGCACAGTACAGCCTTTTATTATTACCTTACCGGGAATCGCCAGCACATAGCAAGACATTGGGACATTGAGGCACAGTACAGACTTTTATTATTACCTTACCGGGAATCGCCAGCACATAGCAAGACATTGGGACATTGAGGCACAGTACAGCCTTTTATTATTACCTTACCGGGAATCGCCAGCACATAGCCTGATAATATGTATCCCTTATTTGTGTGTAGACTTAGCGGACGTTATGTTCTGTGTTATTTTCGTAAACATTTGGTGGCAAATTCTATGTGTTTACGCAGTGTTAGCAATTACAATTTGCTTGCGCTAAGCCTCCCAGATGACGGATGGGCGGTGTTGCCAAACTTTATGACACGGCTTGAAAACTGTAGACGGCGATGAATTTAGGGTATTTCTCATGTGGAGAAAATCAGCACAGCTCCAACCCACTAACGTACTGGTGAGGAAGACTTGAAAATGTGACTATAATCGGGATCGAACCCGCGTCTCTTGTGGCACGCTAGGTCCTTGCACGAATGTTGTTATGATTGCATTAGTCTAAAATAAAACAAGTAACATCAATGATAACAATGTATTTAATTAACAACATTAAAACAAACACGTGCTGCTCTTCAGTCGGTCTACACAATGGGAAGGATTATTCCCTAATGCACTTTGTATTCCTCGTGGTGTAGCGACTAGGGCCGGGTTCGATTCCCACCTCAGGTATCTCGGAAATGGTTTCCCACTTTTACTCCTGGCGGATGGTTCCTAGCTTATGGCCACGGCTGCCCCCTTCCACATCCTCCCATGAATTGCATTACACACACTTATATAGCAGTCACAATAACAAGGGTCTCAGACAAAAGCCACATACACTCAAGAACACGGGGCTGAGTGACAAGAAGTCAAAGCCCCTCTAATGAAACTATAAGTCATTACTAGAATTTGCCTTTAAATTAAGTTTACTGTAACTTACATGGTGCAACGCCGTGTCGTTTACAGCTGAATTTCCTTTAGTTTTAGCCAGTTTATTTTGCAACAATTGACATTCTTTTTACGAATCACGATAACTTTTTCTAAAGCTACTGAACTGAAGACTCGTTGTTGTCGAAACTTCTTTGTAATTCGTATTGTGTTTTGATGACATGTTTTACAGCGGAGGTAATACTGAAGTGCCCAGTGCAGATTTTCAGTGACAGTCAATTCACAATTTTTAATTGTCTAAGATACAGAGTGTGGCTATTTAACTAGGAACAGCATTATGACGACAATATACAAGTTACCCTCTTGTTAGTTGGAGTCGATAATGATTTTGTTTGAACTGCGTGGTTTGTAACATAAGAGGATCTTGGTAATTTGTGGATTCCGAATGACTGATTCCTGTATGCTATTAATGGCGATTAACAATACCTGTACACTAGACTACGTTCAATTTCGCGTGTCTAATTAAGCCTATTGATATAATTTTATCGTCGGTACTTTATTGTGTGACAAAACAATATGTAATCTACTCACCGCAAGTCAAGTTGGTGTGTAGCCTACATAGGAATTAGGAGACCTAAGATTACTGGTAGTGTAAGATCTTTTGATTCCTTTGTGTTTAAGCAGCCACAATTACTTCTTCATTTTATCAATTCAATCGCAATGATAACAACTTATTCGACCAGCGTCATGGTCGTATTTGTTTTTGTGTTGACAAACATATAACCGCTCCTTATCACTGTGCACTTCCTCATCTGATTTATTGTATATGAGAATGATTTGGCGTAGCCTACTGGTATAAGTAAGGTCATTAATTAATCCTTCAATGTTTTTTCTTGTGTTCTAGTTTCCTGAACACAATGGAGGATCAACTATTTATTAAAAGTGAGCCAGACTGGTTGACTCATACAATTGACTTCTCTAACAATGTGAGTTGCATTTTGATTCGTATATGGTCTAACATTGCATTCTTAGTGATGTGCATGACAAGTGAGGTTTAGGGACTTAATACACTACTTAATGGTAAATGGCACGCTAACGTTTAGTAACGTAACTTAGTACTCATATTGTATCTGCATATTTTTGATTGGTTCATACTTGTGTTACTTCGCAGGAGACAACTGTCTTGTTGCCCTCGGATAACTTGAAAGACGAGGCTGCAGATATATTTGATGATGGAAGAATACCAGTTAAGGAGGAACATGAACTACAGGTAATTATCGGTTCTTCGTTATTTCTCTCGTTATATGGTAGCACTGAACGAAAGTAGAACAAGCGATAACATCCTCTATAGTTCATGAATTAGCCAAAATACCTTATCAAACGACGAGAAATAAATCAGGGCATGAAGTTTAAATAGCTCTTTCCTCCTCTGCTGTCTGTGACCCACCCAGCCATCCCAAATAGGATCACAACTTATACAAGCAAAATTCCAGCTGTGGCCGCCATTGCTCACATCAATCATCATCAAAACAGTACTGCCAACCTTGCCCTAACGGTACTATATCGCACCAACACCTGACCATTCTAACCTTCGTTTCGTTCAATCCAATGGTTTTTGATAATGGTTACAGCCTAACGCGTCCCCATTTTTTCTTTTATTAACATCGATTTTATATCCCACTTTCCTTTATCAACAGTGATTTTGTATCCCACATGTTGGCAACAATTTTTGCGCCAGCGGTATGTGCCGCTAGAGTGCGCTTGTTGACAGTTGAAGGAGATGCAAGCGCTGTCGGAACATGGCAATAAATAACACATGTTTACGTACTTTAGCACATATATGAGGTGCAGGAGTGACCAGGGTTCCTAATTTCAATACGTAATATCGCCCACAAGATGAAACAAGGACACAAGGTATGTAAAAGTCACATTCATGTCTGATGCAAGTGTATAAGCCGCGTTCTACTTTCATCCAGAATTAATGAATATTCTTCACCACATTTTTATTCTTCATTTTCTTGAAAACGTGACCGCCACGGGACAAACACAAAATCAGACATTTAGGCAATTGTGCTAAGCAATTACAGGACTAATGGACTTTGCCTATGGTAGTTCATTTGTCAACCCTTGATGTACAGGACCAGTTTGTAGAGTGCCATGTTCTTTAGAATTATTTTTATCAATTCTTGTTTTTGACAGCTAAAGTGCGTACAATAACCTGAGTACCGACTTAACACGACAACATAAATAGGAAGCTGCTTGACACCCACATGACCTGAGTAGAGACCTTTATTGTTTCTGATTACGTGTTTCTGGATCCACTTATCCGTTATTCTGCCTTTGATCACCCCTAGTTGAGCTCTCCCTCAATCCTGATCCCCAAATGTATAGGTACCGTAATCATCATTCTTCTCACCTTAATTGATAGTTCTCTTTAGTACCTGATAAATATCCCGAATTTCTTAAGTATTCAGACCTCTTCCTAACCTTCATGGTATAATGGTGTAACTGCTTAGCACAACTGCCTGGAATATAAGGTATTCTGATATATTCCATTTGTCATAAAAAGTAACTAAAAGGGCGGTGATCATTAAGACACGTTTTCTCCCAACGTGAATGGTTTTAGTTTGCTACGACGTGATTTAGAACCAGTGATATCACGAATAATTCTCTCCATGATGCACTGCTTTTCTACTTCTTTTAAAGTGTTAAATAATTGCACTGCTTTGAATCTGATACTGATTTCTTCCCTATTGCACTTGTTAATATTTTTACACGACACAGCTGCCGCCTCCTCCTCGTCAACTATTATATGATTTTATTACTGCAATCTGACCGCCATGGCCTTCAATTACGATGTTACACTGCACACAATTTTATAGAATATTATTTCTACTCTTTAGCTCTGATATTAAACTTTGCAATTTGTAGCACGATTTCATACAGCACAACGATTGACTAGGCGGTGTACAGTTTGCAAGTGCTTCACTAATTCACCAAAAACTGAGTGAAATTTTCGACGCGTTACTAGCGTATTCTGCACTGGCGAATGAATGTTCTCCCCTGTATTATAAATTATTTCAATAAATGTTTACAGCTTTCAGTACCATGCGGTCCAATACACATTCTCCGCAATCACATTGGTTAGCGTTCGACAAGTATGTACAGTAATAAGTACGCGTTTCCGGCTTCTGCCCTCTGTGACCAGTCAGGTTGCTCCTTCACCATGTCCTACATTATTCCAAATATTTGTTACTGGCGCCGATAACCTAGATGTTAGGCCCCTTAAAGCAACAATTATCATCACCATTTTCATTATTCCCATATAGATTAATGTTTAATATCATGCAGTAAATATCCAACTCAGTTTCTTGTGTTGTTTGTGTCATCTGTTATTTAAATATTTGTTTCCATCTCTTGAGTCTGATGAAGTTCACAGCTCACTCGATCCTTCCACAGCCCTCTCATGCATCTTTCTCCATGTAATACCTCTGCTCGCAATCTCTGCGCATAATTTGATGTTACGTGGTCTGACGTAGAATTCAGATATAGGCGCGCTTTATGATCAAGTGAACGGGGAGAATATATTTTGTGCGTATTGATCTGAGATACCTCTGAGCCAAAGGCCAAATCAACCCTCGTGATGATCTCAAGATTAACGGTCACGTTAAACTACAAGCTTTTTTCAACCCTCGTGAGATCCCTTCACAAGCAAACACACATGGATTTGAGCTGATCCCAGCACGAGACCGTTACTCTCAGGTTTTGGGGGAGGTGATGAAACTAGTCCAAGCACATGCTAATTAATAAAAAGAAGGTTCAAAATCTACTACAAATAACCACACATTTTAAGATAATAATTCGTGTCCTTGGGTGATTTATTCACCAAAGATCCCTAGTTTCGCCTGAGTTAAGGATCTGGTGGTTTTCCACAAGTTAACAAGAAAATAAACACTCCTTGAAAATAAATTCCATCGTACATTACTGTCCGAATATCACCTCCAAAAGTCCCATATTCCGCAAAATCATAAAAATACAACTTAAGAAAAGGTACAAAAATAGTTTCAACACAAATACAAGAAATATAATTGTGATTTGAGGAATGGAACGAGTGCGTCGTGACGTATATGTCAGCAGGGTTCGATTCCCACATCAGATATCTCGGAAATGGTTTCCCACTTCTACTCCTGACGGATGCCAGGATTATTCCAAGCTTAAGGTCATGAATGCCCCCTTCCACTTCCCCCCCCCCCCCCATGAATTATCCTACATTACACACACTTATATAGCAATCACAATAACATAGGTTATCAGACAAAAGTCACTCAAGTACATGGGTCTAAATGACACGAATTAAAAGCCCCTTTATTGAAGCTATAAGTCTTTACTATATTTCGCCTTTAAATTAGGTTTGCCATACATGGTACAATGGTATTTTATATAGTGTGAGCACTAGCAAGTGTGCTGGCATAACCTACATTGTGAATAGTACAGTGTCATAACATGGAGCATCGCTAGGAAGTGTAGTGGTATCTTATACAGTGTGAGCACTAGCAAGTGTGCTGGCATAACCTACAGTGTGAATAGTACAGTTACATAACATGGAGCAACAAATTGATACAGCGATATTACTGAGGACAGTAGTAACAGTTGATTGGGACACCCTCTCTCCAGAGGTTATAAATACGGAGAGCCCAGCTCAGTGTATGAGTGGAGACCTCAACGGCATCTGCGGTGGTGAAGGAATCCTTCGGTACAGCAATGTTGGCGTAAGAGGCAACTCAGTGCTCGGGGTTAATAGAGTAAAAGATATTTGTCCATATTATGGACACTCGTAGCGTCTGTACTCCAGAGCGGCTAAAAAAAGGCGTCTGTTCTCCATGTTAGGAGCGGCCTAGTTCATACCTGGCAGTAGGTCATCCATTAAGGAGTGGCGACCCCATCTTAATAATAGCCTAAAATGTATGCAAATATCGTTCAGCCTCGGAAAATGCTAGGGCGTCCCCTGCAGGCGACGCACAGTTCTTCAGATGCTGGGGGAGCTGTGGGAAATGGGCGACCTGCATCGCAATACATCCGAATAGGGACAGTCAACATCTTAGCCCTGACGGACAAGACTGAGGAGCTAGTGGACTTCATGATAGAGAGGGATATAGCCATCCTCGGTCTCAGTGAAACGAAACGGAGAGGAAAAGGGGAAAGAATACTAAAGGATATAGGCTGTTTTACAGTGGAGGACAGGAGGCAAAAAATGGAGTACGAATGATAATAAGAAAGGATGTCCTAGAGTACGTGGAGGAGATGTAGAAGATAAGTGACGGGATGATCATAGGAAAGATACAGTTCCAGACAGGGACAAAAGATCTGGTTCAAGTATATGCTCCACAAACGGGGAATAAGGAAGAAACTTAGAAGAATTCCTAGAAGAGGTGGATAAATACATAGAGGATAAGGAAATAATAGTAATAGGAGATTTGAATGCACAAGTGGGAAGAGACAGACAAGGAAGAGAGGAGATCTTGGGACCATATGTTTATGGCAGTAAGAATCCAGAAGGGGATTTCTTAGAGGACTTCTGTCAGCGGAACCAATTATTTATAGGGAATACGTGGTTCAGAAAGAAAAGTAGTCAGAAGATAACGAGGTATGGATGGGGAGATAGAAGAACAAAAAATGTAATAGACTATATTTTAGTCGAAAAAGGACATCGGAAAGAGCTAATGGATGTCACAGCCATGCCATAGGAAGCCTTAGGAGGAGACCATTGGGCAGTGGTAGCAAAATTAAAAGTAGGAAAAGTTATGAGATTACCAGAAAAAAGGGAAAGAATGATTAAGATCTGGAGACCAAAGGAAAAGGAGGTTGCAGAAGAGTTTAAGAAAGAATTGCAAGAACAGATACCAAGGACGGATATTACCCATGTGGAACAAGAATGGGAAAACTTCAAGAGTGTATTTGTAAACAGTGCAGAGAAAACATGTAGTAGAACATCCGGAAAGGTACGGGAAAAGGCGACATAATGGTGGGATGATAGAGTGAATGAAAAGGCAAGAGAGAAGAAGAAAACTTGGAAGGAATGGAGAACAAAAAAGACTGAAGAAAGTTGAGCAAAATATATAAAAGCAAACAGAGATTGATGGAAGTAATTGCAGAGGAAAAGAAGAAAAGCTGGGAAGATCTCAGGAAATAATGGAGGATTTAAATTGTGGAAAGAAATTGCTGTTTGGAATTATTAAAAGTAGAAGAAATGAAAAGGTGAACACAGGGTTCATGAAAAACAAAAAAGGTGAAATATTGACAAAACCAGAAGAGATAACGGACAGATGGAAAGAATATTTTAGCGAGCTGTTGAATGTGAGACGCCAGACATGCGGAGAAGTTTTACACTCAGCCAAAACGGCAGAGGAAGAAATAGAAGAAGAACCAGGCATTACTATAGCAGAAGTGGAATGGGCAGTTCGGAAGCGGAAGATGGGGAAAGCTGTGGGAACCGACGAGGTGGCAATAGAAATGGTCAAGGCGGCAGGACCAGTGGGACTGCAGTGGACATACAGACTTCTCAGGAGTGTGTGGAGAGAGAAGAAAGTTCCTGAAGACTGGAAAAGGGAATAATATTGCCAATATTCAAGAAAGGAGACAGGAAGGTGTGTGGTAACTGCCGAGGAATCACCTTCATCTCGCGTGTTGCCAAGGTAATGGAAAGAATCATAGAAAAAAAAATAGAGTAAAGGTAGAAAACCAAATAGAGGAGGAGCAGTTTGGATTTAGAGGAGGCAGGTCAACAGTGGAACCCATTTTCATTCTGAGACAGAACATTGAAAAGAGTTGGGAATATGGGAGTATACGGTAATGACTTTTATTGATCTAGAAAAGGCCTATGGTAGCATCCCTGAACACAAGTATGGGAAAGCTTAACAAATAGGGGGATAGGCAAGGAACTCAGAGACATGATAAAAGGAATGTGCATGGATTGCTACTGTACCCGTTTCACTATGGTATGCGATGACCCAGCTGACATAGCATCGCATATCAAGTGTCCCGAAACAGAGAAGTGCTGAAAACAATAATGAAATAAGGAATGAGTCGGAGATCCAGTTGGGTGGCTCGAGACAGAGTGTCCCTGGGTCGCTTATGGGCTTAAGTTAATGATAATGCAAAGAAAAGGACACCATCAACTGGATTCCTAACAAACCACTTCCTTCCTGGCGAAGCCTTAATATGACACAGGAAAATGGACTGGAGAAAAGACATCATCACAAGATGATTTAAAATCAAACAAAAGAAAATATATATTTAACTTTGGCGAGACAAGACATAAAATGGAAAAATCCTGCCTAGGATAATGGCAGATGAATAGTTTGGTTGCAAATGTTCATATTCAAGTCTTACCATTTCCATCCTGACTAATATATTTCTGTTCACATGATAAAAAAAAAGAAAGCAACTAAGAGTTCATCTTGGTTTCTCAGGGTCACCGAATCACTTTGTCACACGTCACTGAATCAGATGTGAGCCCTGAGACTTATCATTATTTATACATTAACATCATGCATCTGAACGTTTAGAATCTGTAATTATATCACACATATTATACATTAAATCATATTAAGCATTCATAAAATGAAAGAATGTCTTGTTTTCTTATAATATCATGGAAATCAATGAAGTTTGTAATCAATTTATCATAAATTCAAAATTACCCACTCATCAGTTCAAAATTATCTGATCCTCTAAATCAGAAAAAAATATTTGTAATTATCTGTCATCTTAACTATAAATCATCCTAATCACTTAATTATTTTAATCATTGATCATAATTAATTCTCTCAGCATATTAATTATTAAATAATTTTTAATCAATCATGACTTTGATCATCCATCATTTTAATTATTCAATCATCAATAATCATTTTAATTCATCTTAATCATCCTCTCAAAAATTATTTATAATCATCTGGAGTTTCAAAAGCATTGAAAATTAATAATAAAGTGTCATATCAGCTATTACTCAATCAGCTGTTCACTTGACTTCAGTAAATTATCATCAGGTCAGATCAGCTGTTCCAATATCACACAGGGTGATTTTTAACCAATTACCATAAAAGCAGCTTGGATGTTTTTAAATATCCAGAATAACATCTAATATCATTTTGAGGTGTCGTCAGATTTTATAATACTGATCAGAAACCGTTGCCAGACTATATTGTCTCTCTCTATATAAAAATGAAAGTTTCTCTGTTTTTTTTCTGATTTTCCACGGAAATTTTAGTTAATAACGCGTTTTAGACTGGTTTAAGTTGGTTGCGTGCAAAAACAAAATTTTTGTCCGTCTGTCTGTGTGTCTGTGTACAACTTTGTACGCGCATCAATCGAGAACGGCTGAGTGGATCAACGTAAAATTTGGTACAGATGTCCATCAGAGGCACGAAAGTAATCATTGATGTAACTCTTCTCCATACCTCTCATAAAAGAGGGCCTATCCCCTTAAAATACATGCTGAATTGGGCGTAGAAAGACGAGAAAAAGCTCATTTTCAGCGTCTCAATGTGAGAAACAAAACTCGGGAGCCCTGCGGGCCCCGAAAACCACATGTTAAGGTCCTAAAACCAACAGTTTTTGAGATATTCCCTGAAAACTAATTTCATTTAATAAACACTAATGAAAGAATGAAAGCTGGTAACCATGGCAACACAATCTCAGGAATCCATCTATTTCCGTAAGATGCAATGCCATTCCATTTATTACATTACTGTGAACGTTCGCATACGACTATAAGGTTATCACGGAACTAACTTAAGCGTGCGAGTGTGGGACTGAAGGTCTATTATATCCCTATTCCTATATTATTAAATTACTATTATTATTATAATTATTATTATATTTTGGCGCACAAGGACGAGACAAACTCATTTTCAGCCCCTCGGTGGCTCGGAGGCTACAACCTTTTAAGGCTCTAAACCACGTTTCTGTGACATTCCCAGAAAACGAATTTCATTCAATAATCTAACAATTAGATGACGAGTACAGAAGAACACCAAATCAGGAGCTATATACAGTAGATATACTGAGAACATCGCAGATATTTCTTTCTACGGACATGTCTCAAGGATGAACCCAACTAGACTAACCAACCGGCTTCTCAACTACTGGGAGAATAGAAAGAGCGTGTCTCCACGGCTAACAGAAGTTATCAAGGACATTCAAGTACTGAAGATAATGGAAAGTGATATTAGAAGCCGATAACATCTCAGAAAGATACTTAAACAGAAGAGTTTGTAGGAAAACCACACTTTAAGAAAACCGGCATTATCTGGACAAAAGAGAGAAAGGAGAAACATAGCCAGAGAGTATTGGGCAAACATCAAGTCATTCGCCAAGTTGAAAAGTTCAACGTCGTGGTCCTTAGCTGGACCATCTGAAAGGAGAAGAACAAGAAGAAACTAATTAAGTAGTGCAAGCCGGTAACCATGTCAACAGTATCTCAAGAGTTGACATCCAATTTTCCATCTATTTCTGAGAGAAGCAATGCCACTCAATTTATTAAATTTCTGCGAAAGTTTGCAAATGGCTATAAGGTTATCATGGAAACAAACATAGACTGTACAATTTATCAATGCGCTTAAGGGGGTCAAGGGGTTCCCTATAATGTTTAAACGCGACTTACACGTTCGATATGTTATACTGAAGGTCTATTATATCTCCAAACAGCAACATTATTACCAAAAATTCCTGAATTGAATGGTGTTTTCGCAGGTTTTGGGAATTTGGGCCATTGGAGGCTACAAATCCTGAATTTTCATACAGCACAAACCTTTAAAATTTATTAAAGGGGTCTTCCTGAGGATGGGGACTTTACACAACTGTGATGGTCCGTTTTTATTTGACATATATTGCGTTTCGTCAATAAGGTTTTCATTAATATTTTCACGTCAGGAAGTACACGTTAGGTGAATTTAGTTCGAGAGCACATTTTAACTAATCATATTTTTGTCGACAAACGGGTTCATCGTAAATATGATTTTGTTTGACACTGTGTGGTTGATATATCTTTATGTTTATGTACGCCTATAACTCGTGTTCTGGTGCTTGGAGCATCGTAAAATTAGGTATTGTAACCATGAGTCAATTCACCAATCATTTATAAAACTCTTCACCGTACTTCTCATAGAATGGTGGGTATAGGGAAAAACTTTTCAAAATGCATGCTAAAATAGGCGACCAAAGCATATGTTGCGCTTTTCAATGTGTGATACAAAACTAGTGAGTCTATAAGGGTCTCCGAAAACTGCATTTTAAGGCCCTTAAATTAACAGTGTCTGTGATATACCAAGAAAACTAACTTCGTTTTGATAAACATATGAAGGAATGACAAGCCCCTAACCACTGCAACAGTAGCTCAATTGATAACGTCTGGTTATTAATACCAAAGACCGTTCGAAGAGCGTGTACTTCTGCTAGTACTCATATAAATTTGAAGGTTGGTACCTATCTTGCACACAATTTGCATTCAAAAATTAGTATTGCCATAAATTCTTCATATCGGATACTAGTATCCACTAATGACCACTTGAATCCACACTTATCAAAAACCACTTCATTAATTCACAATTGAAGATCATCAATTCACCATAAATCACCATAAATTATTCAGCGCCTAGCATGAATTATGAACAAGACTGGGTTTGCACTAACCTCCAGTCAACACCATATATATATATCAAATTGGTAACCTCACAAACTGTGGCAAACTCGACACAACACACTTGGCAAAATACCTCAATACAATGTATTTAATAAACACCATCAAACTGTAAAACTGGCTTCAGATCTCAACAAAGTTTACCCATCAAAACTAAGGTCACAACAACTGCGTTTGACAACTTCTGAAATAACGTGTAAATCACTGAATTATTATTTATAAAATCCAAGTACTAATTAAAATCAAAGGTAATAGAATTCTGTATAAATTACTGAAATCTCTGTGCATAAACCTCATTGGTGGTTATACCAAAATTTACTGATAATTGCTGTCCTATTTCTGCTTGTGATATATTTCTGATATAGTTATCAGCGTATTAGAAGAATTAATTACTTCAAAATCCTTGGTCAAGGTTAGAATTAACCATTAGAAAAAAAACGTACTGTTCTCAACGATGGAACATCACCACAAAATCTATTGGATCTATCACAAGAATCACGAAGTGTGACTCTGATTACATTTATTTTTACCATATTTAATAAAGATCAACTAATATTTGACTAGTCTATTGTTGTTTAATTCGCTTACGATCCATGTAGCATTCTGATGATAATATGAGTTCCCTAGTACAGGTTAGACGGTTAAACGCCACACGATTCATCTAGGCAAATGGCCCTCTAACGATGGCTGGATGATACAATGCATAGGACTGGAATCAACAACAACTGTACTGTCAAATATTAATGACACAAGTTCGCTAAAGCGATTTAAATTCAACAGTTCACATGATCCAATCAAAAATGAAAAATCCCCAATATCAAACTCCACACATCCACTAAAATGTGGACAAAAATCACACACCAGTTTGCAGGCATCGAGTCGCGCAAATATTCGATCATGAAAAACTATCAAAAAGCATGCCATAGCTTGACGTAAAAGATGACCAAAATCTAAACTCAATAAGCTCGGTTCATTGCAATGGTCAGTAAAATGCTCTTATAAATTCTCATGATATACATCATATGCCCGCTAGTTCATATCGAAGATACTCAAAATGTTGAAAATGATGCTCAAAAATCCATAAATATACCAGTGTGCTCATGACCACGTAAATTCATATAATCAACCCAAGTAAACGCTCACATTACCTTAATCATATTCATGATGACCTGAATATCCATTCTAGAGATTGACGATAATCCTGATATCTGTGAATAATTCTCGAAATATCGACGATTTCTTCCTTCTTCATCTTGGATCCTGGATCAGCATTCTTCTCTCCCCAATGTCGATCTCGGGATCGTCACTCCCCTGTGTAGAATTCGGAACCGTCACTCTGCTCGGCCATCCTGTCTCTTCTATGCTTAGCACCCCATATTAAATCAGAAAGTGTCCATCTCGAATGTAACCTCCAATAAGTTCCATAAATCCACTGGAGTAGGGGAGTAGTGACAGTTCTGCCCCCCCCACCACTACTCACAATGCGAGCCGATAACTCCCGAACCCGTTGTCGGAGATTCACGAATGAAGTGTCGTTGGACTCGGGATGACTTGGGCTTTGCCATGGACCACGCGTTATATTTTTGAAAAATATTTTGAATTTTTTTGTTTTCGAAAATAGGCGATAGTTTGAAAACCAAACAGGATAGAACGTTGTGCCATGGCTCAAACAAATGGTCTTTATGACCTTTAGTTTCTATAATAAAACTTTTTTACTTTTTATGTTTTTTGAAAACACTCGAATTTTGAAAATCCTATATTTTGGAAACTACGAACTCTACAAAAGAAATTGTTTGACGTAAATCAATGGTCCCTACCCCCTCTACCCCCAAAATAAATTTCAAGTCTCTAGAATGAAAACCTGTAGTAGTGGGGTTAGGAGAGAGCTGCTTCCAAAAGCAAGTGGTGAGCCCCTGCGACCTTGGAATGGAAGGAGTCATGCCAGGAAGGCGTGCTTGGATTCGTTTTTTTCGTCTCGTTGCGCTCTTTACGGAAATGTAGATGTCGAAAAGGTGAAATGCTGGAAACACGGTTTTTTGGGGGGGAAAACCATGATTTTGAACTTTTTGCTATATCTCGCGAACCAATCATGCTAGAGGTGTGTTCGACAGGTCCAAGTACTCGGGGTGATGTCCTCTTTGCTATGGACCACTCATAATATTTTTAGAGACAACACTAAACACTAAAACATTACTATTCTATACACATATTTTCTTTCTTTTTCAGTATATTGTCATTACTTATATTTTCCATTATTATTTCACATTATTTATTTATTTAATTAAAACGAACCATGCACCTATTGTTTTTAAAACCTTCATAAATTAAGTGTACAGGTTGCACAGCATTATTGACTTCATCAAAAACACTCTCCGACATATCATTAAACCGTATAGGCAGAAATGTCTCAAAGTTTTCACATACACAAAGTACACGATCACCATATGCTGTTTTCAATTTCCGAATCTTGATAATGCGGAATGGAATATGCGTTGGCAATTCGCTGAGCTTCTTTGTCTCTAAGCCACATGATTGTCCCACAGCATTCAAAACATTCATTGTAGTAGTCTATAAACAAAACAAAAGCATATCTATTACACTCTAAAACAGCTTTAATAATATTGTGCAATTAGGGATTTTGCACTATCCATGGCGAATAAATTATACTAGTTATGCAAGAAATGCCCTAACTGTAGCAAATACTACTTTTCTGCATATAGCACAAGTGTTAAGTTCTAATGCACACTTGACACAGGCTATCATATGTCCACAGGGTAAAAATACAACACCTAGTTCATCTTGATAACAAATTTTACATAATTGTTGGTCACACTTTTGTATTTGTTCGTAACACAAGTCTTTTCTTTCAGCCTTATGTATTTGCTCCGCGTTCTCTAACTCTAAAGGCAGTTTTATGTCTTGTGCTGCAATCACTTTTTCTTTACGAATAGTGTTCACAAATTCCTGACCTTAAAGCAACACCATGTATTTACAGTTTGGTAACCAACGAGCGTGTCGCACAAAAGGGTCATCAGTCATTTGCCAATCCTTTAAAGCAAATCCACAATAAAACATATTGTTTTATCCCCTTCACCAGTATAAAAAAATCCAGCTTCACTTAGCTGTTTGGTAAGGTGCTTTAATATTAATGGCCAAACATTTTTATAAGATTCGAAACGTTTTTCAACAGAGCTGTACTCTGGGTGTGCTAGTGCTTTAGTCTTGCAAACTCCCAATTTTTCAAAAGCACACGCCAATTCAACACTGTCTATGGCATATGGACCACATATATCGACACTACCGTTGGCTGGTAATACATCATTATTATTATTTATTTGTGATTCAACAACGTAAGTAGCGGCCAAAGGCCTTGTGGTTCGGTAAAATGAATGCACGGGTAGGTTACCCACTTGCTTTCCAAGCATGTAAGGACAGTGAGGAGACCATCGCAAATAGTCTCTAAAGGGATCATCCCCTTCTTCCCAGTGTGAAAGTTCAATACGACAAAACACACAGCGCACCACATCTTCTCGGTTCAAGAAAAAAAAAACGGCTTTTGCAAGTTCATGCGTCGACAAAAAGCCTACAGGCCAGGATTCAAATGTTAACCATCGATCATGTTCTGATTTTAAATTTAACCCACGTGGTAAACCAACTTGCTCACTTGTTGTATTTAGTGCTAACGCCATGTGTTATAATAAAACTTTTTCTTATTGTAAGTTATTAACATTGCACAAGAGCACAGAGTACTTTAAAGCATAATGCATGCTTGTTCACTGTCTGTTCATTACGTTAATGGCACATGACGACACCTAAAAGCAAACAAAATAACCCATCACTCAATCAATCAATCAATCAATACTTGTAAATAAAACGTTAACGTTAATTGGCATTAATATATCAAAACACCATTAAAAATAAACTGTATGTTGGCACTAACAGTAACCCATGTACTTATTTTCTTTTTTATAAAGCTACAGTCATTTACATTCCCCCACCCTCCCTTTAACCAATATATAAACAAAAATGAATGTCATGTCATTCTGTTCACATTATCATGTTCAAACCTGTGGATATTCGTTGAGTCCATAGAGAAACACCCATAAATTAAATTTATTATTTTTATTTTTAGAAAATCCAACATGGCCTTGTACTTTTCCCAGTCAACAACAACAACATAGCCATTAATCAAGAAAGCAATCATTGTCCCAGTCATGTACAGGTAATGAATTTTTTTTGTCTACGAGTTTTCAGTAGTGGTAAAATGGAATAGCATTTTTAAGTTGGACTTACCTGAGTTTTAAACAGTTCACTCTTTGGCAGTGGTTTCGCTTTAGTGCGTTTCGGGTTTTTTTCAGCGACTGCTACGGCGGTAGGGCTATTCTTTCCAAGTTTCTAAAAATAAATAAAATAAACCGCTATAAATACCTAAATTCAGGTTAATACATACATTTCATAAAATAAAACATAAAACAAAAAAAATGAAACAAGTTAGTTTAAAAAAATCATCTCACCTTTACTTGCAGTGACTTGTTGCTCTTCCCTTCTAGTGGGCTCAAAAGTGCAATGGTTTCTTCTCCCTCAGACATGTATGGTATGCCGGTTATCTGCAAACAAATAAATAAAATCATTAATTACCTAATCAATAAATAATTACTTGTAAATATATATATTAATCAATAAATGTATAAATGAATAAATATATAAATAAATACCTACCCCACAACAAGGTTAAGTATTTTCCACCAACACCAAAACTGTTAAACAAGACCAGGGGTTTCATGCAACGCAGTGTGTTCAAAGGTAGTCCACCCAAGTGAGAGTGGAAATGATAACGACATGTCTTTATATATGCTACGTTGCATGTATAATCATTTTTTCCCACGCTTTGAACATTCTGTTATCATGCACGTGGACAGCTAACGCCCAAAGTGAACACCTGTGGCGAATCAAATTTCACATGAACTTGCATTTTGTCACGTACGAAGCAAAACAGGATGTAACTTGTTAACAGTTATCGTGCACGTGGACAGATAACGTCCAAGGTGAACACCTGCGGTAGATCAAATTTCACTTGAACTTGCATTTTGTCACGTACGAAGCAAGACAGGATGTCACTGGTTTAGCGTGCATGTGGTTTCACATGTGTTCACATGCATTTCACACTCCCCTGCCACCACGATGGTCAGATTATTTCACTTTCAAGCGTCTTGGTCATTTTCCATTGCACTTGTTGTCAAGTCAGATCAGCGCCTTCCAATAAGCTCAATTGACATTCACCTCCTGCTCCTCGGCAAGTTTGTTTTCTCTACTCGCTTCGACCAACATAGAACCAAGTTCTCATCACCGTTTACACGTTAAAGGTAAAATATCAGAAAACGAACCCTCGCTCTGTCATACTCCGACCCGCCGAAATAGCGATTGTTCTATTAAGCATGATCCTTGTGGTTAGCGACAGGTTCGTTGAAACACACACACACCCAGCCGTATCGTCTCTCTCAACCACCACGCTTCATGGACATTATAAACAGGTAAAGAAAAAGAAAACGTTATTTCAACATGTATGACGTTAGGCCCTTTGTGAATTATCTTTTTGGAAAAAATATCTACCACATTTGAAAGGGGGCGTTAGCCCGAGTCCTAGGACACCTCGTACACGTCTATAGCGTTATTGGTTCGTGAGATATCGGCAAAAATCACAAAAAACAGGTGTTTACCCCAAAATCGAGTTTCCCATTTTTTTAAATTACAATGAGTGGTCCATAGTAAAGAGGACATCACCCCGAGTACTTGGACCTGTCGAACACACCTCTAGCATGATTGGTTCGCGAGATATAGCAAAACGTTCAAAATCATGGTTTTCCCCCCCAAAAAACCGTGTTTCCAGCATTTCACCATTTCGACATCTACATTTCCGTAAATAGCGCAACAAGACGAATAAAACGAATCCAAGCACGCCTTCCTAGCATGACTCCTTCCATTCCAAGGTCGCAGGGGCTCACCACTTGCTTTTGGAAGCAGCTCTCTCCTAACCCCACTTCTACAGGTTTTCATTCTAGAGACTTGAAATTTATTTTGGGGGTAGAGGGGGTAGGGACCATTGATTTACGTCAAACAATTTCTTTTGTAGAGTTCCTAGTTTCCAAAATATAGGATTTTCAAAATTCGAGTGTTTAAAAAAAAAACATAAAAAGTAAAAATGTTTTATTATAGAAATTAAAGGTCATAAATACCATTTGATTGAGCCATGGCACAACGTTCTATCCTGTTTGGTTTTCAAACTATCGCCTATTTTCGAAAACAAAAAATTCAAAATATTTTTCAAAAATATAACGAGTGGTCCATGGCAAAGCCCCCGTCATCCCGAGTCCAACGACACATCATTCGTGAATCTCCGACAACGGGTTCGGGAGTTATCGGCTCGCATTGTGAGTAGTGGTGGGGGGGGGGGGGGCAGAACTGTCACTACTCCCCTACTCACTAGGTTTCGTAAAATAAATGGTAACCCCATTATATCTTCGGTGGTAGCACGCCACTGCTCCATAAAATGTCGCGCGGAATCACTATTAATATTTCCAAGCATAAACGTTGGTTGGCGTGAATACAAAATTTTATGTTGCATGAACAAAGTTTTTACACACCCTGTAGTCTGAGTAACAGGTGATACGCACGACAAAGTATATGTGCATATTTGCAAATGTCTAGTTAAAATGTCGGCTTATAATCATTCCGCCACTGAGAAATAAATGTGATGTTTCATCCCCGTGATAACCCATGTTCCACTGTAATAATCCTATCAGCTGTGCCTTCAAATGTACCGTCAAGAACTTGTAATGTTTTGCTTGCTTGTAGGCACGCATACTTGAAGCATAAAAGTATGTAATAAGTGAAGTTTCAAATGTGCATATTGTATAACGCAGTAGAAAATGTTTATAATGTCACTGAAAACTCGCATTGAAATGCATGTTCGTGGCTTGTCAAAATGTCGGCTAAGTTAGCTGCAATATGTTCTTGGCTGTAACACATCGCTCCAGAAAGTCACTTTGTGTTAGCGTGTCCGGCAAATACTTGCTACTATCACGGCTGAATTGCACTGCGTAGAATGTTCTGTTAGACTAACCATGGAAGTCACGTTCATTGTAATAATGCAGGCTGAAACTGGTCGCTATTTCTCACCGTATGACAACGTACTTTCTAGACCGAACATAAGATGTCGACCGTGCCCGACTGTATTGAACTGCACGCTGCATCTTGCCCTACCGTATTGAAACTTGCAAGTCTTTATGCGTGACCGCAATGTTATATTGCTGCGTTCCAACCGCACTTTCACCGTGTCTATAGAATACTTTGACTTTGCTCAGAGATGACGAACATAATAATAATTTCTGGTAGCCACACAGCCCCGCTGCTCGCTTGTCACATGACCCAGTTCCTCTCCTTTTTAGAGTATGGGTAGTCATCTCGCCTTCATTCTGACGTCATTCACCCTGTTTAAGAACAATATTCACCCATAATAACTATTAAATCTTCAATTAAGGGGTTTTCAACCATCACAAAAGGTAATAAAAATATTTCCATAACAATTTCTTCTTTCTGGACATGTGATGAAGTCGTAAATTATTAAATAACCACTACTCTTGCTGATGAACTGGCATTACTTGCAGTAAATCCGCATACATTAACAAACATGTTGCAATGTTTAATGGATACAGCAACAGAATATGTAATGAAAATCAATTTTAAGAAGACCAAGATTCTGGTGATAAGTAAGCATCAACACGAACTAAATATTACCATAAATAAAGAACCAGTACAACAGGTCAGTCGTTTTAAATACCTTGGTCAGATCTTCACAGAAGACCTACGATGTGAAGTTGAAATCAGGAGCCGTATAGCCATGGCCAAGCAGGCATTCCGTGAAAAGCATTCTCTAATTTGTCAACGCTCGATGTCCCTCTGCTTTAGAAAACAACTGGTTAAGACCTACATATGGCCAGTTGCAATGTACTGCAGTGAGACCTGGTCAATGAATAGAGGTGACATTAAACGACTAGAAGCGTTTTAGATGTGGTGTTGGCGCCGAATGGAAAAGATCAGCTGGGTAGAGAAAATGACCAACATAACGGTGCTGTATCGAATAAAGGAAAAACGGCAAATGATCCGCCAGATATATAGAAGGAGATCCACCTGGCTTGGCCACATGTTACGACATGGTGGCCTGATGATTGACATACTAGAAGGCAAAATACCCGAAAAACGCCCTCGCGGGAGGCCACGGGACACTTTCATGAGATATTTCCTACTGAACCCTTGCAAAGAAGCATATGAGACTCAGTTTCGGAGGGTGTAACGGTTCATATTCGTAAGTTGCTGTTAGGGCGCTTCATTAACTTGCAGGGTAACATATAACAAAATAACATGCAGGAAAGAGTGAAGCCAGAATAAAGTTGTTCGGCTTTGTGCGCTGACAAGCGTCACACGTTCTAATTACTTCAAAAATGGTGAATCTCATCTTGGGCCAAGTAAAGGTCTCCCCTATCGTAGCTTCAGTCTTATCCGTGCCGATATGTGCTAGGCTCTCGTGCACATGCCAAGTTAATCCCCTCTGTAATGATGCTGGAACTAAGATCCGCAGTTTAGTATGATGCTCATCCACGTACTTATGTAACAAGTTATTTAAGTAGTGAAATCTCGCTTGTTTAGCACTGGCTTCTCGGTACTCCGGTGAATTTGGTTGTAACTCCTTCCTATAGAATTTTATCATCATCATCATCCATGGGTCTGCTTCTTGCTCCTTCCGAATATCCTTCAATCTTGCCAAAAACTCACGAGCCTTAGGTGTCAAGGTAATATTGTGAACTTCCGCTGTTACTTCGTTTCCGTCCTCAGGATTTCTACTCAAGGCATCTGGTATGACATTCATTTTCCCAGGACAATGCTCTATTGTGATGTCAAACTGCTGTATATAGATGGACCAGCGCGTAACTCTCTCACTTGCTATTGTTGTCTTGAATAAAAATGTCAGTGCATGGTGGTCGGTTCTAACAATGATGGAATAACCATAGATCATCTTGCGCCACTGTTGAAGAGAATATAGAATCGCTAGTAGCTCAAGTTCCGTAATTGTGTAGTTCCTCTCATGTTTCCGTAATTTACGACTCGTAAATGCCAAATAGGATTTCTTCTTGGGTTCTTCAGCGTCCTCTTGGTACAGCATAGCACCAATCCCAATTCACGAAGCGTCTGCTTGAATGATAAATTGCTTCTCAAAATCCGGATATCCAAGTTTCACACAGTTTTCCAATAAATCCTTCGTTGCTTTAAAAGACCTGTCGCACTCCTCGTTCCACGACCATCGATTCGCTTTCTTCAACATCTCCTGCATAGGCGCTACTGTTTCTGTGTAACCAGGGCAATTTTCTTTGAAGAAGCCTGTCACTCCCAAAAACGCTCTCACGTGTTTGACTTTGGTAGGTGTGGGAAATTTCTTAATAGCATCAATCTTGGCTGGATTAGACCGCACGCCCTCGACATCAATTATATGCCCCAAATATAAAATCTCGCTCTGGCAAAAATGTGACTTTTTTAAGTTGATTTTGAAGTTCATGGTTCTCAAGTTGTCCAGTAGTTTATTTAAATTTATCAAGTGTTCTTCCATTGTCTCAGAAGCGATTAATATGTCGTCAACATATCTCGTGGTGAAGTTCTTGACTTCCTCAGTCAGATTTCTATCGAGTGCTCTAATGAGTGCACATCCCGCAGTTTTCACGCCAAAGGGCATTCGACACCAGATATAACTTTGATTATCGAATAAAAATCCCGTCAACAGTTGGGATTTTTCTTCAAGTTCAAGATGGTGGAAACTATTCGTCAAATCAACACTTAAGTATATCTTCTTCCCACGGAAGCCTTTCAAAACATCTTTGATCCTAGGTGCTTGGTCGTGCTCAACTAGCAGTTTGCTGTTCAAAACTCGCGCGTCTAGGCATAGCCTAATTGATCCGTTTGGCTTGGTCACAGCCAATATTGCGTTCAGGTAAGGGGTTGCCGCTTTCCTTATCATGCCAGAATCTAATAAGTTAGTAATAATGTCCTTCACCTGAGAAAAGTGTTTCTCTGGGATCGGGTACAATTTACTTTTAAATGGGGTCCAATCTGTTACCTGCATCGCATATTGAGAATTTAAAACTTTCCCAGGTACGGTGTCAAAAGCTCCTTTATGTAATCTTAAAATTTCTTCCAGTCTTCTTCTATCAGATTCCCCTACGATGGCCTCCTTAAGCCGCTCCTGAAGTAGAATTTCGAATTTGGTTCCGCTAATTTCTTCTTCCGCCAAATGCACCCAAAGTTCCTGCGAAATATCTCGGCTGTCAATTTCTAGCACTGCTGTCTGGCTGACTGGCTCTCCCATCAAGATCTTATCTCCGGCCTCATTAGTGCATTCCTCAACAACCCAAGTATTGGCCTCTCTCTCCAACGGATTCTCTTCCATATTTAAACCCACATGATCCAATCCTTCTACTTGTTTGAAGCTTACAGTGTTGTTATGTAAATCAATTACAGCATGAAAGTCGCAGATGAAATTGGCTCCTAAAATTACGTTGTAGTTCATCTTTGGAATGACAATGAATGTTTGTGAAAAAGTATGGTTCAATATTTTCAGATCTAGAAATGCTTGCTGTTTACAATTCATAGTTTTGTCAGGAATGACACCTCTGACTTTCATTAGTGGTACCAGCATAATGGGAACAGTCTGTTTTCTTGCTATTTCCTTTATCAAAATTTCAGTGACTAAGCTCACCTGGCTACCTGTATCAATCAAACATCTCACCCTCATGCCTCCAATATGCGCGTAAATAATTGGTAGCTGTCTGATAACATTTTCACGGTTCTTCATCACTTCCTCCAGGCAGTCGTCCGGGAATGCTACCCACTCTTCTATATTGGCCACTATCATCTCTTCTTTCAGTTCATTTGGTTTTTTTTATCCCGGGCCCCATTAGTTGTGTTTCGCCAGTTATCATTCTGTCGCTCCTGTTGCCTCAATAAACTCTCTGCCCCCTCTCCTTGATGGTTGTCTGGGCTCTGTCTGTTCGCCATGGCACGCCCCCACTTCTCCTTCTCCGCTTCTTCAGTACTTAATTGATCCAAGTATTTACGGGATTCAATATATCGCTCGTCCCAGTTGTTCCGATAATCTCCTCTATTTTCTTGGCGATAGTCCCTGCCGTTATTCCATCTACCATCTCCATTTCTTTGGTAAGGTCTACCTTGTCTCTGGTTTCCCCTCCAATTTGTGTACTCCCGCTGGTACGTCCACTGATTATTTTGATTTTGGTTATTCTGAGGGTATCTCCCGCGGTTATTCTGATAATTCTGATTGTTGTTATGGAACTGGTTTCGGCCGTCAAAATCTTGTCTTCTTGGCGTGAATTGTGTCCCTGTGGACTGTGTCTTAGTTTGGTTCCCCTGGCTGTGGTTATTTTGGAGTCCCTGAACTACCTCTGCCGTGTTGACACATTCCAAATTCCTTCTTCCTGTCTGTGGGCTTACCATACTCGTCTCGTCTAAGTGTCTGAGTAATTCTTCGGCTTGGACTGCGGTCTGAATGTTTCCTGCGACTAATAATTTTTGGATGTGCATAGGGAGTTGTTTCCCGATGGTTAGAACCATATTTTGTTCGCTAGGCGGGTCGTCAAAGTCTCTGAATTTTACCAATTGCTGACAGAAGAATTCTGAAAAACGGGTTGGATGTGTACTATGATATTTGCGCGTGTACAGGTCCATTCTCAACCCCTGTTGTAACGAAGGACTCCAAAACTTCTTCAAAAATGCCTCGTGGAATTGAGCCATGTCTGTGAACGTGTACTTGAAACTTAAAAACCAGGTCAGGCTAGGTCCTTCTAAAAATTTCTCCACCAGTCTTAATTGTTTCTCAGGGCCGATGTGCTGGTCATTAAAGTAATCAGTTAACTGCCGTAGAAATGCTTTGGGAGTGGTTTTGGGAGTGGTTCCTGAATGTTCCTTAAACTTATCGGGCTTAAAATCATTACCCCGAATGACTTGGATGACTTGGGCTGGTGCCAAGTTCGGTTGCGGTGTTGAAGTCCCCCCCTGTACTGCTGGAATGCATTCGTCGTTAGTCTGGGACTTTGACCCCGACTCGTGTCCTCAGCCAACTTTAAACCTGCAGGACTCCCAATACTTGTTTGCTTCTCCGGTATATTTTCAGTTGAAAATAATGTCGCATTCTCTAACGATCTAATCTCGTTTTTTATGATTAATTCTGAGTTTTCCTGTAATTTTGACTTTACATTTTCCTCCAGCGCCTGCATTCGCTTTAAAACTGCCAGCCTTTCTTCCTTATTCGCATGAGCCTGCTGGTCCCAATCTCGCCGGAACCTACTTTTCAAGCTTTCCTGATTTTTCTCTAGCTCTTCACGTATCTGTTCTTGCGTTTTTACTAGTTGTTCCCCCACCTCTTCTCTTATAGCCTCTTGTGTTTTCATTAGCTGACCTTCCAAATTATCCTGAGTCTTGACGAGCTGCTCTCCTACTTCTTGTCTTATGACCTCTTGTGTGTTTATTAGCTGGCCTTCCATCTCTTTTCTTATGATCTCTTGTGTTCTGCCTAATTGCTCCTCTAAATTCTCCCGCAAGTGTATCCGCTCGGTTTCAGCCTTAACCTCGACTTTATCTATTTCCTTTATTAATTCCAGCACGTTGTTGTCTACCGAATTAATTTGCTGTTGTAGTTTCTCTTGAGTTTTCTTCACTCCCGCGGTGTTACTGACACATGCTGCCTCTATCTGCTTGAGTTTATCTGCCACCATCTCGTCAAATTGCACTAATTTTTTATCAAATTTCGCCTCCAATTTCTTAATTTCGCCTGACTGTTTGATGTTGTTTTCCGCAACCTCGCCTGCCAGTTTCTCTACTTTTTGAACGCTCTGATTAATGTCATTAGTGATTTTTCCTAATTGTTCGGTTTGTGCCGTTTGTGTTACCGCCTGTTGTGACAATTTGTGATTGAGTTCATTTAATTGTTTGTCCGTGTCTAATTTCTGGACTTCTAACTGGACCGAAATATTACCGCTCATATCAAGTAATTGTTTTTCGCAGTTCTTTAATTGTTTATCTAATTGTTCTTCCGTCTTTACGGACATCTGCACTAATTGTTCTTCCGTTTTCGCGGACATTTGGATCGACATCTGTTCTAATTGTTTTTCACTATGCTCACGCTGAGCTCCTAATTGTTCTTTCAATTGTTTCTCCGTCTTTACGGACATCTGTTCTAACAATGCCTTAATCTCATCAACACTCGCCATATCACACACAAAAATATATTCAGAGAAAAACAGGGTTATGGGCCAAGGTTTCAGCCCTATACACACATACATGTCACACATTTAAATATTACTGGCTCTAATTTAATGAAAATTTCAGTATCAAAATTTACTGAATACAATGACACTTATTCCCAAACAACAAAATAACCCCTAGTGATCTGCTTTTAAATTCCTAACCAACAGAATTTACGAAACCCCAATTAACCGAAGTCAATTAAATGTCAAATATAAGGCAACATCTTCCCGCTTTGACTGAGTTCATCAATAATGCAAATTTCTAATTTTAATGTGGGCGCCAGAACAAGTTTATAACAAATACAAAATCAAATTCTAACCTTGTTCAATATTTCTAACTTTAGGAACTCAGTGATTTTACTAATGCACATGGCGGTACAACATCGCCTCAATTTACTGAATTTACATGTCCGCTTGACCTGGCATCATTTCTCAACGAAATAAATATGAGATCAGCGAAGCAACAACATCAACAACCCCACTTGGGCAGCCATTTTTGTTTTATGAACCCTTGCAAAGAAGCATATGAGACTCAGTTTCGGGGGGTGTAACGGTTCATATTCGTAAGTTGCTGTCAGGGCTCTTCATTAACTTGCAGGGTAACATATAACAAAATAACATGCAGGAAAGAGTGAGGCCAGGGTTAAAACAACTGAATTTAATAACAAATCACCATATTTACATATAAACAATTAACAACAAAAACTCCCAACTGACTCCCATTTAATAAAATGCCAACAAAAAATAGGCGATATCTCTGGAGAGATTAATTACCTGGACCAAGTGTCCTTAAAATAAAAATACAAAAGTGACCATATATGCGTATACCGTTCTACATGCATCACGATGTGTACTTTGAATGCGTGATTCGTTATCATCCAGAATAATCCTTCAGACAACGAATCCACATTTCTTAGAGCTAGACCGACACGGGGGAACACAACTACACTACTTAATTAAACCGACACTTCCTAAATCTACTATAAACAAACACAAACTTTCCGTGTGAAATTGGAATCAAATTGCCGTAGCAACATTTACTGCCTAAAAACTTAGGACTTCTCACACAAATCAACACAAGTACATTAACACGTGACCAATAGAAAAATACACAAATGACCGCTGTCAAAATTTACAAGTACTCTACCACTACACCACACGGGTGTGACACACAAAAATTACATGAATCGAGTCATAAACAAAGCAATAGGCACACAGCCAACATTTACGTTAATCACATTATTTTACCCATACAACGTACAACAAGCCGTTACACACATGGCGAACTCCCCAATTAATTATGGCTTAAAAATTAACCATCACAATGAACAGGTTTGCTACATGAAAGCTTACAGGGATCAGTCGGACGAACAGGACTGCCTATCAAAAATAAGTCACAGGCAAAACGGGCGGTTTGTAGAACTCTGCATGTCTGTCAACCCACGTGTCAATAACCTCGACCTCCCAGGACATGGGGTCGAATCTCGAAGAAGTGTGCCCCAAAGCACAATAATACGCGTGTGTGTCAGAAAAATATATGGACAAGAATCAGCAGTCTCCCTGGAGCACTCTGTCTTTCCATCTAAAATACAACAGCAGCAAAATATATGAGAGCGGTAGGACAACTACCCCCTCCTCACGTAGAATCAACACACACTAGACACATTAACACACACAGAATCACACGTATGGGTTTTGACAGACCCTGAAATAAAAAGACACAAATAAAATCCACATGCTGGCGCCACCGTTCTATGCCGTGACTAGTCACCTGAAAAGGACTCACGAAAAATCTAACAAAATTAGAACGAAGGTGTTCTACAAATTACTTTTAAGTTGGTGCGCTCGGCAACCCTAATATGAATAATAACCTGTTCAGCAAATATCTCACAATAATTTCCTCCCATTCCTATTTCAAATATTAACGTTAATAAAGCACCATTTATCGAATGTAACGGGTTCCGCATTTGCAAGGATAAAAATCACGCACGCACGCCGCGCGCATTACATGTGACTCAAGGAAAAACAAAATATCAAACAAACACTTTGGCCACGCGCCAACGGACATTTAAAACATTGAGCGTCGGTGCAAGTAAAACTCTAAAACAACAAGAAAAGAAAACATGACTATTTACAAAGTTCCCCGGCCAAATCTAACTACATAATTGAAATAATCCAATTTTAGTACATCACCGCTTCTGCTTGTAGAACTAAGGACATCCTCCTCAACCCATCGCCCTATGGACAAGTTAGCATTCCATAGTAGTCGTCTGCGTTGATTTGTTGAAGCTCATCCCAACTTCAAACCACGTGCTGATCATCTTGGTATCGACTCCTTGGCAGAAAAGTTCAATGTTAAATATTTTACATATCTATAATCGCTTGCAGGCTACTCAATTCACCCACAATTGTCCTAATGCGATTAATAGCGAAGACTGGCTCTAAATATATCGCACACACGCATCATAAAAACACATATAAAATACACTGCAATTTATACATAAAATATACATCTCGAGTCCGCGCCACTGGCTCGTTAACAAGTTCAAAATCCTGGCTGCACTAGCAGTCGCTATCTCGTTCGGTATTTCTGTCCTGTACTCTGGACTTCGGCTCCGGTGAGCGCTAATTAGGGTGATACAATACTTCCCTCTTAGAGCTGAACTCGTCGTCTTTAACTGAATGTTACAAGTTATCACGCACTGGCGTGAAATGTTTAGCTCACCAAATAAAGTTGATTCCAGAATAAAACAAAATGTATTATAGCTTTAAAATTCGATACTACAATCGCTGTGACTTTAGCTCATCGGAGCTCACAAATAAATTAACTTCACTGATTTTAGAGCGTAAAAATCACAATATAAACTGGCGTGGAGTAAGCCTCTGAAGGCTCCACAAAGAAAAGGCTTAGATAATTTCGAGCGTCGAAAATCACAATACAAACTGGCGTGAAGTCAGCCCCTCACGGCTCCACAAAGAATAACTTCGAGTGGCGTCAGGCCAAACTATTTATTAGAAACTGACAGGGGCGGAGGAGTGGGGTGGAGTCGGATAAAAACTTCCAGAGTTTTTGTCTCACAAAGATGGGACTAGTGTCATTCTCCTCCAAATAAATCCAACGTCTCAAATCACTCGAGCGGAGATTAATCCGTTCGGCGGTTCTTTAGATACACACTTCCGCGGGCTTTTTACTACTGACGCCGTCCACCTCGTGGTCATGGCTTGGTCTCTTGCGATTGGCTGATTCAATCGTATGTTCGTTGCGAGTACCTCGTGATTCTTCCTTTATGTCTCCAATTTTGGTACAGTAGTTGCACAATTTGGCCTTGAACTCGACTAATTCTGGCCGTTCCCCAAGAATAGCTACCAGCTCACCTCCTGTTGCAATCATTACGAAATGCTGGCCTCCCTTATATCCAAGTCGACTTCCTTAAGTGCTGCCTGGGCCATAGTAATAATAATAATAAATATGAATACTTATTTATCGAAGATCAATAAGGGTTCACTACATAGCTCTGGCCTACGAAATTATGAATTGGTCAAAAGAACAGCACAGGACCGAACAACGTGGAGAAGACTCATTGTAGGGTCAGACCAGTCGCTTGACTGAAAAACATGACGATGATGATGGCTCTTGTACATTTCTCCCGTCATGCATGTCTTTCGAGGGATAGCCATTACCCCCTCCTGTCAACCATATGTCACATTCCCACAAAGCAACGTTCGCGATGCTGGCGCATTCTTTTACTTCCAATAAACATTTTCGTCTCAACTACATATCGGGTGCACTACAGTTGTGTGAAAACTAGAGTCGGGACATCGGTATGGTTTAAAATTGTCACTGGATTAAAGCACGGAATTGTGTTGTCTCCATTATTGTTCTTAATGGTGATGGATGACATCATTAAAGCAGCAATGAAAGACTATATAATCGGATAAAGAAGAAGTTAATGTTGTTTGCAGACGATGTTGCGATCTGGGGCGAGGATGAGATGGAGTTACAAGAACAGTTAGACGTAATAAATGAAAAGTTTGAGCAATGGGGATTGAAGATAAATGTGGAGAAGAGTAAAACAGTGCATAGATAGATAGTTTTATGAATTCCATTTGATCAAATACATGTATACAATACATTTTTGATATAGGACACGTCAGAATTTTCATCTATAAAATAAAAGTACTAATAGGTATATATTACTAATACTATAACTATTTATAACTTATTATAATAACAGATCTTAAGAGATACAATCTTATTGGACAACTATTTACACCTTACTATAATCATAATATGAAAACTTAATTCTATAAATACAACAACTTACAGCTAGGTATTACAATTAAAAGAGAAAAGTAAAATATAATTACAGATTTCATCGCTCTTATACGCTAAGATATTCAACTACAGAGTAAAAACAATGGCACTGCAGATAAGCTTTCAACATGCTATCAAAGGTTTTTATTTTTGGGGCTAGTTTTATATACTGGGGTAGTTTATTGTATAATTTAACTCCTGTGTCAAAAGTTCCTTTCTGATATATGCTTGTGCTTGAAACATGAATGTTTTGATTTTGTCTTGTGTTATGCCTATGAACATCATTTTTTTTAAACATCCTTATTCATTACATTCTTTTTACAAAACATAATACTTTCAAAGATATATATACAGGGCAGAGGGAGAATGTTAAAATCTTTAAATAGAGGTCTACATGATTATCTAGTGTTTACATTTGCCATAATTCTAATCGCCCTATTTTGTATCCTAAACGTGCTTAGTACATCTGGCGACATACCCCAAAATATGATCCCATATCTTAAGTATGAATGGAAATTAGCAAAATAAGTATTTCTTAATGTGTGCATGCTAGTGCAGGTTTTCAAAATACGTAACGCAAACCACATCGAGTTCAGTTTAGTATTCAAATATTGTATATATTTCTTCCATTTCAAGTCATGTTGTATCCATAGTCCTAAAAACTTTGTTTCTGATTTATTTTCTATTTGATGACCATTTAATGTTATATTGGGCTTCGCAGGATTCCTATTCTGTATAGTGTGGAAATTTAGACATTCTGTTTTTTTATAGTTGATTATGAGGCGATTATCTTGTGACCATATGGTTAACTCTCCTGTAACGGAGTCAGCAGACTGCTGTATGACCTGTTTAGTTTCACCTTTTATTACGAGTGTTGTATTATCCGCAAACAAAATTTCCTTATGTGAATGAACGTTCTGTGTTATATCATTGATATATAGAAGGAAGAGTAGTGGGCCCAAAACCGATCCCTGGGGTACTCCAAATTTAATAATTCCCTCATTGGACAATGTTTCATTAAGTAATTTGGTTCCATCATCCTTGTGTCTCAAGCATACTATTTTTTACGCCTTGTTAAGTAAGACTCTATCCATTTATTAGCTAGACCTCTAATACCATATTGATTTAGTTTTGTAAGGAGGATTTTATGGTCAACAACATCAAATGCTTTCGATAAATCCAAGAATAGGCCAGTTACATGGTCCTTATTATCAATTAATTTCAGTATACTATTAATACATTCATAAATTGCTGTCTGTGTAGATTTTTCCGTTCTGAATCCATGTTGTGAGTTTGATAATATTTTATTTTTTTCTATAAACATATCAGTCTATACATGATTTTTTCCACAATTTTTGCGATACCAGTTGGTAAGGTAATAGGACGATAGTTATCTAATTCATCTTTTGAACCGTTTTTGTGCACTCGAATTACTTTTGATAACTTCAAAATATCCGGGTAAGTTCCTGAGAGAATTGAACTGTTTATTCAGCGTGTAAGTGGATTTATTATATTTTTTGGACATTTCTTTAAAATTGCATCAGGGATGCCATCAATGCCAGCACAAAATTTATGTTTTAGCTCTTTTATAACTATTCTTACCTCTTCACTTGTGACATGATTTATAAATAAAGAATCGCTACATCAGGTTATTTTATTATTAGAATTTAGTGTATTTACCTGTGATTTATTTAATAATTTTTGTGGAATTTCCAGAAAATAGTCATTGAAAGTGTTTGCTATTTCCTCTGGATTATTAATCACTTTATTAATTCTGGTCAGTGTAATGTTCCTTTGTATTTTTGCAGATTTTCCAGTTTCTTTCTTTATCACGGACCACATAGCCCTGTTTTTATTAGATGATTGGGAAATAAAACTATCATTATGCATTTCATTGCTAGTCTTATTACCTTATTTAATATGCTAGTGTATTTTTTGTAGTATAAATTGAATTCAGGTGTTGTGTGGTATTGTTTATGACACACTGGTAGTACTGAGAGCTAACTAATTTACAAAATAATAAGAAAGACCCCACAAAAAATACCAGAGACGAAAGTAGAAGGTGTTGAACAAAACCATTTACCCAGATAGTTAAATCGTATGAACATAAGAGAATAACAAACTATGATACAAGAACACAGAGGTCACTTTTGATATATATATAATTGACAATTAATAATATTACATGCATTACAAGAAGGGAATAATATTTTAAAAGAAATTAGTTCTTAGTATAAACAGCTATTTGAATATAAGCAAGGAATCCCATCGATTGAGGAGGAAAAGGGTTGAGTTAATCATATTAAATGAGCAAATGAAAAAAGTCAAAGACCAACGAAAAAAAATCCAACGTTAAATAAAACAGATAAATTACCTTTAAACGATACTCAAGGTATGAACTGAAACAAGTTTAAGTTCAACTACGGTCTCAACTCAATGCAATCAATTAAGTTAGTTTTATTAACAGGAGCAAATTCTAGGTACGTCTGATCGCAATCAAATCCTCAACATGTCAACTTTTTTTTATCGACACGAAACAAAAAACTATTGTTTTTTACTGCAAGGAAGAAACGATAACAATAGCTTAGGTTGTCACCAGGCAACCCATTACACAGAATAAAATAAGTGCCATAATCTTCGACACAAGTTACAGCGCCTATATGAGGCATTCTAAGAAGATGCAAGGAGATAAATAAAATTTATATAAAGGTATTTAGGTTAAGAAAGTCCTTGCTCTAGACCAAGATGAAGACTGAAATCTACATGGCTTGTAGCTCAGACAAAAAATAAAATAACCACATTCCCCCAAAAGGCACATAGAATATATTAGATAATTGAAAACTATTTTAAATATATCGACAGATACTTTACCGTTACTCCGACCACGAGGCTAGACCAAAACACGAGAGAGAACAAGAGTCCGCCAACATAAAATAACACAAAGTTAAGAAATTACAATACGTCCAAGATAATAAAACATATCGATAGAAATAAAACAGCTTCCAAAATATCTCAAAATATTTACAAACCTTTTCTAAAACATACTGGTTGAGATGCCAAAAATATTATTACACCAAGTAAGTCAAAATATCTTCAGGGAGATGTCGGAAGTACTTCGTAATCAAGTTGGATATGAACATATTCCAGAATAGAGGCTATGTTAGCCTTCAGGGCTAACCAGCCCGGTTTAATATCGGAGTTATAAATTTTGCATAATGCTTGTAAGGATTCCAATAGAGAACAACTTTTCTTATTATCGCTGTATCCAAGGTAACAGACACTGTTGACTTCGGTAGCCATCGGAGGAAATCGTAGATAGAGAGTACAGCGCTCCAAGCGGCAAATCCAAAAGGAGTAGTACTAATATTCTCCGTCAGATGCCAGCATCCCGCGGCGACAAACGAGTTTCTACTCGTGCTAAACAGGTAGCGTGGCAAGTCTGTTTATCTCAATCACATGCACGACAGCTAGACCAACTCGGTTACATTTTAGTAAGGATAAAGATCACGTCAGGGAAATTAAAACGCGTCAGTTTATATAATTTTTGTAGAAATTTCTTTCTTTGACATGAACTTATAATCCCTGTTGTTATCCAATTGTTATTTTTGTTATTTTGAACAGTTCTTTGTCGAAAGGGGAATGCTGTTTCAAAATAGTGTTTTAGGGTACTGTTAAATGCATTAAATTTATCATTTACATTTTCTAGTTTATAAATTTCTGACCATGTTTCCACATTTAATAAGTCATTGAAATATGTAACATTTGTTTCAGTGAATGACCTGCACTTTGATTTTACTCCATTATCATTATTATTGAGAAAGCCTCCGTGGCTTAGGCGGCAGCACGCCGGCCTCTCACCGCTGGGTCCGTGGTTCAAATCCCGGTCACTCCATGTGAGATCTGTGCTGGACAAAACGGAGGCAGACAGGTTTTTCTCCGGTACTCCGGTTTTCCCTGTCAAAATTTCATTCCAGCAACACTCTCCAATATAATTTCATTTCATCTGTCATTCATTTAATCATTGCCCCAGTGGAGTGCGTCAGGCCTCGGCAGCCGGCACAGTCCAAAACCTCGCCGCTAGATGGGGGCTTCATTCATTCCATTCCTGACCCGGTCGGAGACCTGAAGCAGGCTGTGGATTTTCATTTTTTCATCATTATTATTGATTGTTTCGGGTACTTCAGAACTCAATATTTGTCCATGGAGGTCACTAAAACCCGGAATGGTGATATTTATCTGTATTTAAAAAAAATTGATCAGGAGTGGTTTTACTAAATTTTGTTATTCTTGTTGGGGCATTTACTGTAGGTTTCAGTCCATAGGAAATTAGTAACTGTGTTAATAATTCACAATTTCTATCATATTTTAAAAAATCCACATTTACATCCCCACGAATTATTATATCGAAATTTACTTTGCTCATATTATTGAGTAACAATTCTAATTTATCTTTAAATAAAGGAAACTTTCCTGACGGAGAACGGTATACGCATACAATTATTAACTTAAACTGCTGTATTTTTACGGCAGAGAATTCAAAATCCTGTTCCATAATTAGATAATCATAAGCTGTTAACTGTTCATGATCTAAATAATTTCTTAGGTAGATACAAGTACCACCATGGCTAATATTAGTTCTAGAGTATTTACTAGCTTGTATAAACCCTGGGAATTTAATTAATTCGAGTTGTTCCTCTTTCAGCCAATGTTCTGAAATACATAGTGCTGAGATGTCTTTAAGTTCATTTTTAAGCATTAGATTTATGTAATCAATTTTATTATAGAGAGACTGAACATTCTGGTGGTAAAGTATAAATTTGTTTCTTTTGCAAGCTTGTGTTGGTGATTTATTTACATTATTATTATTATTATTATTATTATTATTATCATCATAATTGTTATTATTATTGTTGCTAGACAAATCCGAATAACCATTGTTCCACTCAGTTAAATTTGACATCGAAAGATCTGAATGCCAAACCTCACGTTTGGCTTCTTTTACAAGTTTCCCTGCTTCCACTCGAAATATATTACTGTTGAACTATTCTTACCATTTGAATTTACAATTTTGCAGATTTCATCACTAAGATACTCTTTTCCTAACCTATTTAAGTGTAGGCCATGTCGAGTGTGGTACTTCCTGTCTAATTAGTTACATCTATAATTTGAACATTTGGAAAACTCTTACAGATTTTACAAATTTTACAATTTAAAGCCTCTATTTCTACATTTACACATGATTTGGGAATTAAATCGTATCCCTGCGGAATGTTTACAATAATGACATTTGTGTTAAGCATGGATGGCAATGTACCCATTAAATCTTTCAAAAAAGAGTAATCAAAGTAGGAGATAAGGAATTGGAAGTGGTGAAACACTTCAAATACTTGGGAAGTGAACTGACTTAAGATAGAAGTCTAGATTTGGAAATTAGCAGGAGAATACAACTCGGGAGTGCTTTCTACCAACAGGTACGGGGACGAGTATGGAACAAGGATATACGGTACCAATTAAGGCTAAATAAGTTATGTACAAAGCATAGCCTAGTATGTTCCTATAATGTTATATGCAGCAGAAACTTGGACAATGGCTAAGAGGGATGAGAGCAGAGTACATGCAGCTGAGATGAGATTCCTGAGAAGTATGGTCCCGAAAACGAGGAGAGACAGAGTGAGAAATGAAGATATACGGAAAGAACTGGGAGTACAGACACTAAATTACAAACTTGAGCAGAACAGATTGAGATGGTTTGGACATGTCAAACGGATGAATGAAGTAGGGCTACCAAGACGAGCACTGGAACGACGGATGACAGGCAGTGGTGGTTTTAGAACAAGGGCACACGGTCACGTGCCCCACCATTAAACATTCTCCTTGGGTCGTAGTCGTCTTGATAGTCCTTCCGTGGTAATGGCGTTTCTGTCGCGACCAAGCAGTTCAATCTCCCTGCTGTTCACTTTCCCCAACAGTTGCAGCATGTCACAACGAGGTGCTGGGCACATGTCTTTTGAGACCAGCACAGTGTTGCCACATGCTTCCTATTCCTGGCTCTGTAGCCTCATCCCTTCCTATTCGGCGGGGCGAGGTAAGAGAGGGGCTATGGCAATTTCCTCGACTTGGGGCACAAGAATCATGTGACAAGACGGTCAAATTGCCGTGAAAGTAGCAAGTTGTGGTGGGAAGGGGAGGGATGAGAGGGGTGTTAAAGTGCACCGGTAGAGGGCAGACAAGTTCATAGATAGCGTATTTACATACCCTCAGAAATTTTCCACCAAAATAATGTACTGTACATCCCTCTGAACATTGCGCTCTTTATTAATATGTAAGAAGAAATATCAACATATATGATATGCATTGAGACAGACACGTAACATTTTGAACGTAGGCTATGCTCCGTAAGTGAATTTGTATTATGTTATAACGTCAAGTTTGAGAATTCTCTTCATCTCTTCATCTAGGCCTAGGGGTATACACAACTGGGTGACGACAGTCCTGCCTCAACACTTGGCTTCGAAAGTTTTGGCGCCTGCGATATTCAGTTATAAATGTGTATGAGTGCGGTGGTCTTTTGCAGTGTTCAGTAATATTAATCTTACATAATAGGCCTAGTTGTTATTGGAAGCGTGATTTGTGAGGTCCCGTGTCTCATGATCGCATGATTAACGGTCACGTAACACTAAAATCTTCCTTGATTTATGAGGTGAGAATAGCGCGTACCCGTGTTAAACATAATAACAATATACACTGAGCGCGTATTTCGTCGCAAGAGGTAGACGGTTAATTCCTACTTGTCGTCTATCTATTATGTGTCATTCTTATTTTAGACCGTAACTGAATGCTGCGACAGATTACTTAATCATTTTCACTGCACTTTCATGCATTGGATGTGTTCATGTTGTTAACGATGATGATGATGATGATGATTGTTGTTTTAAGGGGCCTAACATCTAGGTTATCGGCCTCTAATGGTTTGGGTGAAAGTAAAAGATGAGATGAGAATGAAAACTATTACTAATACTAACTGCAGACTCACATACTAGAAGAAGAAGTGATAAACAAATCAAGGATAAGGCAAATAAAGAACAGGAAGAAAATAAATGCCTTCTACCCTCAAAGAATGAGGAATGAGGAACTTGGAAGGAAGGAGAGCGATGAAGGGCAGATAGGAAAGCGAAAGAAGAGAGGGCCCGCCCCAAAGTCAGAGGAAAAAGGTGACACAACGGACCCAGCTCAGGAATCCCTCGGGATTGCCAACTCCCGAGCTCACCAGCCTTGAGCCCTTGAGGGTGTAGCATTATCCAGGGAGCACCAGAATTGGTGGGGCTACATACACCCTGCCTCCTTGAGGGCTTTGTGCAGAAGGCAGGAGATAGCATGTAAAGAAAAGAAGGCTGGCCCCTCGAAGAATGAGGGTATCAGGAAAGATGAGACGAGGGCCAATTAAGGCGGGAATGTGAAAGACTCCCTAGGATTCGGATACCCTAATACCGTCGGGGTCGAAAGAGAACAAGAGTTGACCGAGAGAGGTCGACAGGAAAGAAGACGGAGAGGAGCCCGGCCCAAATAAGTGGAAGCAAAGCCGGACTCAGCTGTGGTCCCGTGGTCACCAACCCACGATCCACTAGATGTGAGCTTCTGGGGGGTGTTGTTAACGAAACCATGAAATAAACGAGGTAAAAAACTTACTAAATAAGACCTTAACTTATGAGGACAAACTATTAACAAATGAATTAGTCCCTCCAAAACCAGATCTGTGCATTAATCAAGTCTCTAAAGATAAACACAGAACATATAACAGGACTTTCGATAAATCTGTGTGTGAAAAATGGGATTGGATATGTGGGTGTCGGGTAGTAAATTCATTTTGTTTTGTTTCCCGTGCCAGTTATTTGGTGACGATGACACATGGACCATGACTGGCATCAATGATTTAAAACATTTACCTGAAAAAGGTAAGAAAATATGTTTAAAGTCAAAATGGCATACGAACAATGAAATGAGCTTAGCAGTGTTGGTGAATATAGTATATGACAGCAACTGGATGATGGCTGTTCGTAAACACAACGAACTTGTGGACAAGTATAGGTATATTACGTCACGCATTCGATTAAGGTGTTAATGGATTTTTAGGAATTTGAAATGTTCGTGTTAATGTCTTTAATGGATTCGTGAAATGATTGAGTTTAAGTAATCTACTTCAGGAATATCGGAAGGAGTAGTAGGAGTGCTTGTACTAATACGTGACCATTAACTTCTCGACCATAAACCAGGGGCCTGCTTTTTACGTGGAATCCAAGCCACCATACGTGTCATTTCACCTCGGAATTCCCATAAGCATTAACGGGGAATCGAACCGGACCATCCTTGGAGCGAGGCAAGCAGCTTTTCCGCTGCGCCATCATAGCCCGGTAAAACCGCACAGAAACGATTTATAATTGGCCGCCACTATTAAACCAATTGAGTGACATCGGTTTTCTTGTCTACTCATGGTACGGTCAACATGTACCATTATGGGCGTACGTTCTCTCAAAAATGTGCTGTGGCCCACCCTTGGTTAAGAGTACGAACCGCCACTGATGACAGGTAAGAGAGGACGAGGAAGACCAAGAATGCGTTGGATGGACTCTGTGAAGAATACCATTAGTAAACGGAACCTGAATTGGAACACCGTGTCGGAAGAGCAATGGTGGAATGACAGAACAAAGTGGAGAGGAACCATATTAGCCCCCACCCAGTGTCAACTGGAAAAGGGGAAATGATGATGATGATGATGATGATGATACATGGACAACACCGTGACGTTTGCTGCTTAATTTCTATTAGTTGTAGCCAGGTCATTTTGCAACAATTGACATTGTTTTTACCATTCATGATAACCTTTCTAGTGCTACTGAACTGAAGCCTCACTGTTGTTGAAGCTTGCAATATAACGTGCTTTGTAATTCGTACTTTTTGTCTCCAAAATTTTGTAGACATGGCGAAGACTTGTGTTTTGATTACATGCTTTACAGCGGAGGTAATACTTAAGTGCCCAGTGCAGATTTTCAGTGACAGTCAATTCACAATATTTAATTGTTGAAGATACAGAGGTGTGGCTATTTAACTAGGAACAGCCTTATGACGACAATATACAAGTTACCCTCATGTTAGTTGGAGTCGATAAGGATTCTCGTTTGAACCGCGTGGTTTGTAACACAAGGAGATCAGGTAATTTGTGAATTCCGAATGGCTGTGTGCTACTAGTGGCGATTTACAATACCTGTACAGTGTACGAAGTTCAATTTCACGTGTCTAATTAAGCGTATTGATAGAGCTTAACCGTGAGTACTTTATAGTCTGACGAAATAATTTTTTATCTACTCACCGCAAATCAAGTTTAGTGTAGGATTTTTTTATTTCCCTGCTTTATAAGCAGCCACAATTACTTATTCAATTTATCAATTCAATCGCAATGATAACAACTTACTCTACCAGCGTCATGGTCGTATTTGTTTTACTGTTGTTGACAAACATATAACCGCTCCTTATCACTGTGCACTTCCTCATCTGATTTATTGTATATGAGAATGATTTGGCGTAGCCTACTGGTATAAGTAAGGTCTCTAATTAATTCTACAGTGCTTTTCTTGTGTTCTAGTTTGCTGAACACAATGGAGAATCAACTATTTATTAAATGTGAGCCAGACTGGTTGACTCATACAGTTGAAGTCTCTAACACTGTGAGTTGCATTTCGATTCGTATATGCAGTAACATTGCATTCTTAGTGATGTGCATGACAAGTGAGGTTTAGTGACTTAACACACTACTTAATGGTAAATGGCACGCTAACGTTTAGTAACGTAACTTAGTACTCATATTGTGTGTGCATATTTTTGATTGGGTCATACTTGTGTTACTTCGCAGGAGCCAACTGTCCTGTTGCCCTCGGATAAGCTGAAAGACGAGGCTGCTGATATATTTGACGATGAAAGGATAGCAGTTAAGGAGGAACATGGACTACAAGTAATTATCGGTTCTGTGTCATTTCTCTTGTAATAACAGAATAACACATTCATGTTGACCGACTGAAAAGCACCAAACTTTTGTTTACTAAGGCAACACTGAAAAATGGCTTCAAACCTCACAATGAATGAATATTGTTTGGAAGATTGGAATACTTAGCCTTGTTTTTTATAAGAACACCAACAGTAGCTGATGTTATTGTATTGATACAGCAGTTCCACTCTGCTGGCACCCTGGATCCTATTATAGGTTAAGTCCACACAATGTGCCATGTTATAACTCTATCATATAAGGCATTTGAGATATGATTGCCCTTAAGAGAATGCGCTGCTGGTTGCTATAGGCTACTGGGGAAGAGGGAAGACTGCCACAGCAAAGCAAGCTCGTTACCGGCATAAAACGATGTTAAGATTCTAACTTGGGCACCAGCAATCGTAGCCTATTGCTAATCAATAATCATCATCAGATCTTAATTCTTATTTTCATGAAAACGTGACTGCCAACGGAACAAACAGAAAACCGTACATTCCGGGCTAATGCGCTTTGTCTCTGGTAGTTCATTTGTCAACTCTTGATCTAGCCTACACGACCAGTTTGTAGAGTGCTATATTATCTAGAATAATTTGTATTAATTACTGTTTTAGAGAGCTTATGTGCATACAATAATTTTAGTATCACCTTACCTCCAGTTACGTACGGAGGATTACCATCTGGGGGCGGGCTCATTAATAGGGTACATTATTAAAGGGCAGATGGCCCCTTAAAACGACTTTCATCATCATACATAATTAATTAACCGCTCTCTTTGCATTAAAAGTACAGTACGTTAGGCCTCACTATGAGAAGATAAAACAGTAAGTAAATATTAAACTAAAATGATGCAGTGGTATCCTCATGTGCATACGTAATATTGATATTATGCGAGAGAAAAATAATATTGTGCTCCCCGTGTTCTACTATTGACCTTATCTGTATTGCAGAAACTCTTCATGTAGCGAATTATCTTTAACACAATTAAAGCAATTCGAAGCGACATGAAAGGGGATACCGATCGCATCCTTCAGTAGCAAAACTGATACATGGCTAGCTGCAAATCAGAAGAAGTCGTCGCGCTATGAGTAGAGTGCAGGTCATTTAACAAGTGATGAACGTGATCACTTTGTAAATATATACTAGCGGTAGTGTAAAACAAGTGATAGATGGGACAATATAGAGTTTCAAGTAAAGAAATGCCTCTGGGGGTTTAAACCCTACCCCCCCCCCCCCTTTGGGAAGCTACTGCTTACCATGAATAGGAAATTTCTTGAGACCCACATGATCTGAGTAGCGACCGTTATTGTTTATGTTTTTCTTGTATTGGGCTCCTCTTATCCATTTCTTCTTCTTTTCACCATCCCCAGTCAGCTCTCCCTCAATTCTCATCCCGAAAGTTATAGGTACAGTAATCATCATTTTTCCCACCCTAATTGACAGTCTCTTTAGTACCTGATAAATTATCCTAATTTCTTAAGGGGGCAGGCCTTATCCTACCCCTCATGGTATAATGGTGTAATAGCTTAGCACAACTGCCTGGAATATAAGGTATTCTGATATATTCCACTTGTCATAAAAAGTAACTAAAAGGGCGGTGATCTTGAAGGCAGGGTTTCACCCAACGTAACTGGTTTTAGTTGGCCACGACGTGATTTGGAACCAGTGATATCACGAATATTTTCTCCATTATGCACTAAGTCTACACTTCTTTAAAAGTGTTAAATAATTGCACTGCTCTGAGTCTGAAACTGATTTCTTCCCTATTGCACTTGTTAATATTTTTACACAACACAGCCGCCTCCTCCTCGTCATCTATTAGATGATTTGGCTCAAGTAACGATCGCGATACCCTTCACGTTCTTTGTTGTTTCCCCGCTCAAAACCCCCTATTCCCCAGGCTTTTCCCGTAAGCTTGCTAGAGGAGTATTTCGTGACGTCAGTGATGACGTCACGGACGCCGCCATTTTGTTTTAGGGGAATTTCGTGCCGCTGGGACTCGCGGTCTATACTAATACCAGCGTTTCCGGCTTTTCCACTCTGTGACCAGTCAGGTTGCTCCTTCGCCATCATTCCAAATATTTATTACTGGCGCCGGTAACCTAGATGTTAGGCCCCTTAAAGCAACAATTATTATCACCATGTATATTATTTCCACATAGAATAATGTATAATATCATGCAGTAAATTTCCTACTCAGTTTATTCTGTTATTTGTGCCATTTGTTATTTAAATATTTGTTTCCATCTCTTGAGTCTGATGAAGTTCACAGCTCACTCGATCCTTCCACAGCCCTCTCTTGCTTCTTTCTCCATGTATTAGCTTTGCTCGCAATCTCTGCGTATAATTTGATATTACGTGGTCTGACGTAGAATTCAGATATGGGCGCGCTTTATGATCAAGTGAACGGGGACAATGTGTTGTGCCCGTATTGATCCGAGATTCATATGAGCCGAAGACCAGATCAACCCTCGTGACATCCCTTCACCAGCAAACGCACATGGATTTTAGCTGGTCCCAACACGAGACCGTTACTCTCAGGTTTTGGGTGTGGTTATGAAACTAATCCAAGCATATGCTTATTAATAAAAGAAGGTTCAAAATCTATTACAAATAACCATTCATTTTAAAATAAAAGCTCGAGTCCTTGAGTGATTTTTTTTTCACCACAGATTCCCAGCTTACTCTGTATTGGGGATCTGGTCGTTAGTTCACAAGCTAACTGGAAAATAAATACTCCTGATAATAAATTTCATCTTACATTACTGCCCGAATATCACCTCCAGAAGTCCATATTCTGAAACGTCATAAATTACATGCTAAGAAATGCTACATAAATAGTTCCAATGCAAATAACAAATGTCAATTATTCTTCAGATCTAATTACATTTCTCCTACCTGCGACAGTAAATGCCTAATCCCCTGTCGTTCCACAACGTTCAGTAACATCCGACACACAAACCAGAATAAAGATATAAGTTACGATGGTACCACACCCACCATTTAAACTGATTAATTTAAATCAAGCTAGTTAAATCCTGTACAAAGTATCCTACAAAACTTCGCATCTGAAACTCATTCCTAAGCTGTAAAAGAAACAAATTACATATAAGAAAAATATATAGAAGCAAAAACATGATCTCGATTGGGTTGACGTACTGTTGACAGCTCATCAGCTGTTCCTTCAGAAAGTCGTCTCGCAATCAGTGAAGTCTCATATTTCTTATCTAGGTCTTGTATGATGCATTGTGTTTGGATGGTATTCAAAATGATGGAACACTGTGTATGATTTATTTCCACCAATGTAAAGGAACGTGTTTGTAAAACAAGTAGTTTCTCGGCAGGATGATACTGGTCAGACTGAGGATATTAAGATAGAAGAGTTTTCGATACCAGAGCATGTTCCAAGAAAGGAAGAAATAGAGAGTCCTCCTTCAGCGAGTGATGGAGATTTGAAAGAGGTAAGTTCCTTTTGGGTTACTACTTGTTGCACCGTGTAAGAGACATCACCTGATCGCCATCTTCCTCTCACCATTGCTATTAAGGGAATACAAAACTCAGCAATTCTTCTAGGTTTGTGCCGTGTCTTGTGTGGGGTTTCGCCTAGGACACCAAGCTGGCTCATCGGCGGGCTCTTGGTGTCCCCGCCCGGACCCTCACAGGAGTATCGAACTGCGCGATACCTCCCTTTTTATAGAGTGTAACTGCACTCCTTGACTGCGAGAACGAAAAGCTCAAGCAGCCTCTACCTCCCTATGAAGGCTTCCGAAAAGATGGTATATTTGCTTTCACGGCCGGTGAATTAAAACTCAGCAATTCTTCTAGGTTTGTGCCGTGTCTTATGTGGGGTTTCGCCTAGGACACCAAGCTGGCTCATCGGCAGGCTCTTGGTGTCCCTGCCCGGACCCCCACAACATTGTGTATTCAGACCGTATTGATGAAAAATGGAAGGTTTTTGCTATTAGGTTGGGTGTGGTATGGTAAGTACTAGACTTGCAGGAGTTGGCTTCTGCTGGCTTATTAATAAAGGCACTGGCAATAATAATTATGAGACATGAAATTTGCTTCCACCAAATTGTACTTGAAATGATACGGGATGGAAATGCGATGAATATTTCTTCAGATCCTCTCCTCACTACTACAATACATGAGAAATGATTGGTGACAACTGTTATTTATTTATCAGTTGGAGAATGAAACACACATCATATCATTTAACGTGAATTTATCTCCAATATCAAATTGTGACGATTAACCATCTTATACACTTAGTATTAGTACAAATACTGCGACATGAGTCTACCAGAACAAACAAAATCTGATGACCCTACCATGGTGGAATCAGCGTGTGTGGATAGACCGATGAACCAGGATCTCATAATCTATAAACTTGTTTTAAATATCGTTTCCGTCGAATATAAGACATAAAACCAAATCATTTACCTCGAAATAAGTACGAATTTCACCAATTCTAAATTCATTTTCAAATAACATACCCTTCCAGTAAACTATACTGAACAATCAAAATCGAAAATTCAAATCCACTAATCCAATCTGAACTGGAAACACTTAGGAGAAAGAACTTCCCTTGCTAACAATCGGCTGATCCGGTATGAATGACCACTAACGCCTCAGTAAGCCTCAAATATCAAACTCAATATCTATCACCAACACATCTGTTCACTTCAGAATGATAAGTGCGATTCATTTCTCGCTGAGGCTCCAAGATCACATGTATCTTCGTTGAACAATTGCATTGTATGTGTTATGCATATCATTTGTATATCTAAGTGAGAACTCAACTCATTCGAACCTCAACATGAACAATTGCCTCACAAATAAAGTCTCTCACTGGCCCCCTTGTCGAATATTCAAATATTATAGGTTTACGTACCTCGATGATTATCACAAACTATGGGCGATAAGTGGCTGCACCTGTCACCACTCTTCGACATACACTTATTACATGGCTTAACGTAAAATGGCACATTATTCATAACACACACATATTGCATGCTAATTACTCACACATTATAAACCTTACCTTTCGAGTCACTAATGTTTCATCTCAAATAATAACTCGTGATCAATCTCGCTGATCAATCAATGGCCTGCATGTAAATTCAAAGGCTTTCTCGGGGTGAATGACCCGAGCGTCTCAACTTTACTAATATTATTCTATCACTGGTCATGAAAACATATACGGGGTGTTTGAAAATGAACTCCCTGGTTTTAATGTGTCCTAAAATCTGTACAAAGTGACATACACTATTCTAGTTTGTGGTGTGTGATTCATCAACTCTCTAAGTTTGGCTCCCCTGCAGTCGGAAGGTCTGCTTGACCATGAGACGGCCACAGTGTTTGTTTCCTCTGTTCCCTCAGTCCAGTCCAGGTGTGCATGCAGTGCAGAGCAACTCAGTAGCAATGTGTACTCCGCAACAGAAAGCAGAGTGTTTTAATTTTCTTGTGAAAACTAAGTCAGTTATAACAGTGAATCGAAATTTTACACGTCAGAATGGTGGTAAACCACCTACAGCAAAATCAATCCGTAATTAGCTAAAGTCTTTCAAGGAAACCGGTAGTTTTTTAAAAGCAAAATCACCAGGTAGACCGAGAACTTCTGAAGATGTTGTTGAACAGATCCGTGTTTCATGAGTTTGGAGCTAGAAGAAGTCATTGGTCAGATCTAGTCTACAATTAGGAGTGCCTAAAGGTACTGTTTATGATGCTATACGTAAAAGACTCAAGTTGCGCCCCTACAAATTGCAACTGTTACATGAAATAAAACCTACTGATAAAATCAAAACTTGGAGAGTTGATGAATCACACACCACAAACTAGAATAGTGTATGTCACTTTATACAGATTCTAGGATACATTAAAACTAGGGGGTTCTTTTTCATTACCCTGTAATCTCACTCCATCCTGACGTCTATGCGTGATTTCACACTCAATATACATGGTTATATTTCAACATACACTTCATCTAATGAAGAGGTGACCAGAAATAAATAACATCCTATAATCTAACGCGTACTTTTGCTATTCGTGATATGCTATTGCTACTTTATAAGACACCTCAAAAGCCCTATTTTAGCCTATAACAATCAAAACGTAAGAAAAAAAAGTATCCTAACTAGACTATGTTATATTTACATTCACAAATCCTCTTCCATAAACAGGAAGTGACATTGAAATATATCCAACTTATAATGTTTTCATCGCCCTCCGTAGTTTATGGTGACGGGCCACGGACAGCCCCTTCCATAACGACTAATTCACAGTTATAAAGTCGGCACTCATTTCATGATGTCTTACGTCTTGCTCACATTAGTACACATTACAAATTTTTTCATGGTAATATATATATATTTTTTTTTTTATGATACACAAACTGTGGGTTCCACCATTTATACTCCCTAGCCACTCCGGTAATGTGACTGGATCCTCCAAAGTCGTTTGTTCTCCTGGCGCATTGATATTGTGTCTATTTTATACATAAAATAATCTGCTTTCATGGTGTTTTACACGAACAAATGACTTAATAATTCTTGCCTGTATTTTTATAGTTCCCTTCATGTACCATATTTTGTATAGAATCCTTATATTTCTCTAATTCGTGATCTGAATGGGTGTGTCTTCGCTGTTCTATGACGCGCCCAACGGATTTCTGTAGGCTGGGGATTCACCTAATCGACACCTGTCAAGGTGGGTAGTTTATTAGCTGAGGAATAACCCACCCACCAAGGGAAGATGATTAAAAAAAAAGGAAGTAGGTTTTGGATTGGAAATAAAGGATAGAAAAATAGGAGGAGAGTCCCACAAAATTAATAAGTTTAACTTTAAATACCTTTAGAGGCAGTTGCCACTGAAAATTAACTCTTTGATACCTAAAGTAGGTACGAACTTGGTCGAAGCTAACGGGAACCGCAGCCGGGACTTGGGCGATTTGCAAGAGAGAGGCTTTAGTGTATTTCCTCCCAAGCATGTATGAAACTACTATAGGGAAGGGTGATGGTCTGGCGAGACTGATAGTAACAAATTTATCGTATGTCTTCTCAAAGAAATTCGGTTTTACAAAATAATTCGAAGAATGCCAATGATTTAACTCAGGTTTGGTATTTCCAATTTCCAAAATTATGGAGTTCCTGTAAGGGCGACCCAGTGTCTCTAAGAAGGAAAATGATAAAAGATTATGCCTTATGGAGTAATCTTGGTAAAGGAACCAATGGTTGCATTGGAAAATGGCTAAGCTTTTACTCAGCGAGGAGCCGGCTAAAAGTTTAGACAAAAAGAAACACTTATCTTTTAGAAAACTGACCATAAGTTTTCGGAGAGGGTCTCCACAAGCAGGTAGCTGGCTTAGCGAGCTTTACTTGCCTTACTGGCCAATTAGAATTAGCTATTAAAGCTAAAAAGAACTTTAGTGAGGTGAAAATTAAGAGTTCTTGCTCAAATGCAACAAATGGTGAAAGCCCTATTGATGATTTTAATGTCATTGAGTGAGGAGAGTCAAGGAAGACAGGATTTTGCCTAAACTTTGTATTCGTAAATGAAAAAGCGAAAGGAAACGCTTCATTTATTTAACAATTCAAAGAAGTTTGAGGAAATTAACAATTATGTAATATAATTTTGACAAACATAGTTCATTTGAAATTTTTAACAAATGGGGTCACAGACCTCTCAACATTAAACGTTTGCTCCAGGCAATTGACAATTTACAAGGTTTCAAACCTTACATGTTTCTAAAATCTTTATAAGATTTAAACAAATAAACAATGAAGCAATTAAAGTTTGAACGTGAATTGGAGTACAAAGAGTGTACCTTAAGAAATTCTTGAGAGAATGTTCTAGAGAAAGTGACAACTTCGAAAATAACAATAATAAAAACATGAAAAATAAGATAGAAGTTCCTACAACTTCTTATATTTATACAGAATTACTATATGAGAATTATACAAAAGAGGGCAGGTCACTTACTGTGAAACCTGAAGAAAGTTAAAAGGAAGGTTCTAGACTTCCCAAGTTTGAGCAGGAATCACTAGCCGAATGGGACAGTTTCCATTTCGTGAAACCTGAACATGACTCGCTCAAGAGTTTAAAGAATTGTTTTCCCTGATTATAGGAAAGGAACAATGTGAATTTGAAACTTGTATCACACAAGCAATTATGCAGAATTTAATTAATGTTAAACTAGCAAAGTTGTAAGGGCACTTCGAGAGTGACACCTTATAGGAAAGTTACAATTTTATTAATAATGGTGGTTAGTAGAAGGTTGAGGAAAGATCATTTGGATATAGGATCAATGTTCATGGCCGTATTTAAGGTAAACGGACGAGCGCGACGCGGTAGAAACGTGGAACAAGCACTGGATATCACTGTAGTCTATAAAGATGGATGCAAAGTTCACTATAGAAACACTAAAGTTTATGAGAAAGAAAGTCATTGCAATTATGGAAATAACTGATTGCACTATATAGGTGAGAGTCTATTTCTTGAAAAAGTTGTGATTTACAATTAAATGTACCATAAAACATTCCAGTGGTTCCAGCGGTGGAAGAAAGTTAGCTATTGCAACAATTTGTAAGGAAGATTCCTCATTTTAAATATTATTGTCACAAGTGAGTGAAAAATACCTGACGGCAAGACTCGCAGATAGAGTACAAGATCTCGAAGGTTCCAGAACGACCTTAGTGGAAAAATGGGGTTGAGAAAATCCAACGGAGGAACTAGCTTAATGAATTATAGACAGCGGGTATTAGGTAATATCCCACGTAGTGAGAGGATTTCTCATTTGAATAGCTTAAGAAAGCTCTTTTTTAGTAAAGTTGGCTTATACAAGCAAAAGCTCAACATGGCAAATCCCACGAAGAATGATTTTTGCCCCAAAGTAAATAATTTCACACTGTCTATAAAAATATCATTAAAAGCACGTGGAAGTTAAAACCATGAAGATGAGGTTAAAACTTTTAAAATGGTACTTATCTTGATTTCATGTTGAAGGCGAAGTTTCCCTGGATGACAACTACCTTGCCAACATGGCGTAGAAGAGTGTGTGCCTCTTGGTTTGAGGAGGCTAGCTCGAGAGGAGCTTTAACTGATCGAGTCAACTGCCGACTGAGAAGTGAGTCCTGCTCAACGGAGCACGGAGGGTCCAAGGAAGGGAAAAAGAGTGGGGGGTAGGAAACAAAAGGAGAACATATAAACATTGCCAATGTTACAACAAAAAATGATCTTCTCTTGGTGAGCTGGTCTTCAAAGAGTTGACAACAGATGATACTAGCGCAGCATGGTGAGTAAAGAAGTAGACGTAGTCCTCTTGCTCAAGGAGAAAATAGCTGGCGATGGTAACAGGATCTGGCGGCCAAATGGATAAGTAAGTCCTCTAGCACCAGGAAGAATTGAGGAGCTTCAGAGATTCGCTGCGAGATGACGCTAGGTGGGTCACAGAAGTTATATATCTAGAACAGACTTATGAAGACATAAGAGATTTGCATATCAAGGAGAAAACAGAAGATCACTGTTGGTGTTTGACAAAGAGGAAGGAAGAAATGAACATGCAAGGAGCAATAAAAATTATATCTCAGGTACCGTGTATTCAAAGAATACACCATACTGGGGGGGAACACCAACAGAGAGCAAATAAGCAGTTACACAAGGAGTGGTGGGTACGCAACTCTGCTGTCCTGGCAAATACACGGAAGAAAACGGATGGGTGCAGAAAGGCCTATCATATTCACCGTCGATCTGCTTCACTTTTATTTGTATGTTAACACTGAAAAAATCTGTATTACTGTATTTTACATTCCTTATAACAGATTAAGATGCGTATAAGTATTTCTACCCTTATTATTCCCGTTTCCACAGTGTTGGGAAGGAGATTGAGAGAGTTCCTATGAGGCAACGGTTATTTCATACAGCCGGAGATTATGGGAACAAAATTCTTGTGTGGAATTGACGCTCCCAGCAAACGTGAACATGTTTCTGTTTGTTGGTGTCTACACTTTCATGTTTTTGTTCTTTGCCGTCAGTGATCCATCATGTGTGACATTTCTCAATATGTACGTTGATGCTTTTAGATTAAACCTACCTTGTTACCTCTATGTAGTGTTTAATGAGAATGAAATATGGTGAGGAGTTGGTAGAAGTGTCCACATCTATTAAGAAGTACAATCCCGCATTCGCTTGGAATAGTAAATGAGAAAATAAACTAAACCGTTTCATAGAAAGCCGACGGTGGGTTTCAAACCCAGATGTCTTCAGAGTGGCGAAGTACCCTGACCACATGGCCTGGATCTCGAAGTTTTGTGATATTTTAAATACGCTATACATAAGCCATTTTAATGATACCGTCTACATTTATGAAAGCTTTTGAAGTAGGAAATGAGCTGGAGCGAAGGTATTGAAATGTAAGTCAACGTCACTGCAGTCAGAACTGCTGCAGGCATTCTTTTGTCTGGTGAACTCTACCGGTGATACCTCAGGGAGATAGAAACACTGGCTGATGTCCTTCAATCTTTTCCAGTTTTACAACGACGAAATCCCGGGACCGTAAAATCATACCCTGCATTGTTGTCATAAGATAGGTTATAACGTCCACGAACAAGTCGGTGTCATATCATATATCGCAGTTCACGGTGGCTGTAGATGATTGCCTACAAGATCAAGAAATGTTTCCAAATAAATAAATCAAACCATGAGGTTTAAACCCCACCTCGGCCTGCCTTAAGAAAGAAACACATGATGGCTTATTGCATTATATTTCACCTTTGTTGGCAGCCCTGATAAATGGAAAGTTTATTTATAGAAAGTTTATGCTGTTTCGCAGTACCGCAGTAAGTCTAATAACTGCTGTTGATATATAATGTAAATACAGTCGATCTACTGTTTGCAGTAGAAGCGTTATGTAGTGGCAAAATGTATGTTAAATAGTCTAAACAACACTCTATCCAGTTGCGCTTACTGCAATTGGCTTCCTCGAAGTTTTCAGGAATTAAACGGCCATAATCGTAAATTCTGCTGTTTTTTGTGAAAATATTCATGTAGAATATTTCTTATCATACTAATATGTAAAAATGAGATGGTGTGTATCTATCTGTCAGTCTGTCTGATACTCAATCACGCAAGAACCACTGGTCCGATGTAAATTAAATTTTGCTTGGATGTAGCTGATTTACCAGGTTTACATATAGGTTACTTTTGATTTCGATATTTTGCACAATTTAAGAATGGTGACAATTTTAGTGACGTCACTACACCATTTGGTTTAAAAATTTCATGTTTCCATTTCAAATAAAAAGAGAACGCAAAGAAATAGCAAACTTTTGATGGCATATACGAGCTTTAAAATGTAATTTTCTTACAGAAAAGTCCTTAACACCTTCCGTGTATCATCAACGGTTAGCGAGTAAAACCAAAATGTGTGCTATAAAAGACGGTCAACGCCAGCGGTGCAGTCTATCTCTATATGCAGTATATATAAATGAAAGTTTGTCGGTTTTTCCTGAATTTCTACGGAAATTTGAGTTATTTACGGGTTTCAGACTGTTTTATGATGGATGCGCGCGGAAATATTTTTAGCCTATTTTCAATTTTGAAAAAATAGGCTTATGAGATCACCTTTTGTCCGTGTGTGTGTGCGTGTGTGTGATTCGTGTGTGTGTCCCCCCTAATAAAATCTAAACGGCTTGAGCGATTTCAATGAAACTCAGTAAGTTCATAGCACTATTCCGGGCGACTCCGACGGTGCCCTACAAATTTTGTTACGACTCACCAATCCAACATGGTGGCTGTGCGAAATATTTCACCAGCATTTAATATCTCCAAAACTATTACCGATATTACCCTGATATTTTGTATGGTGATAAAGAGAACTACTATAAGTTGACTTATGTGACCTTTGAGAACCTGGTAACTACAAAACCAACATGGCGGCCCTAGTGAAGTTGCGACTTTTAAATAGACGTTTCTCGCGATTTAACCAACCAAACGCAATAAAACTTGGTACAGCATATGTTTACATACATTGTAATGCACCAACATCTAACTTCGTTCAATTGTTTACATAACCACAAGATGGCGGATGTGCGAAATATTTCACCGTCATTCTATATCTCTGAAACTATTAGCGGTATCTCCCTGAAATTTTGTACGGAGATAAAGGGCACTACTGGAAGTCCATCTATAAGACTTTCAAAAACCGGTAAACTACAAAACGAACATGGCGGCAAAGTGAATTTGAAAATTTTAAATAGACCTTTCTCGCGATTTAATGTTCCAAACGCACTGAAATCTGGTACAGAAAATATATATACACATTGTAATGCACTGGTATCTAATTTAGTTCAATTGTTTACATAACCTCAAGATGGTGGCTGTGCCAATTTTTAAATTAAGTTTTAATTTCTTGTGATGCAGTCATGCGATCGAAGTGAAAGTTTGAATAATGAACCTACGCAATAATGTTCCTTTAATGGTACATGACTCTATGGCCTATACATTTAACAATCCAACATGGCGACCATCCGAAATATTTAGACGGCTCTGAATATCTACGAATCTATTATAGCACTCAAACTGAATTTTTTAATGTTCATAGGGTCTATGAACTTAAGTTCACCTATAGGCCTTTAAATAACCTGGTGATCACAAATCCAACATGGCGGCGACGTGAATTATAAATATTCACATGGACATTTCTCGCAATTTAACCATCCGAGTGCAGTGAAACTTGGTACAGTAAATCCCTATACGAATGATAATCCACTGGCTTCTAATTTATTTCAATTGTTTCCAAGATGGCAGCTGTGCGAAATTTTAAAATCTCCTTGTTACTTCTTGTGTCCTAATTATGCGATTGAAGTTTGAATTCTACACGTACACAATAATCTGCATGTAACAGTACATAACTGCAGGACCTACATAATTAAAATCCAACATGGCGACCATCCGAAATATTTAGTCGGTTCTCAATATCTACGAATCTATTACAGCAATCAAACTGAAATTGTGTATGTTGATAGTGGCAATTAACATAAGTAGGATATATGAAAATAGGCTGTATAGTTCTTCACGGAACTACTTGTTTGTCTGTCTGTTTGTTTTTCTGAGGGCAACTTTGTTCCTTTATAACTCGAGAACGGCTGGGTATATCAACGTAAAATTTGGTACAGATACCCATCAGAGGTACGACACTAATCATTGATGTAACTCTTCACCGTACCTCTCATAAAAAGGGGCATACCCCCTTAAAAATACATGCTGAAATAGGCGTAGATGGACGAGACAAAGCTCATTTTCAGCCCCTCAATATGAGGGACAAAACTCGGGGGCCCTAAAGGGGCCCGAAAACCACATTTTAAGGCCCTAAAACCAACCGTTTTTGAGATATTCCCAGAAAACTAATTTAATTTAATAAACTAATGAACGAATGCAAGCCGGGAACCATGTTAACAGATTCTCAGAGGTCCATCTATTGCTGTAAGACGCAATCCAATTCCATTAATTACATTAGTGTGAAAGTTAGCAAACGGCTAGAAGGTTATCACGTAACCAAATTAAGCTGTAAAATTCATCAATATGTATAATGCGCTTAAGGGGGTCAAGGGGTACTCTAGAATTTTTCACGCGATTTACACCTGCGGGGTTGTGGTACGGCAGATCTATTATATTCCTATACCTATAATATATTATTATTATTATTACTTTTGGTGTTATATTATGGCGTACAACGACGAGACAAAGCCCCTCGGAACCAGAAACAAAACTCGGGGACCCTATAGGGTCTAAAACCAACAGTTTCTGCAATATTCCCAGAAAAATAATTTAATTTAATTTAACAAACTAATGAAGGAATGCATGTCGGTAACCATGACAACATTATCTCAAAGGGTGACATCCAACTTTCCATCTATTCCTGTAAGAAGCAATGCCACTCCATATATAACATTTCTGTGAAAGTTTGCAAGGTTATCACGGAACCAACTTTGACTGTATAATTCATCAATGCAATTAAGGGGGCCAAGGGGTAACCTAGATTGTTGTCACGCAATTTTCACGTGCGACATATAGTGCAGAAGGATTATTATATCTCCAAACAGCAACTTTATTTTCAATAATTCCTGAATTGAATCAGCATTTTTTGCGGCTTTTAGGAATTTGGGCCATTTGAGGCTAAAGAACCTGAATTTTTATGCACCACAAGCCATTATAATTTATGAAAGTGGTCTTCCTGTGTATGGGGACCTAACACAACGTAGAGGGTCAGTTTTTATGTGACGTGTATTGCGTTCCGTCTACAAGGCTTTCAATTCTATTTCACGTCAGGAAGTACACGTTCGGTGAATTTTGTTTGAGCGCACATTTTATGTAATCATTTTTTTGTCGACATACGGGTTCATCTTAAAGATGATTTTGTTTGATACTGTGTGGTAGATATACCCTTATTTGGATATCTGGGTGATATATTGTTGACAATAGAATTGTCTGTCTGTCTTTCTGTGTATCTTTATGTACGTCTATAACTCGTGTTCGGATGCTTGGTGCGTCGTAAAATTAGGTATGGTATCCATGAGAGTCAATACACCAATCATTTATAAAAGTCTTCACCGTACTTTTCATACAGTAGAAGGTTGGAAATAGGCAAAACAAAATACATGCTAAAATAGGCGAAATATAAAAATTATACTAGAAGAACGACTATAGCATATGTTGCGCTTCTTAATGTGAGACACAAAATTCGGGAGTCATAAAGGGTCTCCAAAAACTACATTTTAAGGCCCTTAAATTAACAGTGTGTGTGATATTCCCAGAAAAGTAACTTATGAAGGAATGACAAACCGCTAAGCATAGCAACAGTAGCTCAATTGATAATGTCTGGTGTTAACACCGAAGACAGGTACTTCTGCTAGTATGACATAAAGTGAGTGATTTATACGTTCATTGTCAGCTGTCAGGTTGAACCGTTGAGGGCCAAGACACTTGTAAGTGACCTGTGGGACTGAAATGGGACAAGAGTTTGGATTAGCCCCTGATAGTCTTACTGCTGGAGAATACGAAAGTGGGGGTGTTCCGCCCATTAAAGCCATAGTGAATTACTAACTAAAACAAGAAAGTAATTTCCGTCAGTGGAATATCTAATATAACCTCACTTCAAGTTGTGCTGTTCTGTAAAGTTACGTTTTGTTATTAATTTTGAACAAGTGTAAGATAATACTTCAGAAATTAATGATTCATTTTTGTCGCTAGGTTATTGATACGTGACTAGGCTTGTTCTGAATTGATAACACTGCTCCATCTGTGAGGATAAATGGGAACTTCGATACGTCAGCGTTCGTCTGGAGATTATCTTGGTAAACTCAGGCATTGTGTTGTCTTTCTCCGCTACTAGATGGCGGGTAAACCTCTTCCACTCCAGTGTCGTGATGGTGGAGCGCTCCGTGTCAGCCAACGGAACTAACATTTTCGTATTGCAGTGTCCATTGGAGTGTGAGTGTTGGAGATGTTTATTGTCTGAACCTCGACGAAGAAGCCACATGATGTAAGGGCTATAAAAGTTGCTCCAAGTTGAGCCTAGCTCGGCTAGACAAAGGTGATTGGCCTCGTGGCAGCTTCATTCTATTGAAAATGTAACCGACTTCGTGGGAGAGCTTAGCTTATTTTTATTTTAAAAGGGGGGAAATTTATTTAAATAATTTGTTTCGGCCAACCAAGGTATGTAATTTGAAAGTGTACTAAGTGATTGAATTCGTTGTGGAAGTAACTGGTAACTGCGCAGTTTTGTATCATTTGTTGTGATTGCTTTTGTGAAGTTGAGAGCTCGTTCTTCTATTTTTATTTAGTGCTGGAATTACCAGTTAAATTGTGTCTCTTAGGTAAGTTGTGTTGTTGGTTAGAGTAACATCGAACAAAATTGCGTATTGTCAGTTATGACTACAATAATTCAGTTACCTATATTTTATTTTTATTGCATGTAATTGGTGAAGGTTTTTTTGTCATACCCAGGCGTGCTGCCCTGTAGGTCAACTGACTTTCATTTTTTGCGATTGTCCTATCCGAGTTTTATAATCTCATAATTTATTTATTTATTAATTACTAACTTATTTACTTTCCTCCCGGATAGGACATGTAGAATATTCCTTGGAATACTGTTTTGTTACCATCTGAGTATGGTCTTTTCAGCTTATATCATGGTTACCATGAGAACGTTTGGAGATTGTTCTTGGTTTTCATTATTAATAGTGATGTTTTTGTTTTTTTCTTACTAGAGGACAACTTTTTGGGATTTCGACTGAACCAGTCACTCTGATAATTAGCTCCCATATTATCAACTTAATTAATTATTTCTTGGTTTCGGGTCCTCCCTTGACCTTAATGTATTTTTTTATGTGGTCTTCACCACCTTAAGGTAATTAAATATTGTTACCATTTTTCTTTAATTGTATTATCAATTAATTTCATGGATTTTTCTGCTCTTCGCCTGGTTCGGTACCAAGCAAGTTTTTAATTTCACATATGAATTTCCTTTTAAATTTAGATTCTTCACTTAGGCCTATCCAATATCAAATTTTGTTAATATTGCCTTTGTGGCAAGACATGGCTGTAATTTGTTCCTATGTTTTAAATATACTTTTGGTTACCCTAAGAGTTTTTCTTGGTGTTCTTGTTCACAGTAGATCTGTATTTTATTAAGTCTCTTATTACCTTGGGTTATATTCAGTCCAGTACGCTCCTTCCACATTTTTATTTGGTATGATAATGTACCTTGCTTCTGGATTGCCTTTCTTCTTTTAAATGATCGTAATGGGTCATTATTGGTAATCAGTAGCGTGGTTCATTTTCTTAATCGGAACTAATTGGAGACTTAAAATACAGTGTTGAAAGTGATAAAAACACTAAGAAATATTCTTAGGCCTGTCTAGTCTGAATTTTTACTAACTCTTGGTGTCATTGTTTGTTTCATGTCTTATCGAGGGTTGATGGAAAACAGAATCCTAACGTCAGTCTCTTCTTTAAACAAGGACGAAATCATTCATGAAATAATTATTAGGGGACAAACTCCCTGTAATCATCGTGAGAAGGATTTGATACTATTGTCTTCGCTGAAATCTGTACCGGTTCGCATTCCAAATTGGGGTGAATTTGACTGGACTAAAGGTAGGGACCTTGTTGTACCAAGTATTGATAAATTATTTATCTTGTTTGAGTTCTTGTCCGCTGCTGATAATAGTTCGGTTAGTCAATTAACTCGTTTTAAGTTTCGTTTAGTGCATTGGTACCATCGTATTGCAGATTTAATCGAAGTTTGGAAGGAAAAAGACAGTGAATTTAGTGATAAATTAATTTCTTTGCGTGCTAGGTTATGCAAGTGCTATACTTATTTGTTTGAGGGAACTAAACGCAGTGATAAGACTAATCGTGTTGTTAATCCTGACGATGTACCAGATACTGGTGATTGTAGCGAATTGACTAATATTAATCGTGTCGAAGGGGAGTGGTTGAATAATTTAGGACCTATTTCTTCGTCAGTTGAATCAGTGAACATGAATTTTTTGGAAGGTACGTCTGCATTGAGTGACAGAAGACCTGAAGTTAATTCGGATAATCTGAGGGATAATTTTTCCAGATCGTTACCTGATATACCCTTGAATTGTGTTTTGAATGACTTGCCAAGTAGATATCCTACAGTTTCTAGGCCTGTACCTAGGAATGAAGGTATGTTCGAATATGCTAGGGTTGGAGAGGTTAATCAAATGGCTCCTGCCCAAATACCTGGCGCGTCGATGCATGATAATATGTCCAGGGTATTAGATTCGTGTGATGGGGTTAAGTTTTCTAGTCTTCCACATCCTCTTAGTGCATGTCTGAAGGATTTGCAAATATGCAGTGGTAACGACATTAATCAATTGGTAAATTTTTTGAAAGTTCTAATTTATTTAATTGATAACGCGGTGGTATTTAGATTATCGAATGCCAAATTTTTCAAATCATTTTTCCTTATACGGTTGGTTTGTTGAGGGAAAAGATTGTGGAGGCAATGAGTTCTCAGACTTCATTAGTAGATTTTCATGAGGATGTTTTAGAATCCTTCATTCCCCCTCGTGCATTAAGTGTACTTCGACATACCTTGTTTTTTAGAGTACAGAGGTTGGGAGAACCCCTTAATGATTATTTCCTAGACATTAAAACCTTTTACAGAGTTTTAAAGGTAAACTTGTCTGAAAAACAGTTAGTTTCTTCGATCATTGCTGGGGTAAATCCCGAATGTCGCTCCTATTTCGTTTTAGAATCCAAACCTACTACCTTAATGGAATTAAACGAAATTATTAGGTATGCGGGAACTATCAGAGATGCTGATTCATTAAGAGTATGCAACGTTCCTCCACCAATTAACTTGGGTAATGTAATGCAGTCTGCTTATTTACCTAACAACTGCATTTCTTCGCCTATGATTTCCCCAACTGTGAGTCCAATTAACTTGGGTAATGCAATGCAATCTGCTTATTTACCTAACAACTGTGGTCCTTCACCTATGATTTCCCCAAATGTGAGTCACCCTAGTATGTTTGCTAGTTCGTACGTTTCTGCACCTATGAATTTTAGTAATCTTATTCCAACTGTTGGTTTTCCTAATACCAATGTGCCTACAAACATGTATGTACCTGAGATATCTCCTCCGAGCTACCCAACTGGCAGTAACTTACAGTGGCAAATGGCATCTTCACCCAACGAGGTAAGAATTAACAAAGGGAGAAGATGTGATCGTTGTGGTTCTTACAACCATATTGCTCGATGGTGTGATAGAAAATTTAGTTGCGATAAGTGATGCCATCTAAAGGATATCTCCTCGGATTGTCATATATCTAAGAATTATACTAACAAAAATGAGTTCAAAATTTTTGATAGTAGTGATTATGACAGAGATGCCTACAAAAATAATGAAATTAGTAGTCGTATTATGTGTGCGTCTAAGAGTAATTGCCCGTTTATTGATATATATATTAATAACGAACCTGTTTCAGCATTGATTGATTCAGGTAGCACTTATTCCTTTTTAGATAGGAAATGGTTTGAAGGTATGAAATCAGTATGCAAATTTGGCGAGATGGTAAAGGAATCCAATAATGTTATCTCGGCGAATTCTACAGCTCTTAATGTGTTAGGTTATGTTATCGTCAAGATTAACATTGCTGATTTCTCGTGGAAATTTAAGTTTTGGATTGTTAACAATTTGTCCTGTAGCGTGATACTTGGGGCCAATTTTATTTCTCATACTGGCTTATTAATTGATTTGAGGACAAGGTTATGTTGGTTTCAGTTCAAACCTAAATTAAAGATTACATTTAACCAGATGCATGATAATAATGTTGTTAACTCAGCTCAACTAGATTCTAAACCTGTGACTGTTGATGATCTTGAGTTTAATAATTTAAATGAACATCAGACCAAGCAGATTAAACTTTTATGTTCGGAATTCCCCGAGGTTTTGACTGACAAACTGGGTGTAACTAATCTCTTGGAATATGAGATAGAACTTTCCGACACCATTCCTGTACGCGCTTCCCCATACAGATTGTCTCCACCTAAAATGAAAGTGTTAAAAGAAATTATAGACGATATGCTAAAGGAGGGAATTATCAGGAAATCAACTTCAGCATATGCGTCTCCTATTTTCCTCGTACCTAAACCTAATGGGCAATACAGACCTGTTATTGATTACCGTGCGCTTAACAAAAAGGTTATTTTGCAATCTATTCCTCTTCCGGACTTACAGTCTTGCTTCTCCTGGTTCCGGGGAGCCAATTTCTTTACTATTCTCGACCTCAATAGTGCCTATTTCCAGGTACCCTTAACAGAAAGGTCTAAAGCCATTACTGCATTCACCACTGACTGGAATCTTTTTGAGTTCGAGCGCCTCCCGTTCGGCCTATCTACCGGAGCTGCAGTGCTCAGTAGATTGTTAGATAATGTGTTCGATGGTATTAAATTTAAATCTGTATACCACTATTTAGATATACAGATATACCAGATATACCACTATTTAGATACCGGGTGAGTTAGCCGTGGTGGTTACGGCATGACTGATGGCAGTCGCTCACATCCGGGAGGCGAGGAGGTTCGAATCCCCCCGCCGGCAACCTTGAAGATGGTCTTCTGTGGTTTTCCATCTTCCTTCCAGGCAAATGCCGGGGTTGGTCCCTAACTATAGGCCACAGCCGCTACCTTCCAATTCCTAGTCCTTCCATCCAAACTTTCCTCCCCAACGGTACTTGTAGCTCACCCATTGGGTGTCCGTCTCGAAGCAGCTACAAACATTGGCGAGCCGAACATGTCCTCGGACACTCCCGGCACTAAAAGCCATACGCTAAAAAAAAAAAAAACTATTTAGATGACGTGGTTATATTCAGTAAAACTTTCGATGAACATTTACAACATGTAAGAGAGGTGTTATCTAGACTTAGAGGTGCGGGCCTTACTGTTAAGCTTTCTAAGGTATCTTTTGCAAGGCCTCAGATCTCCTTCCTAGGGCACATAATTTCATCTTCTGGGATATCCATAGATCATTCAAGAACCCAGTCCATTAGGGAGTATAGACCACCAAAGACAGGCAAAGAAATCGCCTGCTTCATTGGCATGATAAATTACTTTCGTAAGTTTATACCCAATTTTGCCCATCGTGCTGCACCTATCAACAAATTAAGGAAAAAGGGAGTCGAGTTTGCTTGGGGTCCTGACCAGGATGCAGCTTTCGAAGATCTGAAAATGGCTTTAACCAACGCCTCCATTCTTGCCATCCCTGATTTTTCTAAGAATTTTATAATTCAGACTGATGCTTCTAATAGTGCTGTCGGTGCAGTCCTTTTACAAGAGCATGAATTAGGACGTTTACCCGTCGCATACGCTTCGAGAACCTTGAACGATGCCGAGAAGAAATACTCAGTGTATGAGTTAGAGGGTCTAGCGGTGATGTTTGCCCTGGAAAAGTTCAAGCTTTATGTGGAACACGTTCAGTTTGATTTAGAGACCGATAATCAGGCCTTAAGTTGGGTCCTGGGTAAACCTAGGAAGACAGGTCGAATAGCCAGATGGGCTACTCGCATCCTTTCTTTCAAGTTCAATGTTAGACATATAAAAGGATCTGATAATATTATCGCAGATTGCCTGAGTAGGATGTATGGTGAAAATGATGTTGATTTGATGAATTCTGGTGAAGATGATAACATCCATAACAATCTTGCTAACGTTATCCTTTCTAACTGCCCTAAATTGTTCCGAGATGTTTCGGAATACCAGAGAGAAGACCCTGTCATCGGTGAGATTGTTGGTAAACTGGAGAAAGGAGAAGTAGTAAAACCTTACTCTTTGAAGGCCAATGTTCTGTTTTGTAAAGCTCGGAATGATAAACTTCCGAAAATTGTCATTCCATCTGCCTTAATTCCTGTCATCTTTAAATACTTCCACGAGTCTGCGATTGGCGGACATTTGGGCGTGTTCAAAACGAGAGAGAAGATTCGCCGAAATGTTATCTGGAAAGGTATTGATAAAAGATGTGCGCAAAATGGTGAACAATTGTGATACTTGTAAGAGGGCTAAACCCCTTAATAACTCGAAAACTGGTCTGTTGTCATCTGATATTGCCAAGGTTCCTATGGAAAGAATTTTTGTCGATTATATAGGACCTTTTCCAGTATCGAAGTCAGGAAACCGCTTTGTGTTGGTATGCACCGACGGATTTTCTCGTTTTAATTGGTTATTTCCTACCAAAGCTGCTACTACTCAAACGGTAATCTCTTGCCTTAAACAGATCTTCGCATACTTCGGTCCATGTCAAACTTTGGTATCTGATAATGCGAAGTGCTTTACTTCACACATTTTCAAGATTTTTTTGTTTGAACTCTCCATTTCACACGTCACTAGCACGCCCTATTACCCTAAAGGTTCGTACGCCGAAAGGGTGAATCGAAATTTACGAGCTGCTCTAATTGCTTTTCACCATAAGGACCACAGTCTTTGGGACACCAGTTTAACTTGGCTTACATTTTCCTTTAACACTGCTGTTCACGAGTCACACAAAACGACTCCCTTCTCTCTAATGTTCTCCTTCGGACATAATTCTCCTATCTCAAACGTATGGTCCTTAAACCAACTATTGCCCGACCAGTACACCTTTAATGATGTAAGAACGATATGGAAGAAGGCAAGAAGTAACATGAAGGTGGCTCACAAAAAATTAGAGAAACGATACAACGCAGGTCGAAAACCTTCATCGTTAAAAGCCGGTGATGAGGTTTACATTAAAAATTTCACGTTGAAAGAAGTTGGCCCTAAGGAATCAGGCAAGTTACGGGAAAGGTTTCGGGGCCCTTATAAGATAGTTAGATATGTGACACCCGTCACTCTATTGTTAAGCGACTCCGTAAAGAAGAAGTTTTTCAGAGTCCATTTATCCCATGTGAAGAAAGGTACGGATTTGCCCAATAGTGAGAGTAATTAAAATTTGTCTAAATTGTGTAGAACGAACTGTATGTGTGAGGCATGAGTGAGTTTGGTGTGAATGTGGTAAGTTAGCTTTGCATTTGTAATTGGGTTTTGAATTAATTGTTGTTCTTGTGTCAAATAAAGTTAGGTTTTGTTTTGTTAAAGTTATCTTTTAATTCTGTTTTGCCTTGATGCCGAGTATATAAATCACTATTTCGTTGAAATTCTTCTTACGATCCTTATTATTTTCTGGTATTGAACTAGTGTTTTAAGGTGACATAAGGAAAAGCACTGAATACAAGGTAAGTATCTTAGGAAAAGGTTCCCATATGTTCTCCAAGCTGGTGTACGTAAGTCATCTTTATTGCTTGCTTGATCTGGGAGGTAAAGATTATCGTAAGTATGGTTGTTATGTTCTGGTAATGTTTGTAAGAGAAGGATGTTTGATGCTAAAAAGGCCCATGATGTTCTTTCTAAATGCGTTCTTTTAGTTCGTTTTAATTCTGCCTGAACTGGGTAAGCATAGTGTGAAGACAATGTGTAAATTAATTAAATGGTGAAAGGGAAATGCTAATAGGGCTCATTTTGGTTCTCATGAAGTACGTGCGGTGTACGTTTTTGTTATTCTGTTTGATCCGAGTCAGCATTTATGTATGTAAAAGTTGTGTGTTGGTAAGTGTGTTGTGCAATGGAATTTTTTACGAATAATGATTTATATTCTGGTGGATTTGTTGGGAATATTTTCCTTGAGGGTGGTAATTGTAATTAGTAACCTTGGGATTTGTGAGGTTATGTGTGAGTGTATGAAAGATTTGTGTATTTGGGTTTGTCTACACGTGTGTTCAGTTTCTATAACTTTTGATCTTTAAATTATTGTTTCTGGTAAAATTTATTTTGTCATTTCCTTATGTTGGTTTCTGTTCCTCCCTTTTCTTGCACTTTTTTCATTACTGTCATTGTTTCTTGGCATCATAAGGATTTTTCTTAGTTTATGGTATTTTCTTGCATTATATTTTGGTAAAGGTTCGGTGGTGTGATATTTAAATTTGTTCGTGGATGTCGTTAATCTAGTAGCCTTAATTGGAGTATTTGTTTGGTCGTATTTTAGACTGAATTGTCGTCTGTTTGATTTTTCCTGGTTGTCTTTTGTTTTTGGCTTTTCTTATCGTTGATTGTAGTTTTGGGTCTAATGTTTTCTAGTAGTTAATACAAGGTACAATAGGGTTCTAATGCCTAAGTTTCAGTCAATTTGTCATTTAATTTTGTTTTAATTAGATGCTCTTGCCATCTAAGAATTTTGTTCTTGTGATCTACGAGGCTGAGGTGTGGATTTCGTGATCCATCTATTTTTGTTGCTCTCCTTCCTTTTGGTTTTCTTATGGTTTATGATACCAAGTGATTGTAAATATTCTCTTTTTTGTTTTGTTTAGTCCATGAATTGTAAAAGTTAATCTGACATTTATGTAAAAGTGAAGAATCTTTAAGCTTATTTGAGTTTTAACTAATTAGTTTATGGCAATTTGATCATTGTAATTTTATGTTGGTCTTAAAAAAAATAAGGGGTAACCATATTATTTGGGTGGGTTATGCAAAACATACTGAACTTGACTTGTGATTAGTCTTAAGAAGAAACTAGGACATATTCTGTCGCAGTCCATATTTGTTTACAGTGGAAGTTCTGAAGACTGTCCAACCTGATCGATGTGCGGTACCATTGTGAAGATCCAAGGGCCCGGAAAATCATGATGGAAGCTGCAGTCTCTCTCTGATCGCACTCATCTTCGCTCTACTGGAAAACCATATATATTATCTACTGTAATAACATTGTATTCAAGAAGTTCTGTTTCCATGTATTTGACAAAGTAAGACGTTAATGTTATAAGCATGTCTGGGAACTCGAAAAGTGACTGTTAACGATCAGTTGGTGTACGTATGCATGTTAATTGTGGATGAACTTTATTTGGATATCCACGTACTAAAATTACTACCTCAAGTGACCTTGTAATGTTCTCTATCTCCTCATCTGAACTTTCACGTGTCCAAAATTTGTGGAATGTGGCCACGATTCGAAGGGAGGGAGTATTGATACGTGACTAGGCTTGTTCTGAATTGATAACACTGCTCCATCTGTGAGGGTAAATGGGAACTTCGATACGTCAGCGTTCGTCTGGAGATTATCTTGGTAAACTCAGGCATTGTGTTGTCTTTCTCCGCTACTAGATGGCGGGTAAACCTCTTCCACTCCAGTGTCGTGATGGTGGAGCGCTCCGTGTCAGCCAACGGAACTAACATTTTCGTATTGCAGTGTCCATTGGAGTGTGAGTGTTGGAGATGTTTATTGTCTGAACCTCGACGAAGAAGCCACATGATGTAAGGGCTATAAAAGTTGCTCCAAGTTGAGCCTAGCTCGGCTAGACAAAGGTGATTGGCCTCGTGGCAGCTTCATTCTATTGAAAATGTAACCGACTTCGTGGGAGAGCTTAGCTTATTTTTATTTTAAAAGGGGGGAAATTTATTTAAATAATTTGTTTCGGCCAACCAAGGTATGTAATTTGAAAGTGTACTAAGTGATTGAATTCGTTGTGGAAGTAACTGGTAACTGCGCAGTTTTGTATCATTTGTTGTGATTGCGTTTGTGAAGTTGAGAGCTCGTTCTTCTATTTTTATTTAGTGCTGGAATTACCAGTTAAATTGTGTCTCTTAGGTAAGTTGTGTTGTTGGTTAGAGTAACATCGAACAAAATTGCGTATTGTCAGTTATGACTACAATAATTCAGTTACCTATATTTTATTTTTATTGCATGTAATTGGTGAAGGTTTTTTTGTCATACCCAGGCGTGCTGCCCTGTAGGTCAACTGACTTTCATTTTTTGCGATTGTCCTATCCGAGTTTTATAACCTCATTATTTATTTATTTATTAATTACTAACTTATTTACTTTCCTCCCGGATAGGACATGTAGAATATTCCTTGGAATACTGTTTTGTTACCATCTGAGTATGGTCTTTTCAGCTTATATCATGGTTACCATGAGAACGTTTGGAGATTGTTCTTGGTTTTCATTATTAATAGTGATGTTTTTGTTTTTTTTCTTACTAGAGGACAACTTTTTGGGATTTCGACTGAACCAGTCACTCTGATAATTAGCTCCCATATTATCAACTTAATTAATTATTTCTTCTTGGTTTGGGGTCCTCCCTTGACCTTAATGTATTTTGATTATGTGGTCTTCACCACCTTAAGGTAATTAAATATTGTTACCATTTTTCTTTAATTGTATTATCAATTAATTTCATGGATTTTTCTGCTCTTCGCCTGGTTCGGTACCAAGCAAGTTTTTAATTTCACATATGAATTTCCTTTTAAATTTAGATTCTTCACTTAGGCCTATCCAATATCAAATGTTGTTAATATTGCCTTTGTGGCAAGACATGGCTGTAATTTGTTCCTATGTTTTAAATATACTTTTGGTTACCCTAAGAGTTTTTCTTGGTGTTCTTGTTCACAGTAGATCTGTATTTTATTAAGTCTCTTATTACCTTGGGTTATATTCAGTCCAGTACGCTCCTTCCACATTTTTATTATTTTTATTTGGTATGATAATGTACCTTGCTTCTGGATTGCCTTTCTTCTTTTAAATGATCGTAATGGGTCAGTTATAAAAGAAGAAACCCATGATGACGAGAGGGATGCAAATACAAATCATCCAAATGAGTAAGTAGACAGCAAAATAAGGATTTTTTTGAATGCAAACTAAAAATGTTGGCTTTGAAAATGTTATTCTCTTTTTATATTTGTCATTGAACATATTTATTTGTGATATTGTCTGACATAAGGTGATAATGATGTTAAGTATTTTTAGCAGCCCAGAAACTAACCATTCTCATTCAGAGTATATCAGTAGATACAGGGTGTCACTAAATATGTGGGACTCCGTAGAGGACCGGACAAGCAAAACATGTCCGGTAAACATATGGTGTGTGTGCGTTGTTTGTGGGGTGCATAACACAGACGGGGGCACGATGCTAGTTGGTCATGTGTGGAGGGCACACAGGCCACTTGGACGCTTCGTCACTATTCAAGTCCAAACAAATGTGTAGGGCGTCAGGGACCGACATCGTGGCGTGCTTGTTCTCCCGATCTCAACCCATTACACTTCTACTTATGGGGTCATTTAAAGGCCATTGTGTATGCCACAGCAATTCATAACGTAGGCATGCAGACATTTCGAAACCTTGTACCAAAACGTAGGCAGTTCGCCAACATTAAGGACTTTGGCTCATGTAATACCCTTACTTACCTAACTCACCCGTCCGACAGTGTCTTCAATATTCTTTTACAGGTCGAACAAGTCGTTGAAGAGAAACTGTCTTCCCTCTCAAATTTGTGGGGTGATATATTTTATGAGTGTTTGGACAGAATTATTGTTTTATGCCCGTTGCATGGAACATAAACTGGACCTTAATGGAAATCTCGTTTTTCATTTCGATAAGTGCCACTTCTTCTTTCGTACGAAATAAATTAGGAAAGAGCAGTCGTCTAAGTTTGCAAAATCGTCGTGTAAGCTTTCCAAAGTTTCGGACAACTTACTGCTGTAAGTTACATGGGAGAGTTAACATTATATTATATATACTGAATTTGTGCAGCTTATGATTTTTAGTCTATTTTCATTTTATGAAAAAATAGGCTTATCAGATCACATTTTGTCCGTGTGTCTGTCTGTGTGTGCGTGTGCGTGTGTGTGTGTCCCCCTAATAACTTCTAAACGGCTGGAGTGATTTTAATGAAACTAGGTAAGATCATAGCACCATTCTGGCCGACCCCGACCGTGCCCGTTAAATTTTATTCTGTCGCACCAATCCAACATGGCGACTGTACGAAATATTTCACCAACATTCAGTACCCCCGAAACTAATACCGATATCATCCTGTAAGGGCTCTACTAGAAGTTGACCTACAAGACGTTCAAAAACGAGGTAACAACCTAACCAACATGGCGGCCAAGTGAAGTTGAGACTTTTAAATAGACCTTTCTCACAATTTAACCATCCAAACGTAATGAAACTTGGTACAGCAAATATTTAGTCACATTGTAATGCATTGGCGTCTAATTTATTTAAATTGTTTTTATAAACTCAATATGGTGGCTGTGCAAAATATTTCACTGGCATTCTATATCTCCGGAACTATTACAGATATCACCCTGAAATTTCTTACGGTGATAAAGGGCACAGCTACAAGTTTGTCTATATAACTTTCAAAAACTGTAAGGTACAAAACGAACATGGCGGCCAAGCGAAGTTGAAACATTTTAATGGACTTTTGTCTTCATTTAACCATCTGAGCGCAATGAAATGTGGTACAGTTAATGATTATACATATTGTAATGCACTGGCATCTAATATCGTTCAATTATTTACATAACCATAAGATGCCGGCTGTGCGAAAATTTAAAATTAAGTTTTTATTTCTTGTGTCGTAATCATGCGATCGAAGTGAAAGTTTGAATAATGAAGCTACGCAATAATTTTCTTTTAATGGTACATAACTCTATGGCCTATACATATAACAATCCAAAATGGCAATCATCCGAAATATTTTGACTGTTCTCAATATCTACGAATCTTTTACAGCAATCAAATTGAACTTTTTAATGTTCATAGGGACTATGAGCATAAGTTCATCCATAGGTCTTTCAGTAACCTGGTGAGCACAAATCCAACATGGCGGCGACGCTAAGTATAAATATTTAAATGGACGTTTCTCGCGATGTAACCATCCGAGTGCAGTGAAACATTGCATGTTAAATGCTTATACAAATGTTAATCTACTGGCATCTAATTTATTTCAATTGCTTTCATAACCACATGACGGCAGCTGTGCGAAATGTTAAAATCTCGTTTTTACTTCTTGTGTCCTAATTATGCGATTGAAGTTTGATTACCACACTTACACAATAATCATCATGTAATAGTACATAAATAAAAATCCAACCTGGCGACCATCTTAAATATTTAGACGGTTCTCAATATCTACGAATCTATCACAACAATCAAACTGCAATTTTGTATGTTGATACAGTCAACTAACATGAGAAGGATATATGAAAATAGGCTGTATAGTTCTTCACGGAACTACTTTTTACACATTATATTTTTATCCCTGTCAGAATGTTTTATTTCCTTATTATATGAATCTGTTACGTAACCTTACGTTTCATAATTAACTAAACGGACGTCATCGCTTTATACAGGTCTAACTAGTCGTTGAAAAGAAACTGTGCTCCCTCTCAAATTTGTTGGGTGATAGAAATTATTAGTGTGTGTACAGCATTAATGAGACTGTTTTAGGGCAGTTGCATGGAATATAAACTGGACCTTAATGGAAAACTCGTTTTTCGTTTGGTGGTGTGTCGCTTTTACTTTCGTACGATATAAATTAGGAAAGAGCAGTCATCTGCTAAGTTTGCAAAATCGTCGTGTAAGCTGACCAATGTTTCGGACAACATACAGCTGTAATTTACATGGGTGAGTTTACATTATATTATATTTTTCTGAACTTGTTCTGCCTATGATTTTTACACATTCATTCACATTTTGATCTCAGTCATAATGTGTTAAATCTTTATTATATGAAACTATGACCTAACCTGATGCTCATAATTGACTGAACTGACTTCATCGTTTTTTATACTCAGTGCGGATAACTTTATATTTGGGATCATATTGTCTAATACTACGCAGACGAAGCTGACAACAGAAAAGTAACATTCAACTGCTGGTATTGATACCGTCTGCACTCAGCGCGAGCCGAGGCTAGAGCCTCCTATCGGCTGGAACAAACACACTCCACAAGTCACGTAACTTTCTCTTCTACACGATATGGTTTAACTAACGTTGGTGATGAAGTATGTGTGCTAAAGTAGACCTTTAACATGATACGTAATTGGTTAATTCTTAATACTCTATTCTGAAGGCGAGCAACAGTAGAGATTTAGCCTTGCTTTACTTGTCCTGCAGATGGTGACGATTTTATTAACAATAGTCAAATTATATCTAATCTGCGCTCTGCTGTAAGGCTGCAAGCAACGGGAAACTATAGCTGTAACTTTCTTGCCCACGAGACCAGGAGAAATTAGAAGCTCTTAAATTGAATTCGTAATGGTCAAGCTGATTTTCCAAAACCTGGCTTTTGATTGCAAATAAAAACTTTTGGGCCAACATTAACTCCGACGACAATACGGTTGTTATGATTTATATAGTACAAGGAGGAACTACAATGTGAACTTTTAAGAATAATACAACAAAATCTGTAGGAGGATAGGAGAGGGCATATTAGAATTAAAGGATGAAAAACTGAAGGACAAGAACGCACGAAATGTAAGGGTGAAAGCATAATACAGGATACATAAAATTGAGGTAAACAAGAGGTGCAAACCAGCCAAAGAACAATATTTGAAAGAGAAATGTCCAAAGACTTGGTCATTCTGTATCGGTTAGCATAGTTGTCTGTCGCTTCGTAAGTTGAGATTCGATTTCTGGCTCTGCCATGAATTGTAATTCTGGTAGAAGCGCTGGATTGGCGTACACTCAGCCTGTTGAGGCAAATATGAGAAGTGGTGGGTCTCCTCCGCACTCCTGCGATCCATAAAGTTATTTTTACGCGTCTTCCACTTCTTCTCCCGGCAAGCGAGATTTAATATTGGGATCTGATTTTGATTGGCCACTCGAAGGCCTATGTATTTAAGAACCAACAGACTTAGGTGATATCCCTGAGTTGCTACGTTGAATATGGGCAGAGAATCTCATCCGTTTATTCTTTCATAATGATGTTGGATTTTTTCACAGGCATATCGAGGGTAACAATTTTTTTTCAGAAAGTATAACCGAAGTAGCCGACGGATGGGATGATTATCATACAATGAATTTCATGATTCATGTTTCTAAATTTTTGACTCGAGTAATTTACAAGATAATGAAACGACAGCCTGGTGAGGCGAATACAAGTTTTAATCAGCAGAAGCGTAGGATTAAGGGAAGGGACTCAAAGTTTCGAAGCTTTTTCAATCTTGACCCGTTACACCGTTAGTTAAGAAGTAACAATATTCCCTCAATGTGTCTAGTTATTGACTTTGACAGAGTATAGATGAAAAAGGAGCAAATCCCACGTTGCGCCTTGCCAATAGTTGTATTTTTACATTTAGCATAGATTCCCTAGGTAGTGAAATTGATGTTTGCCATCAAGATAATGATACCTTGCCGGCATGATAAAAATATGGCAGGTTTGATTAATTGCGAGTATTAAAAGATCTTCAGAGCTAGGTTAAAATAGTGTGTAGCTTATCTTTGTATGTTGATTGGTTGACTGGTGGTGCTGATAGAGCAATTATCACTACATGGCTTTCACAAAATGCTGGACGAGTGGCGGCAGTCCTTTGTAGATGGACTGAGCGACAAGCAAGAAGGCTCTCGAACACTGAGGTGATCAAGGGGTAGAAGGGAGGTGGAGACAAGAAGAACGTTAGCTTCATAAACGTAGAAAAACATAAATCTTTAAAGCACACACATTGATTTTCTCGAGACAGTATCTAAATATTGTAGAAGTGTGGAGATTGCCATCTGTTGAAGACGAGTTGAACTTCTAAGCATTATAATTCGTCGGTGAAAATGAGATCTCACGTTGACCGCCGGGGATGAGCGACTACAGCGAAGTGCCGCGTGATGGTGCACTAAGGAGAAGCTTGGTGATTCTGATGAAAGAGGGAAAATGAATCTCTTTCGCTAAAAAGACTTAAGTCAGGCAAGAGCAAAAGGGTGAGTGAAAACACACAGAAATCCTTGTTAGTGGTTTGGACGGAAAATGAGATAAGAGAGAGCGAAAACTAGAGAAAATCTAAAATGGGTACTAACTACTTGTATTCAAGATATATACCAACACCGTTTGTCAGATGAAGCTCTAAAGGAAGTTTGTGACTCCTGGTACTTAGGATGAAATATTGACCAAGTGATGGAGATGCATAAAAGATGGGTAGAAATATGCTAACATCATATATACATTCAGCTAGTGGGGAGTCATTTTTGAAGCCATTGTCTGCACCGTGGTGTTATATGCATGTGAAACTTGGTTAACTCCTTCTACGGGAAAGGGAAAATAGAAGCATTTGAATGCGGTGTTATTGGAGAATGTTGGAGATTAGATAGAGTAACAAATGATGGGTAATGAGATGAACGGTGGTTAGAAAATTCTGGCGAGCGGTAATGAAAGGAAGAGATTGGCAGGGCACATATTTCGGCACCAGGAACAGCAAATGTTCAGTTGTTTTTATGGGAGCAAGAATATAGGACATGAACTATAGGTGTTCAGCAAGGTAAAATAGATTGCTTCGGTTGTATGGTTTAGTGGCAATGTAAAGACGAATTATATATCTTAACAATGGGAGAAACTCAAACATCAATGAAAACAGTAGTGTTGTCCTTTAATTCAGCATTTTAGCTGTTTTGCCAATCCTCAGCTCAATTATGCGCAAGAGGAGATGCTATTACATAAATATGCACATCCGTGATCCATAGGCGAAGGTCAGCAGGCATGGAAGGTTGCAAACTTTAACACATTGTCCTTTATTGCATTTGGCATTTAGAAGTATAACGCCTTTGGATCGGAAGAATGTGGTGGTTAAGGAACATATCCAACACACTCGTGCTCACTGAGCTATGACTCCTAAATTGTCAACACGACACACTATATTTTCTGTTAAATATAAATTCAATTGCAAAACAATCAGACTGTATGAAGAACATATTATTTAGCAATGAAAGTGGAATCAGATCCCGGCAATTCTTAAAGACTTATTTCCTGGTAGTGACATTAGTGAAAGTTGTTTCAACTATAATTTCACTACTTTGATCTCTATATCTTGGCTATTATTTCAATTCCTATAATAATGTACCGTACTTCCAAATCTTACTACTGACTATTTCAGGCTGAAATGTCCTGATGCGTTGTATCTGGCTTCAATGAAGATGTGTGATGCTAGTGAAAAAACGTTCTATCAAAAAAAACGTTGGAACAAAATTTTCAAATCATAATAGTAATACTCGTTATTCATATAGAATATGCAAAAGAAGATTTCCCCTTGAACAATCGTATAAAAGGCATATGATTGTCCACAGCGACGGAAAAGCGTATTCATGTCCTGAGTGTGAAACCTCGTTCTCCCGCAAATATAATTTTAGAGGACATATGTTCGTCCATAGTGGAAAAAAGCCATATTCGTGTGCCGTGTGTGAAGCCGAATTTTCTCTCAGAGAATAGTTGAATTCGAATATGCAAATCCATAGTAGAATAAAGCCGTACTCTTGTAGCGTATGCAAAGCCAAGTTTTCTAGGAGACAGTTTAAATATGCACATGCGAATCCATAGTGGCTTAATACCGTATTCATGTAGCGTATGCGAAACCAAATTTCACGATAAAGGAAAGTTGAAGAAACATATTATTACACATAGTGGTGCCAAGCCACATTTCTGTAGTATATGCGAAGCCAAATTTTACCGCAAACAACACCTGAAACAACATATTATGACCCTTAATGGCGAAAGGCTATATTCCTGTGGCGTGTGCGCAGCCAAATTTTACACTAAAGCACACTTGAATAAACACATTCTAACCCACAGTGGGAACAAGCCATATTCCTGTAACATATGCGAAGCCACATTCACGCGGAAAGGAAGTTTGAACACGCATGTTCTAATCCATAGTGGCGTGAAGGCATATTCATGCAGCGAGTGCGAAGCCAAATTTACTCGGAAAGGAAATTTGAACACACACTTTCTAATGCATAGTGGCAAGAAGGCGTATGTATGTAACGTATGCGAGACCAAATTTAACCACAAGGGGAATTTGGTCAGACACATGTTAATCCATAGTGCGAAAAGCCGTTCTCATGTAGTGTGTGCGAAGCCAATGTTAACTAGGATAGGCATTTGAAAAAACATAAGCTATTCCATAATGGTGAGAAGGCCTATTCAGGTAGCCTTTTCGAATCCAAATTTATCTTAAAAGAAGATTTGAATCGACACATGCTAATCCATAGTGGCAAGAAGCCATATTCTTGTGCCGTGTGCGAATCCAAATTTTCTCGGAGAGGAAGTTAAAACACGTACAGGGTAACCTATAGTGGTAAGATGCCAAATTTATGTAGCGTGTGCAGCGCCCAATTCTAACGGAGTGAGCAATTGAACCATCGCATGTTAAACCATAGTGGCAAAAAGCGATATTCATGTAGCCTAAAAGAAGCCAACTTAAACCAGAGAAAAAATCTCTTCATACATATGTGACATGGCGAGAAACCATGTAACGCCTGCAAAGCAAAGTTTGCCCAAATTGGAGGATTGAAGTCACACATCCGAACTCATACTGGAGAGGAGCCATATTCCTAAACTTCTGTGGTGAATATTTACCCAAGGAGGACATTTAATGAAACACAGGCTAATCCACAGCCGCGAGAAACTTCTGCGAAGTAGAAGTTACTCTTAAACAACATTTATGAACAAACATCCCAAACCATAAAAGAATAAGAAACATTCTCAGATAGTAAATGCGAATACAACCATGGTCATTTGAAATTATTTTCTATTAATAAGCATTATTGTACACGACACTAGTGAGACCAGCACTTTTATACGGTTGTGAAACTTGGGCGACATCAGCAACGACAGAAGATTCAATATGTGCTTTTGAAAGAAAGGTACTTCGAAAGATATATGGGCCCGTCTATAATAACATGGAAGGTAAATGGGAGAGAAGAACGAAAGAAGACCTGTACCAGAGGACGGATAATGTGAAAGAGGCGACTACAATGGTTTGGACACATCTTACGAGCGGACGGATCCCTTCCTAAGAGAGTCCTCCAATCTCAACCCACGGGAAAACGCCCAAGAAAAACGATGGAAGGATCGAGTGACCAAGTGGAACTAACAGCTGTGGAGGGTGATGCTGGAGACCGGAAAAGATGGAGTGCCATCTGCAGCAAATACCTCCTCTCATGATTTACTGACTTTCCTTTTATTGGATCCTTTTTGTGTTTTATAATAATTTTCCCTTTGTAATATTTTGTTTTTGTTTTTGTAATATTTGTAATATTTATCTTTTCCTTTTGTTATTCTGCTGTAGGCCTCAATGGCCTGTTTAATGCAATAAATAATGATGATGATGATGATGATGTTTAATAAGCATATTCATATAGCAAATTATGTTGGATTTAACATATTTTTAATCTTGATGTTGTTTCCTACTTACATTAGCCGTTCTCAGAAACATCTCTCCTTACTACCTCTTCATTTGTTACTCTATCTACCCATTTTATATTCTTCACTCTTGTACCGCCACGCGTCTAAAGCTTCTTTCCTTTAATTTTATGCTGCAGCAACAGACAAAGTATCAATACCTTAGAGTGACACTAATTAGAAAATTCAATTAAATCTATATTTAATATGTTTGTATGTATAAATGTCTTCCTTTCCCGAGCGAACCTACTTTTGATATCCTCTTTGCTTCGTCAATCACTGTCAACTAACTAGCAAAAGTCGCCTACATAAGCCTTTGACATGCCTATTTGACGACAATAGGGCCTTGAGATTTCCTTCATCTTCAGTTGATTTTTTTGATTTTAGCCTGAAGAGGGAGTCCATACCTTTTTAAATTCATTCAAACACTTTGATAAATCTTCTATGATGAGAATGTCAATAATAAACTCAGAGTCGAGACTATTTCTCCTTGAATATTTTTGTCATTGCTTGTTCAATATTTAGTTTAAAAATTATGGGCTATAAGCTGCATCCTTGCCTCACACCTTTATGAATACCAGATGTTCTCTTTTCTTTAGTTTATTTAACTGCCGTCTGATTTATCCTTCCCCTGTACCTTATTTCAATCCTTTTCCGTATGTCAAACAACTTGCTCCATTCAGCGGTATTTAAAGCATTTTCTCTTCTTCAAATGCCATGAACGTGGGCAGCAAATACTTCTTGAAATATTTTTCGACGGGCGATCTTTTACCTAAAGGAATTATTTTGTGGCATCCCTCCGTACATTGATTTTGATACAAAATCTTTAATGTGAATGAATTAAGTTATTGTTTTGGAACGTTTTATTGCTGAAGTACTGTATCATCCCCTTATGATGTCATCTTCATTTTCCCTCCCATGAATTTATTGTACAGTAGGTTAATGTTCACCTGTATTTTTAGCCTATTTTCAATTTTGTCCGTGTGTGTGTGTGTGAGGTGTGTGTGTGTGTCCCCCTAATAAAATCTAAACGGCTGGAGCGATTTCAATGAAACTCGGTAAGTTTATAGCGCTATTCCCGGCGACCTCGACCGTTCCCTTCAAATTTTGTTACGTCTCACCAATCCAACATGGCGCCTGTGCGAGATATTTCACTAGCATTCAATATCTCCGAAACTATTACCGATATCGCCCTGAAATTGTGTACGGTCATAAAGGGCACTACTAGAAGTTCACCTATGAAACTTTCAAAAATCTGGTGATTACAAAACCAACATGGCGGCCAAGTGAAGTTGAGACTTTTAAAAGGACTTTTTTCGCGATTTAACTATCCAAACGTAATGAAACTTGGTACAGCAATTGTTTATACACATTGTAATGCACTGGAGTCTAATTTAGTTCAATTGTTGACATAACCTCAAAATGGCGGCTGTCGAAATATTTCACTGACATTCTATATCTCCGAAACTATTACAGATATCATCATGCAATTTTGAACGGTGATAAAGGGTACTGATACAAGTTTACCTATGTATATTTCATAAACCTGTAAAGTACAAAACGAACATGGCGACCAAGCGAATTTGAAATATTTTAATAGACTATTCTCGTGATTTAACTCTCTGAGCGCAGTGAAATGTGGTACAGTAAATGATTTTTCAGATTGTAATGCACTGCCATCTAATTTAATTCAATTGTTTACATAACCTCAAGATGGCGGCTGTGCGAAATTTTAAAATTAAGTTTTTATTTCTTGTGTCGTAATCATGCGATCGAAGTGAAATTTGAATAATGAGCCTAAGCAATAATTGTCCTTGAATGGTACATAACTCTATGGCCTATTCATATAACAATCCTAAATGGCGAGCTTCCGAAATATTTAGACGGTTCTCAATATCTATGATTCTTTTACAGCAACCAAACTAAAATTTTTATGTTCATAAGGTCTATGAACGTATGTTAACCTACAGGACTTTCAGTAACCTGGTGAGCACAAATTCAGCATGGCGGCGACGCGAAGTATAAATATTTAAATGGACGTTTCTCGCGAATTAACTATCCGAGTGCCGTGAAACGTTGCACGTTAAATGCTCATACAAATGTTGATCCAGTGGCATCTAATTTATTTCAATTGTTTGTATAATCACAAGATGGCTGCTGTGCGTAATTTTAAAATCTCGTTTTTACTTCTTGTGTTATAATCATGCGATTGAAGTTTGAATACCACACGTACACAATAATCTTAATGTAATAGTGCATAGGCCTAAATAAAAATCCAACCTGGCGACCATCTGAAATATTTAGACGGTTCTCAATATCTACGAATCTGTTACAGCAATTAAACTGAAATTTTGTATGTTGATAGAGGCAATTAACATGAGCAGGATATATGAAAATAGGCTGTATAGTTCTTCTCGGAACTACTTGTTCTCTTCTTGTTCATTGAACCTGCCCCTTTTGGTTGTGTCGTCCCCGTAATGAATTGTGCACTCATTTGCAACGCCTAGTTTACATTTAGTCTAAATTTGAAAGCTCGTATCTCGACACGTAATCTTTCCTCGAACCTCTGGGTCGACTGATCGCGATGCGAAGGTGGCCTGTCTCCTCATCCGATCGCTTTGTTCTTCTTGCGAATTCCTTGCCCAGTTTTCGATCGTGTAAGTGGATGGGTCGGTCAGCTCTAACTGTGGTCGCGGTTTCGTTGCCTTAGCGCGGGGGTGGGGGCTTTCGCTTTACTGGTAGCACTGGCCAAACTGTGAGTTCCATGTTATATTCTGATGTCTCTCTCCTTAGGGACAGATGACCTAGCTGTTCTGCCCCTTAAAGCTACAATAATTGCTATTCTCTCGGCGGAAAGATCCTCGTAAACTTTGGGAGGGTGGAGAAGGTAGCTGTCGTTACGACCGTAAATACGAATAGACTCGTGGAAACTCGTCGCTTCTTGGAATATTAAATAATAAATTTACGTAAGTATATCTAGTATCATTTATTCGCCCTTTCTATAGCTAGCTGTAGGGTTAATTTCTTTCCCTTTTTTTTGTAATTCCCTTCAAGGCTCTCAGGTCATCAGCTCGGTGCACTCGAGTAATGCTCAAGCCGACGGTTGACCTCCAGAGTAGTATCTTGTCGGAAGTCCCTTTCTAATGCTTCCCTCCTCTCTCCCTCTCATCTCCCCTCTGAGTAGTAGGTGTTGCGTGTGAGTGATGATAACCTGCTTTATTTCGGTGTCTGAGTATTTGTAAGTCAGGTGAGGATTGGGAACGAGGAGGCCTTGAACTCCTGTTAAGCACCGTCACAATAACACAGGTTATCAAACAAAATTACTTACGCACAGTGTGGTTTAAGAGGCCAATCGACCTCCTCATTCGATGCTCCTCTCATAATAAATTACAGCTTCAAAGCTTATAATATTATTATTGAATGTACTGTAGGCAGAATGGATTTCTTTCTTTCTTTTATCTTTCTTTCTTTCTTTCTCCGCCCTCAAAATTCAAATGTTTTATTTTGGTACTAAGAGCAGTGGAAAGGTAGGCAGTGGTGATTCTGATGTCTTTTAAACAAGAAGAGGAGTCAAACAAAGAAGTGCACTGTCGCCATTATTATTTATTATATTGATAGATGAAACATTAAAGGATGTAAAGCATAATGTTGGTGGGATAAATGCTTTGATTTTTGCGGATAATGTAGGGATTTGGGGACAAGGACGAAATGAAATGAAGAGAAGAATGGATATTTGGAATGAAAATTTTAAGGCGTTCGGAATTAAAATTAGCAAACTGAAAACTGTGGTAATAAGAATATTCAAATCAACTTACTTGGGGAACCGTTTGAGAAAATGGAAAAATTCACATATTTAGGCAGTGTTATTAACAGCAATGATGAAATTATTACAGAAATTAACAAGAGATTAAGTAAAGGTACCTCATTTTATCATCAAGTACGACAGCTGTTATGGGATGTTAAAGTACTACAAAGAACAAAATTACCATTATATAAACAATATTTTACCCCAATTGTAACCTATCGCCTAGAAACAATCGTTACTAACAAGAGGCAAAACAGTAAGATCGAAGCCACTGAGAACATCTCTCGAGAAGGCTAGAAGGGATAAAATCCGAAACTTGAAAATTCGGCAAGAACTAAATATAACGGACCCATTAGTACAGCGAATACAGAGGTCGAGATTTGGATGGTTTGGCCTTGTGCAAAGAGGGAGATGGTGATGAACCTTCACGGTATTAGATTGGTTAGAAGGCCGAGATGGACCAAATCCGACAAGATATACAAAACATTGGACTGGATGTGGCAGTAGAAATGGAGGAGGAGCAGTGGAAGAGGCTAGTTTACGACACCCAGGAGACTGGAGCTGGGTGCGGATGATGATGAATTCAAGCTTATACATTCCTTGTCCGGTTGGCCGAGCTGTCTAAGGAGTTCGAATAAATTTCGAATTTTCTTCATAGGAAAGAGGGGGGGGGGGGGTTCGAATCCCTCGCCCGACAGCTCAGCATGAGTTGGCAACTGTCAATGTACCTTCCCTGCTCTTCTGATAGAGCCCTTCTCTCTCTTCCACTCAGCTCGCCTAAGCTCGGAAGGAAGAGTCCCCAAAAAATCCTCGGCACGACTCAGCTCGAGGTTGGGACACGAAGTGGCCCGATTGAAGCCTCAGTGTAAAGTGCTTCGGACACCCTGGTTATCAGACCCGTGTACTTTGGAGTGTTGTAAGATTAATATATATCGGTAATCTTTCATAAGCCCCGCATAGCTAAACATAGGGATATTGTGGTTATGGGCCTGGTGTTAATTCGTGTTTAGATGGAGACTTGGAAACATCTTAGAAGGTTATAAAAACTTTAATTGTATTATAGCTAATTTGCGAGGTCCGTGTAACATGTGTAGTGATGTAAGCCACTTCCAGATAATTAGCATTTGTCGTTAAACCACAGAAAGTCCCGGATGTGGTTATGGTATTAATATATTAGGCTTAGGATATTCCTAATACCGTCGGTCTTCTGAGAGAGTAAGCGTTGTCAACAAGAGGAACGCCTAACTCAGGTAAGTAAAATCAATTTTGGATTTCGGTGTCTGTCTGTTAGGTAGTCAGCCCGAAGTTTGGTTGGATCCTCCAAAGTAATCATTGCGACATAAATAGTCAATATTCCATTCTCTAGAGTACAACTCTCACGTCACGCGACAGGATTTTCTACCAATAACCAAATACTACCACTAAAACAGTCTTGTCACCAGGCACACTCGTATGGACCCTCACACACCTCAGGCTAATGAAACAATATACTATATCTACACGCTCAATGTAAAGACATAAATAAAAACGAAATTATAAATGTACACCTACATCCATTAACAGCAATGATGAAATTATTACAGAAATTAACAAGAGATTAAGTAAAGGTACCTCATTTTATCATCAAGTACGACAGCTGTTATGGGATGTTAAAGTACTACAAAGAACAAAATTAACATTATATAAACAATATGCTTTTCACTAAGCATTTTAGCCGCTTTGCGAGAGATCAGCTCAATTATGGGCAACAAGAGACGCTATTACATAAATATGCTCATCGGTGATCCGTAGGCGAAGGTCAGAAGATATGCGAAGGGTGTAAACATAAAAACCTTGTCCTATATTGCATCCGGCATGCAGAACTCTTAACGGCTTTGGTTCGGAAGAATGTGGTGGCTAAGAAACAATCCCTACTCACTCGTGCTCTCACAGCTATGACACTATATTTTCTGTCAAATATGAATTCAATTGCAAAACATTCCGACTGTATGAAGAGCATATTATTGAGCAATGAAAACGGAATCAGATCCCGATAATCCTTAGACTTAGCTCCTGGTAGCGAGCGATATTAATCTAAGTTGCCCCAATAATAATTTCACTACTTTCATCTCTATACCTTGGAATTATTTCACTTCCTATAATAATATACCACACTTCAAACTGTTAGTACTGCCTAATTCAGATTGATATGTCCAGATACGTTGAATTCGGCTGCAATGAAGATATATGATGTTGGTAATTGTGCAAGCCAATATACCTACACTGCCTCTACAGAAGAAAGTTGTATAAAGCAAAATTTGAAAAAATATTCCTGTAGCGTATGCGAAGCTAAATTTACTCGGAGAGGATTTTTGAATAGACACATACTTATCCATAGTGGCGAAAAGCCGCATTCATGTCGCGTTTGCGAAGCTAAGTTTACTCGGAGAGGAACTTTAATATATATAAACTTTATTGCGCACAATGTGCATAGAGGATACAGAAAAATATAACATACCGGTATAACAACGTGACGACCAAATGAGCACTCAATAAGTGTTTGTTAATCCTTGATAAACTCACTAATCGAAACTGACCTCGAGGAACACTTCTGGTTGTGATATCTTTCACATATCTGGTCACATAGTCTGCACACACAGTTTGTGTTTGGTTCATGGAAAACCTTGTTTTTACACATCTTGAAATGGAACCCGTGGACCGTCAGTCTTGTGACTATATGCCTCAGTTGGTAGCCCTTTTCCATCCATTTCCGATCCGTCATGGCCTCCGTTGAATAGAAGTCCTCCCAAATGTCCCTCCTTTTTTCCCTTAGCTTATGCAACAGTTTATCATATGCAGCTCCTTCTGGTAGAATAAGGTTGCATCTCAGGTCCTCGATCAGGAAAGTCTCCCTCGCGAGCTCATATACGAGTCGGGATCTTGTAGTTTTTGATACACTCAGGACTCGCTTCAGGTATCTGGATTTAATCTTTTCCAGGTCTTCTAGTTGCTTTGCACTCAGAAATTCGCCTATGATTTCGAGTCCATAGGTTAGTACTGGTAGCACTTTAACTCGAAAAAGCACCATGGCTGTCTCTACTGCAATTTGCGCGATGTTATCGATGTCATTCATTGCTTTCAGAGCAGCAATCATTCTAGTTCTTATGTGGATCCTGAAGCTGCTGCATGTGGTCAGCAAGGTCACGCCTAGGTATCTGAAGCTGTTAGTTCTGCGAAGGCGAACGCCATTGCACGTTATGTGCTCTGCTTCCCTTAGTTTACCTCCTTTCCTGAATACGATTAATTCAGTCTTCTCATTAATTTTCATTTCGTTCCTCTTTGCCCAGTCCGCTAGTAGGTTCATTGCACGTTGTAGTTCTATTATGTCCTCAGCCGCGATTGCCATGTCATCGGCATACAAGTACATCTCCGTGTCTGTCTTTTCCTTTATCTCTGCCCCTACATCGGAGGTGAAAGCGTTGAATAATATAGGGCTGAGTGGATCACCTTGGAGGACTCCTATTGCCTGTGTCATCCAATCTGAAAAACCGATGCCATCATCCACCTGTATGTAGTTCTCAGCCAACAGGTTCGATATGAGTATTGTGACGTTAGATGTTCCGATTAGTTTCTCCAGCTTATCTATGAGTAGCCGTCTGTTTACCCAATCGAATGCCTTGGAGTAGTCAATGAATGCCACAAATAATTTACCTCTTGGCTTTTCTAGGGCAAGATGAATGTGATTCAGTAGATTCTCCAGTGCCATCGTTGTCGATCTTTAAATCAACACATGCTAATCCATAGCGGCGACAAGCTACACTCATGTAGCATATTGGAAAGGAAATTTACTCGGAGAGGAACTTTGGATATATCATACTAATCCATACCGGCGATACGCCATATTCATGTAGCGTATGTGAAGCTAAGTTTACCCAGCGATTAGATTTGAATAAACATATGCTAATTCATAGTGTCAGAAAGCCTTATTCATGTGCCTTGTGCTATTGAACTTTTAACCAGAAAAGATATTTAATTCAACATATGATTGTACATACTGCGGAGAAGCCATTTTCTTGTCCCGTGTGCGAAGCCAAATTTAGCCTGAAAGCACAGTTGAATCGACATATGGGAATTCATAACGGGGAGAAGCCATTTTCCTGTACCGTATGCGATGCCAAATTTACCCGGAAAGAAAATTTGAAATCACACTTCCTTATCCATACGCCACATTCCTGTAACCTGTAACCCTAGGACGACATTTGAAGAAACACTTGCTAAGCCACGGCCTCGAGAAGCTTGACTAAAGTACCAATTGCGAAGAGGTTACATTCAAAACAAGATTTATGAAGAAACATCCTAAACAATAAAGGACGAAAAAATTCTCATGTAGTAAATGCGAAGTCAACAAAGCTCATAGGGGTCATTTATTGACACATTTTCTAATAATAAGCATATTCATGTAGCAAATGATATCTGAAGCATCACATATTTACTCATGATGTCGTTGTTTCCTTCTTACCTAATTTATAAGTACTGAGCCTGATATTCATCATTCTCCTTAACAACACACTTCTGGAGTTAAGTTTAGTAATATTAATTTAAGTAAAATAATGTTAATATACATTAAAAAATCTAAAATATTATCCCAGGGAGTTTTCTTTTTAGTTTTCTGAATGTTTACCTTTGTGGACAGATTCATTTAACATTTTTCTTTTATTTGTAGTTATGGTTCTCTCATTTTCTGCTGCGGCAACAGTCCGAGATTCAATTCGTTAGAGTGCCACTACCCAGATAATATAAAACTGAACCTTGAAACACTTAAATCTATATTTAATATCAACGCAATTATTTAAGTATAAATATATTCGTTGCCCGAGCAAATCTACTTTTGATATCTTAATTCTAATTTTCTGGATTGTTTGTTCAATGTTTAGGTTGAAAATTATGCGTAATAAGCTGCAGGCTTGCTTCGCACCTTTAAGAATACCAGATGCTCTCTTATGTTCTTCAGCTTGTATAACTGCCGTCTGATTCCAATCCTTTTCAGTAAGTCATACAACTTACTCAAATCAGCGTTATTAAAAGCCTTTTCACTGTCTCAAATGCCATGAACGTTCTTTAATGTTTCCTTATTCTACCTTCCAAGGTCAATCTAAGACTTACTACGGATTCCTTAGTTCCGACGTTTCTCCTCAGACAAAGTTCATCCTCACCAAACTCGCTTTTTCCTTGTCTTTCCATCTTGTAAATCATTCTAGTCTTCTTCCTTAACCCTTTATAGGGCAAAACTATTTTTTCGTCGAAATTTAATGAAACCTTTTTTTATTAGTTTCCAAATGATGTATTTATGCAGAAATAAATACATGATGGCATGATGAAATATTTTATTATAAAAATTATCACAATTTTCTGTGGCAAAAATCGACCACAATCCGTTTAGGTAAACTGAAAATACATGTGTGGTTTGTGGTTAATATTTTAACCACATTACATAAATTGTTTTACCGTGAAAAATAGATGTGTTTCACTTCAGAAATTTGATTTGTGAAAACCTATAATACTGTATATAATCAAATACCAATATAAGTGACATACTTAAGCACATTACAGAAACAAAGGAAAGACTAAAAAATTATATATAACACACTCAAACATGGTGGAAAATCTGAAACGTGCTAAAGAAACATGAAAAACTAAAATGTATATGAAACGCACTCTAACACTGTAGAAAATGTACTTCAAATTATGAACTAACATCAGTTTTTCCCTTGGAATGGGGCGAAGCATGCCTTACACAAAGCTACTGCACATGTGCTGCACTGCAACTTGCTTCTTTTAGGCTTACCTCGGGTGCTGCAAAATGCACACCTCCTCGATGTTCCTGGTGAGGGCATATGATCGGACACATTAGTAAGCTGCAAGGCAGGCTTTCCTGGTACTGCTTTCCATGACATGGCGTTACTGATTATGACTCCTTTAGGACTTGCAATGGGCCCTCGTTTTGACTTTGAACAGAAGCAGCTTATTAGTTCATCAGCTAGTGCACTCCTGAAGGATAATTGAGTAAGTGGCTTCTTTCCCGTGGCTAGTTTGATTGTTTCTTTGTACAGTTCAGTTTACAATAGCAGCATCAATGAAGTAATAGAAGAGTTTCATCCAGCCACGCCGTGACTTCCAAGCGATGTTGTAAGATGAATGATACTGGTCGAACTTGTCTACTCCTCTCATGTAACAATTGTAGTCTGCTACAGATTTGGGACAAGGAACATTCTCTTTTCCCCCCTTCTTGTTACGCCTTGATACGGAAGTATGTTCTTCTGGATTGTGCATATTTCTGGTGACCAGAACTGCCTTTTTCCCCCTATCTCTCCACTTCGACACTGAAATGTTTCCACACATAGCAAAGTCAGAATCCCCAAGGTTGAGATTTTTGTCAATTGCCAACAAAGCCTTGGGGAAAAAACTTCCTGGTGTGCAAAAGTGTTCCACACCCATAAAGACCTTTTGTTAACAGTTAAGACATATGCGTTATGCTAGAGAAGAAGCGGTCAAAGAACAAACAGTAACCAAGATATTCAAATGATTTAGTAATGACATAACAACTTTCTCTCCTAATGGTACACAGTTACTATCAGATTTCCCTTCATAGACTTGAAATTTGACCATGTAACCAGTAACAGCGCAACTTATAACAAATACCTTGAAACCTCTTTTTATGGGTTTCAAGGGCGTGTATTGCTTATGCGAACTTCTTCCCTTGAAGGCCTCCATACTTTCATCAATGGACAGGAATCTGCTTGGGTTGAATGAATTTTATCATTTCAAATGATCTTGTCGACTTCGTCGTTATGCTTGGATCCAACGTTATGCGTTACGGAGACGGAAGTGACGTCATGCAGCCGCGCGGGAAGCGAGTGAGTGACGTCATGCAGCCACGCGGGAAGCAGAAGCTACTAATGGTTATTGGAGTCAGTTGAAAAAGTTCTGGGGCTTCGAGCAACGTGGGGCTTTGAGCGAAGCGAACACAAGCATACAGGGTGACTTCTAAAGAGATATACAAGATGCCATACAAGAATACAGGGTGCCTCCTAAAGAGGTGTGCAGGGTCAGAGTAAAATACAGAAGAGTTAATGATATGGAAATGAACATTGAAACACACTCCATCACAGTGTCCCTGACACGAGAGAAGCTAATATTCAAAATAAAAATATCTGACCTGACCGGGAATCGAACCCGGTACCTTCGTGTCCGGAGTCTAACAGGGTATCCACTCGGCTACCGTGGTGTACAGACAAATGCAGTAATAAAAATGTTGATAGTTTGAAAACCTGACTTTCGTACTGTCCCCGTTTACCCGGATAGTAGGCTGTCAGATATCCGCCCCCTCAATCGGATTGCCAACAATCAATCGCACCGGCTCAGCTGCACCAATGAAAATGGCACTGACAGATACTACCGAGGTTTGAACACAGAAGTTACCAAGAAAATTATTGTGGAACACACCAAAATAGACGGGGGTCCATACTTACTTTTACTTACCTCTTAAAATTTATCTCGGGGATTGGGTTGACAACAGGATCTTTAAAGTATGCTCCCACAATAATCTTGACCATGACATTTAAAAATGAACCAAAACGAAGGCAAGAACTTTGAACTGTACAAAAGCTTTATTTCAAATAAAGGGTATGACTTTAACAAACTCAACAAAATAAATGTGGCTATCAGTAGCCCATGTCAATCTGACTATGTCCTCCTAAAGGACTTGCAAAGTTATCAAACAATATGTTAGCTCCCATGAGCTCAAAATAACATAACATTCAAAACACATTTGGATTGGATGAGGAAGTCAGGATACGACACATATATATAGAGCATTTGGTTTCTTTTAATAAACATCACACTTGTATTAATAGGCGCAAGGCCAGAGTATCGACCTCACCCGCTGATAACCAGATGTCTGGCCGGCTGGTCTACTCTTCAACCTGGCGCATGCCTGTCAAATGGGGTTCACTCGTCACGCCACACTGCGTAAGAATTCCGCTTCCTTTCAAAGCTTTAAATGTCTACAAGACAACTCATATATATTGACGCAAATCTTTCAAATGCTTAACTCACATACCACTGGATTATTCTGACAATCCCTAAACTTGTTAAGTTATCATCCAAATGTTTAATCAGTATAGTTTAGAGTATAAACACACACTCTTAAATGTTTATAACAAAATCACATAAATTATTTATAACAATTAGAAATTGTTTATAATATTGTCGAAGATAATTTCAAAAATTTTAAACACGCCTTTAACATTACTTTCGTTCCACATTATTTTCAAAGATATATACATTATAATTTCCAATATAGTCACCGTGGTCTCTATATAATTCAATTACGGGGGCATTCTCCTCTCACCACGTTTTAAAAACAGTTGCAAATTGTTTTTAAACTCAGCGTTACAATTACCTCAACTCTCTTGAACACGAAATTGAATTATTACTGGCTTACTCTAGGATAGTATCTTTTCAAATTTCCAGCATTGAACTTGCCGTAAATGACATTATTCTCATCATCGTAGAGTTCATAGCAGTTGTTCCCATAGGCGTTTGTAATCCTAAACGGCCCCATGAATACATTTCCAAATTTGGGGTATATTTTCTTGCTCATATCAGCCTTGACAGGTCTGCGTAATAATACAAGATTTCCAACTTGTAAGGGTGCACCAAAACGTTTTCCAGCTACTCTTTTCAATCGTTTCTCTGCTGCTTTCTGGAGTTGTTCCTTTGCCTTGTCAATCCTCTGCTGCCTTCCTAGGTCGGGATCTCTAGGAATGTGGTTGAAAAGATTATCCCACGGCCTTTCTGGGTTTCTTCCTAGATGAAGTCGCATTGGCACTTCTCCTGTGCTCTCCTGCACTGTAGAGTTCAGACATTCCTCAATAAGGGGTACAAATCTCACCCAACCAGAATGATCATTTTGACAGAAAATTCGACAGAATTTCGAAAATTCAGCCATATATCTTTCTGAGGAATTCGATTCTGGGTAACGCACGCTTGAAAATAAGTGCTTAATGCCAAGCCTTTCCATATCCGCTGCAAATTCCACGGACGTAAACTGCGTTCCATGATCTGACAGTAGATATTCTGGTTTACCAGCTTTAGGAAATACAGCATTTTCCAGTCTGCTTACTACGTTCCTCGTGTTAGCTTTCTGCATGGGACTCATTGTAACAAATTTTGAGAAAACATCCACGGTAACCAACAGGTACTGGTTACCCTGATATCCCTTCGGACAGGGGCCAAATATATCCGTCGCCATAAGTTCGTTTGGCTTAGAAGGAATCATAGCCTTCGGTTTTCCTTTTAATAAAGCAGAAGCATACTTTGCTCTTTGACATTTGTCACATGATCGAATGACCTTGGCAATGCTGGAACGCATGTTAGTCCAGATAAATCTCTCTTTAAGAGTATTAAGAGTTGTATCTAAACCGGCATGTCCAGTTGCGTGATGAGCTACCCACACTAAATTGACAACAAGTTTAGGTGGCACGACTATTCGGAGTTTTGTATGCGCAGAGTCAGCATACTTGCATACGATGTCTCCACTCAAGACAAAGTGTCGTGAATTTCTCCGTGTAACTGCATAGTCAACATCAGTATTGTCCATGTAACCCTTGAGGAACCTGTACATTTTCCTTATTGGAGCGTGTCTCTTCTGTGACACACCGATTCGGGCTAACCTCCTAACGGTTTCTTGATCTTCTTGCTCCAATTGTACATGGTGTATCTGCACATTTTTAATAGGGTTACGTTATAGAGCATCTGCCAGTAAGTTATCTTTCCCAGGCTGGTGGACGATAGTGGCGATAAACTGTTGGGTGAACAAAGCCCAACGTGTCAATCTATCACTCGACATGTCAGTTTGCAGCATAAACTGTAGTGCTTTATGGTCAGTAATAATGATGACCTTATGTCTCAGCAGTATTTTCTTCCAGGCTTGCATTGCTGTTACAAAAGCTAACGCTTCAAGTTCTGTCGTGAAGTAGTTTTCCTCGTGTTTCTTCAACTTCCGACTAGTGAACGCAATGTAGTGCTTGTTGCCTGCCTCGTCTTTCTGGTATAAGACTGCACTAATGCCTATTCTTGATGCATCAGACTCAATATAGAACACCTTCTCAAAGTCTGGGTACTCCAGTTTCACATTATTTCTGAGCATCTCTTTTGCTTTCTCAAAAGCCTCGTCTGCAGTGATACTCCATTTCCATCTGTTATTCTTCTTGAGTAAGTCATACAGAGGAGCCATAATTTCAGAGTATCTTGGACAGTGGCTGCTAATAAATTGGCATGCGCCTACAAATTCTCTGACTTGTTTCACCTTAGTTGGCTTTGGAAATCTCGTGATCGCATCTACTTTTTTCAAGTTTGGATGATATCCATCTTTATCAATAGTATGCCCCAAGTAATTTATCTCCTGCTTCAAGAATTGACATTTTCCAAAATTCACCTTGATATTGGCCTCCCTTAAATTCTCGAACAACTTTCTCAAGTGCACTAAATGTTCTGCGGCGCTGGGTGAAGATACGATTAAATCGTCAATGTAGCAGATTACATTTTCTTTCACTTCGTCAGTGAGCTTACTATCAAGTGCTTGAATAAGTGCTGGTCCACTGTTAACCATACCAAAAGGCATTCGGACAAAGACCCATGACGTCTGGTCAAATAGGAATCCAGTGTACTGCATACTATCTTCTTCTAGCTGAACTTGATAAAATGAAGACGTCAAGTCAAGAACGCTGAAACATGCTCTCCCTTTGAATTTTCGAAGCAGATCTCTAATCTTGGGTGGTCGGTCATTTTCTGGAAGAATCTTCAAGTTGATGGTCCTGGCATCGAGACAAAGACGTATCTGACCATTACTTTTCTTCACTACTGTGATGGGGTTTATATAAGACGACGCCTGTTTTTTAATAATCCCGTCTACCTCCATTTTTCTGATTAACCCTCGTACTTCTTGATAGTATTTCTCAGGAATGGGGTATATTCTCTTTTGGTAAGGGGTTTCATCTGTCAGCCTTATCTTGTATTTATAATCCTTAATCAATCCAGGCTTTTCATCAAAAATATCTTGGAATTCCTTTATCAGATCCTCAAATTCCCCCTGAATTTCTTCAAATCCTTCAGTTTTTCTACTGGGTATTTCTGCTGAATTCTCCACTTCATTAATTATGGTATTCAAAATTTCTTCCCTAAGGTCTATTTCCAGACTGTTTTTCACGTCCTGTTTTTCTATCTCTTCTGTGATCATGTACCCATCATTAAAGCTAATACTTCTGTTCTTCATGTCAATAATAGCTCCGACCTTCGATATAAAATCGATTCCAAGCACCATATCAAAATTGATCTTGCTCACCACAATGAAGATCTGTTCATAATTCCTTCCATTGATCTCAAAGTTCAATAGCACTTGAATCTTGCACTTCACTGCCTTATCTTGGAATATCCCTCTCACTTTGACGGTAGAAACAGGTAGAACTGTCATGTTCTCTCCTCTTAGCAGACTTTGATAACATTCCTCTGAAATGATGGAGATAATTGCACCAGTATCCATCAGGGCTTTGTACTGTTGGCCATCTATCCGTACAGAAATAATAGGTAAGGCACATTGTCTTTCCTCTTTAACTATACCCCTCTCTTCTAGCAAATCTTCATCAGTCACTTCATATATCTCATTAATCGTAATCAGGTGTGGTGTGGCAATGTATTTACAAGTTCTCACTGACGTTGAGAAATCGGCGTTTTTTTTTTGGTGTTACCGACCTCAAAATTCTGCTGGCTCGTAGAAGGCCCAGGATCGATTACAACATCCTGCCTTTTCTTTTGGTTGTCGGCTTCTTTTTCCCGTAATTCTTTTAGATATTGCTGGCTTTCCTTCTCTCTTTCCTGATACTGATCGGGTGTCATAACCTGACCTTGAGGATTCTGATTTCTGTTTTGGCTCTGGTTATTCCTATTATAATTTCTGTTATAACCATTATTGTTGTAATATCTGCCTCTTCCATTGTAATTTCCTCGATTATAGTTCCAGCCTCTTCTCTGTTGATACGGTCGGTAACCTGGCGATCTGTTATTTCGAAACTGATTATTCCTGTGAGGACCTACATTGTCAGTTTTCTCCTCATCTGGCTTGTCAGTTTGTTGGACTTGGTCCATATATACAGTATTTATTTCTTTGAAGTCATGCCTTTGACCTTTCTGTACCACGTTAGGCATTGGACTTGTGTAGTCTAACCTCCTCAGTAGTTCATCCATGCTGGTTAAATCCCTGATGTTTGACGAAATAATTAGTCTCCTCACCTCCACAGGTAGCATACGAGAAATCGCATCAATTAATTGCTCCGTTGACAATGGGGGTTGCAAAAATCTCAAGCGGGATAACTGACTCGTAAAGAAATCAGCGTACCGTGTTGGAAGAGTACCTGAGTATTTTCTTGAATACACCTCCGCTCTTAACGAATTCTGCGCTTCTATGGACCAAAATCGTTTGATTAATGCCTCTGCAAACTCGTCAAAGTTACTGAATGTGTATCTAAATGCGCGAAACCATTCGAGGGGTCCTCCAATCAAAAATCTCTCCACTATCTTCATCTCTCTCTCTCTCTGGGAATGTGAGCTTCGATGAAATAATCTTTGAGGTTCCTTACATATTCTATAGGTGTCAAACTATCAGTGTTGCTGAACTTTTGTGGTTTGTCTTCAAAATTCCTGATGACCGTGACATTCCTCGGATATGAATCCGGGTAGTTTTTCCCACTATCTCGATAGTTCCACTCAGGTTCCATATTCCTCTCGTCATCTTCCTCCCTGAATCTGGATATACGTTCTTCAGGAGTCACGTCTCTCTCTTCTGGATCTAGGTTATATCTTCTGGCATAATTCCTATTGGTTTCGCAAGCCAAGCCTTCTGTATCCTTGTTAGTGATTTCCGTTAAGACTTTCTTGATTAACTCTTCTTTGTAGGTCTCCATCAAACTAGCCTCTCCTAACTTCAAATTTTGCAGTTTGCTCGTCGTTTCATTTACATCAGAGACCACTTTATGAATCTGTTCCTCTAATGCAGATTTTAATGTTTGCACATCCCGATCTAGTTGTGTTCTATCTTCAACTTGTCTCTCGGATAGCGAATCCATCCTGACGCTTAAATCTTTCCTAATCTGTACTACTTCATTGTTAATATCAATTTGAGTACTGGCAAGTTTTCTTTCAATACGTTCCTGAATTTGGGTTACATGTTCCCCACTTGACCTATTCCACTCGTCTTTCCATACTGCTACATTTGCCGTTAACATTTCTGCTATGTCTACTTCGATATCTTCTTTAAGTAATCTATTATGGTCTAATACTTGGGTTCTCATGACCTCTACATCAAACTTTAAACCTTCTAAAGACGCTGTCGTTCTAACTGACTCATCAACTAGCCTAGTCGTTAATGCACTTATATTACGTGTACAAAGGGTTTTCGAATTTTCTATCTCTTCCCTGACTTTATTTACATCAGTTTGGACTTTAGCAACATCTACGAAAACTGTGTTGACCTCTACTTGAATTTTATTTATGTCACTTTGCATCTCGTTTACATCCGAATGAATGTTATTAATATCAACCTGAACATTGGACACATCAGTTCTAACATTTTGGATTCCTCTTTGGACTTCCTCAACCTTGTCTTGGACAGTCGCAACGTCATTTTTAACAACAACTACCTCAGCCCTAGCACAAGAAATATCACTTCGGACATTAGCTACATCTAGATTCAACATTGTAAGATCTTTATGCACATTAGCAACATCAATTTTAACATCAGCAACATTTTTATGCATATTAGACACATCTATTTTAACATTGGACACGTCTGAGCGCATGTCAGTTACAGCATTCTCAATTCCTTGGGTATTAATCTGTAAACGCGACATATTATCCTCTAAGTTAGCAGAACTAGTCTGAAGAGCTTTCATATTCTCCTCCATTCGACTAGTACTCCTAGCTTCCATCTCCTTCATGCTACTATTCATGCTTGCTTTCAAGTTACCAGACAAATTACTAGCATTTTCCTCCATTCGACTAGTATTCCTAGCTTCCATCTCCTTCATACTTTCACTCATCTGCTTCATACTACTATTCATGCTAGCAGACATTTCCTCTAACATCATCTTCAAAGTTTCATCTGCCATTACAATATTATTCAAAAATTAGACTGCTGTAGGGACATACATCAAAAGAGCAAAATAACAACATTTGAGCAACACTTTTCACCATATATAAATTTGATCAATTTTCTGTCTTAAATCTAACTTATAACTACCTTATAATTAACTTTCGAAGACACTTCATGTTGAAACAAACTCAAGCACATGTTCAAATTTCACTGGCCCATTTTAAAATATCCTAACACAAATAATTTACATTTACAATCCAAATAATTTAATTTTATCTTTAATATGACTAAAATGTCATAAGCCGGTCAAATAAAATAAGATTCCAGATCATAGGCGATTTTCCTAAGTTTCCAGCCTATTTACCCTTTCTCAAGTTGTATAAGATCTGATCTTTTCTGAGTGTAATTTTCCGAATACAATGCAACATTTAATTCCTATATAATCACACTCTTAAATTCTACAATTGGCCTAGACATCTAACAAAGAATCAACCTCTTTATTTGAGTCTAATCGAGCCACACGTTTTAGGTTTGCCAATCCTACTGGCGTTCAACCTGGTGATCCACTTATGTTGAACTAGCCCCGTACGTTGACTGCGCCAATCCTTCTGTCCCCGTTTACCCGGATAGTAGGCTGTCAGATATCCGCCCCCTCAATCGGATTGCCAACAATCAATCGCACCGGCTCAGCTGCACCAATGAAAATGGCACTGACAGATACTACCGAGGTTTGAACACAGAAGTTACCAAGAAAATTATTGTGGAACACACCAAAATAGACGGGGGTCCATACTTACTTTTACTTACCTCTTAAAATTTATCTCGGGGATTGGGTTGACAACAGGATCTTTAAAGTATGCTCCCACAATAATCTTGACCATGACATTTAAAAATGAACCAAAACGAAGGCAAGAACTTTGAACTGTACAAAAGCTTTATTTCAAATAAAGGGTATGACTTTAACAAACTCAACAAAATAAATGTGGCTATCAGTAGCCCATGTCAATCTGACTATGTCCTCCTAAAGGACTTGCAAAGTTATCAAACAATATGTTAGCTCCCATGAGCTCAAAATAACATAACATTCAAAACACATTTGGATTGGATGAGGAAGTCAGGATACGACACATATATATAGAGCATTTGGTTTCTTTTAATAAACATCACACTTGTATTAATAGGCGCAAGGCCAGAGTATCGACCTCACCCGCTGATAACCAGATGTCTGGCCGGCTGGTCTACTCTTCAACCTGGCGCATGCCTGTCAAATGGGGTTCACTCGTCACGCCACACTGCGTAAGAATTCCGCTTCCTTTCAAAGCATTAAATGTCTACAAGACAACTCATATATATTGACGCAAATCTTTCAAATGCTTAACTCACATACCACTGGATTATTCTGACAATCCCTAAACTTGTTAAGTTATCATCCAAATGTTTAATCAGTATAGTTTAGAGTATAAAACACACTCTTAAATGTTTATAACAAAATCACATAAATTATTTATAACAATTAGAAATTGTTTATAATATTGTCGAAGATAATTTCAAAAATTTTAAACACGCCTTTAACATTACTTTCGTTCCACATTATTTTCAAAGATATATACATTATTATTTACAATATCAACATTTAAATTATTTAAATTATTAATTTAAGAAATACATTGAACCACATGTTCATCCGGTTGGTAATTTCATAATCGTTTCCATATAATCGACCAATGAAGGTTAGTTATACATGTAAATGTCACAATCTGGTTTAATAAAGGTTGTAATAATTATAATTATTTGTGACGGTAATCTTCATTCAAAATCTTATCTCAAATTCTTTCAAAACTCTTGTTAATTATAACAGCAAATTCATTTGATTAATTTTCAACGAAGTATGACAATACCCTCTAGCGGAAAATACTTCGCTTACAAAATAATGCACAAACTGCATTAATAATAGACCCAAAATTCATCATATATTAAAATATACGGTATCAAAATTTTCCACAGAATTTACAAAAACCTCCACTAACACAATCTTTATCATCATTAATTACTGTGGGAATCTCCTTCATTTATTTAAGGGCATTATACATCAGCGACTTTCAACATGTCCGCTGCACTATCGATTATACATTCATAGTTCCACTTAAAAATTCTTATAATCATTAATTGTTTCAAAACTGTTGTCATTTAACCTTCGTGGATTTCATTCATGAATCGAATTGAAGTAAAAATTTGCCAATCACAAACAAATTTAATAGTGAATACGCTTATATACGCCTGTCTGGTCTATCAAATTTTAAGATTAACATCTTCAAAGAATTGTAGTATAAAAATACTATCATCACACAAAGTGCGATTAAACTGTAAAATAGTCGAATAGAATCCAATTAGACTGGGAATGCAAACATCGTTATATAAATCTCTAATTGAGAAAACTCCTAACACAAGTTCACGAATTTAATGCATTCAATAATTCATAATTAAAGTTCATCTTTCACAAAATTGTCTATGATGCAATGATCGTTCATGACTGACGATAAATGTCTGTGTTGCAATCAATTCAAATACCGACTAGTATTTCCAAGATAGTCGACAACGGAATGGATTTTAATGCTCTAAAATCATTTAAATGTTCTTCCTTCGTGATGATGACAGAAAATTGGTCAAAGTAATTAAACTGGGGTAGAATTACTTTAATAAAGTGACACGCTGTCTGAATTTAAATCTGCCATGAAAATCATTAACTTACAGTCAAATCGAGACTACAAAAATAAGCCAATTACTGAAAAATCTAAATATCAGTCTCAACTGATCCAAAATCATTTAACTATGCCCATGACATAACAATGTCTTAATAAATCGTCGAAAAAGAAAAAAACATAACTCAACAAGGTGTACTGAGAATAGGAATCTCAAACAAGAATATCGGGCAAAATACATGAGGACAAAATATATGGGAAAATGGTTGCTCAAATATTGCTAAGAAACTCAAATACAATAAACGTTCACGACTACCTTATCTGCCGATTGACGTTCCAGAGGAAAATTCCCCAAAGAAGACTGTTGATGGATCCATTTCACCAAGTTAAAGCTGAGCTCCATCCTCGAAACAGGAAACAGCACCATCGGAGAATCGAACTGCTTCCTTCTCCGGAAATTGCACTGCTTCGTGAAGACGAAGCGACATCCTTCCGGCAATAATCTTCTTTGTGAGTCGGGACAACCCTGACCTCTCTTGAAAAAATCCCTGAAGTTCCAGTTGAAAATCGCCATGAAGTTTTTGTATAAATTTCCGAAGAAATATTCATATTCAGAAAGTATGAAATCATTTCCATTGCTGTTTGATAGTATTCAGCGTTGAACCACGAAACATGAGTGTAGATGTTTATTCACCACATGTTCGCTTGTGTGGAATAGCAATTAGCGAAGTTCCATGCTGCTATCTTACTCCGTTGAAATATGTCCCAATTGCATTAAGTCCTTTAGCCTTCCATCTTCTCTTCGGTTATGGTAATAGAAGAACAAACTGCCATATTAAACTGCTCCATAATACTGTAGCGTTGTGTCACAAAAGCAATCTGAAGTCTCCCTATTTCACTAGCCGTGTCAGCCGTGGCGTAGATTCTGGCTATACAAAGTGCTTCTCATGTAGCGAGAAAATCACTTTTGTCAGTCGTCTAAAATTGTCAATAACTTCCAAAATACTTCCTCGAAATTGTTCAACTTTTCTACACTCCTTACTGTAGCAATGCACAATAGAATTAGCTTATAGGCAACCGCTAACTGTTCATAGCCACTCTTGTAGACGCGTTATAATGTGCGTTTTAACTTCACCTAGTTTTACTCACAGTAAACCTGCACTGCTTGTAAGCTCGACTCTCGTTTTATGCAGTGGCTTTACCACGCGTTATAAAGACGACTCTTTCACTACTAATCTCACTCGACGTTTCACTGAAATAACTATTTGAGATCTGACGATTGAGCTATCAGACGATGGATGATCTGAGAATGAGACTCCTTTCTTCTGTGCAAGGCCTTTTATGAACTTCATGAGGGGCGTATCTATCCCTTCCATCGCGTGTTACTGCGTCATCGCTAGAAGTTCCAACTTCGTCAATACATGACGGATTTTCAAAATTCAAAAACTGAAAATAAATTTCACCAAAATTCCAGATCAATGCCTCTACTGCAAATGGATTTCCACAATTCTGCATTCCAAAAAGTAAGAAAAATACCATAGTTTCAGCAATCTCCGTCTTCCTTCAGACTATCGTTCATTGGTTCAAGCCTCCCCTCCAATAGCATAATTTCTTCCTCAGCAGAATTCCACGTTTCCTGCGACTGCGTCGTAGATCTCGGATCTTTCTCGAATAAATGCTGACGTCACTGAGAATCTCAGCTCAAGTAGCCTGCTGGCATAACGTCTGCGTCATCCGTGCTTACGTCATGACTACCCACGTCATAACTATGACAGCCATAACTTTCTTTATAATTTCCAATATAGCCACCGTGGTCTCTATATAATTCAATTACGGGGGCATTACTAAGATAGTGTATGCAGTATGTTCCTCCCAGGTTCACAAGAATGCAAACCCACACATTTTAGCTAATAGCTAATAACATCTTAGCCGTATATAGTGAGTGTAATATAAGTGCAATGACAGAAATATGGTTCATGAAAGATCATATACAACCCACACGTTAGTTATTTATAAAGAAAAAGTACCTTCAATTTGGCAAGAAGTGAGGTTTAAATCATAGATCGGGAATAATAAATAATTAACCAAGTTAGACTTCATATTTTACAAAGGGCCTATGAAATTATATTTTAGACACCCTACCATCATCAAAATATCACTGAAATAGCAATAAAATATGATAAATACATTCACTTACCGCCAAAAATGTAAACCATGCGTCCAATAATCATCCAGAATGCATTGTGGTTAAATAATCGACCAGAATAACAAAAAGGTGCTGTTCTCTCACGTAAATCACAGAAACCAAGGCGTGGCTATGTTTCCGAACAAAAACCGTTCCGGGAGACAGAATTCTAGCATATGGTTGGTTATCAAACGAAAATGAAAGAAATATGAGACCTAATACAAATGTGGTTAAATTATTAACCACAAACCTATAAAGGAGCGATCACGCTGATTGTATTATAAACTTCCCATATATCAGCTTCTGTTTTCCTCGGTATATGGATGATAACATTCTTCTTAAAATCAGGGAGTACCTGTCTCATAAATCCTACATCCAACTAAATGATTTGGGCCCAACTTCATTAACTCAGTCAGTATGTCATCTATTCCGTATTAAAAGTATTTTCGTATCGTCATTAACTTCACCATTTTCTTCCAGAACATTATTCTCAATCTCTTTACCTCTATACAAATGCTCTATGCAAGCCATCCGTCATTTAATCTATTATTCTCTATCCTGTTTTCCATCAGATTGTGAGTCTTTGGAAAAGCTGTAACTACTTTTCCAACCTTCAGACAATTTTCAGACGTCTGCACTCTGCTTTCCCAATTTCATCTCTTGAATTCTTGTCCCCCCCTTTCATACATTATTCTAATGAACAGAGTGATCACCAGCCCCTTATTTTGTTCGGTGAAAGGCAACCCAACTAACGCGTATATCATAGTTATCCTAACCAAAGGCTGTAACGAACCGTGACATATATGGAAGATCACTAACCGCATCCGTACAGGACATGGAGTTTGTGCATACAATCTGCACAATTGGGGTATGTGGCCAAAACCCTGCTGTGATTGTGGTACATCGAACCTGACCATCAGGCGCATTCTGGAATATTGCATAATAAGAGCGTACCTAGGTGACTCTAGCGACTTTTTCAGTGCTACACCATCGAGCTTGGACTGGATAAATAGACTGGACGTAAGGTTATAATAAAGTCGATATATGTTCTTGAAAGAATTATGAGACCTATTACAATGTGGTTAAATTATTAACCACAAACCTATAAAGGAGCGATCACGCTGATTGTATTATAAACATCCCATATATCAGCTTCTGTTTTCTTCCGTATATGGATGATAACATTCTCCTTAAAATCGGGGAGTACCTGTCTCATAAATCCTACATCCAACGAAATGATTTTCTTTATCGTTGTGGCCACTAGGGACCGTGACATTTCAAATCATGTTTCTTCTTGCTAGCCCACCACGCCTTCATCCTTTCAGAAAGGGATTTCTTCCATCATCCGAGTGAACATTTATCTCTTGTTCTCCGTTTCACTTCCTCTTGATGAACCTGACGGAGTTTTTGTTTCAATGGGGTTCTGAGCAGGATATCTGATTCAGAAATTTCAAACTTTAACAAGTCCTTATCCACTTCCGCCAGCCATAGGGGCATCACCTTTTAGCCTCGGAAGTATGATAATAGACGGTTGGAGAATCTACTAACTGGCATCTGAGGAGGTGGACTTAGAATGTTATACTCCGTTTCCGGATTACACTTGACATCTTTTCAATGTGGGAGTATATTTCTGAATTACTCCAGAGCTTGTAACCTCAATCTTTGAACTTAGGACCAAGAATTGTCATTATGATCTTTCTTTCCTAAACTTCACGTCTCTCGATCGGCCTAGCTGTGCGGTTTGTCAGGCATTCCGCTGCATACAGTCCTTCCGATCCTAGCACAGTTTGATAATGTCTTAATTTTGCATTCCTAGAGATTGACTTTTTATTGTACAGTTGGTGTGTGAGGCGGATGGTTGCTACGAATTTATTGACTCGTGTTGAGATGGCGAACTTTTCAGAATTATTTGGCTCGATACACTCACAATGATATTTAAACTTTAGAACTTTTAGGATCTGGCCGTGAGTGGTTTGAAGCTGAGCTGGAGGTTCTTTTATATTAGAGATTAATTGGGTTTTAATGTATGATATCTTGAGTCCTATTTGGGTTGCACAATCATGTAAGTTATTTATTGTTGAATGGCTATTTCTGGAGAGGAAGCTAACAAAGCGAGGTCATCAGCAAATGCGTGGCAATCAATATTGATATTATGTCAAGGTCTGCCTATTTGTACTTCAATAGGAAATCCTTTGGATTGAAGAACGTGTCTTCATTCCCTTATCACTCTCTCTCAAGGGCACAGTTGAAAAGCAGTGGTGATAATCCATCACCCTGTCGAACACCTGATTGAATTTGGAAGGGTTCAGAAATCTCGGATCTGTACTTTACTTTGGAAGTTGTATCAGAAAGCGTATTCTGGATTATCATTCGATTTTTATTGTCAAAACATAATTCATGGAGCACTTGGAGAAGAGTTGCTCGGTCAATGGAGTCGTAAGCTTTCTGAAAGTCTACAAAGACGATGACGAATGGTCTAGGTCTCAGTTTCTGATAACCGATTGTAATTTTTAGATTCAAAATCTGTTCAGCATATGATCTGAATTTTCTAAAGCCAGCCTGGTTGTTCTAATTTTGTGTAGAACTTGTGTTTAAAGTGTTTGGCAGGAGGGCTGAGTGGATACGTTTTAGAGGGACTCGCCCCCTGCCTTCTACCATTTGTTCTACTTTTGTGTAGAACTACCCCCCCCCCCCCCCCCCGAGCCTCTTGCAGGTGTTATATTTTTATATAGAGCTTCCTCCGCGCCCCCGTATTGTCTACTTTTATGTAGAGCATGTGTTGTGAGTGTCTGGCCTACTTGTATGTAGAACCGTTGTGTGCAAAGGGGCTGGTCGGCATTTCCAGTGTTTACAGAGTTCTGCTGGGCGCCTATACCAGGTGTAAAACTAGGGAGTGCGAGGAAAGAAAAGATAGTGTTTGGTGTTTTATGAAGTACTGCGGACACGTCTAGAGAGCAATTAAAGTGAGGGGAACTGTAGGGAGGAATACTCACCCTGCTTACCTTAAGGTGACTTAGTAGGCCGCACGCTTGCTGTGCACCGCCTCCTGCTGGGTAGCGTTCGGTGAAGATCTTAAACTAGATTCTAATCTAAAGGGATGGGCTTTTTAATCTAAGTGAAATAAAGAGATAAGCATTGGACTGTACGAAAGGGGGTTTATTGCTTATTAGTGGCGATGAAAAGAGGGGAGGAGTGAAATAATAATTAGGGGGGAAAGGAGTTTAGTAGACACGTGTTCACTCACCCCACCGTTGATACCGGTCTGCCATGATGTTGGTGGCGTTGGGACCCGGTATGGGGCGGCGCCCGTACCGGTCCGGCGTAGCACAGCTCCGATAGAGGGTAAGACTGTCGTAGAGTAATAGCGTCCAAGTAAGAGAGGCCAAGAGAGCGGGGCGCGTGCTCGTATCTTCTATTTATAAGGAAATTGTGCAGTGTGAGTCTATTCAGCGGTATTCGAAAGTTTAATGTCCGCTGTGTCCTGTCTAACCTGCTAGCTGGAGGACTTTAGGGCAATGACCTGCTGCTTCCCTTGCAGTCACGTTGCTATGCCGTTATTCCCGTCTAAGTAGCTTGTATGTAGATATAGGCGCAGTCCTTGTATAAGGGCTGGGGCTGGATCACTGGTACTCGGCTACTTGTGAGTCTAGTTGTTCCTCGGCTCTAGTGAATAAGGCTTGAGAGAGGATCTTGTAGGTGATTGGAAGGAGAGAAATGCCCCGATAGTTACTGACGTCTGACTTTTGACATTTTTATGACGCGCATGAATAACAGCTGCGGTCCATTTAGTTGGTATCTCGGTAGTTTTCTAAATCTCTTGGAGAATTAGCAAGAGAGGTTCCAGTGCGCTATCATCCAGGAGCTTCCAGTGTTCTGCGATTACCGAGTCCTCGCCCGGGGATTTGTTATTTTTTAGTGAAGTAATGATCTTTCGCAGCTCTGAGAAGTCTGGCGGAGAAGGGTGTGGATTACTTCGAACTGAATTCCAAATTGGAGTGAAAGTCGACTCCGGTGGATCACAGTTGAGAAGGTGTTTAAAGTATGTAGCTAAAATTTGACAGTAACCATTGTCACTGTGAGCGATCTGGTTGGTGATCGGGTCATGGAAGCACAAATTAGGAGGATTCTATTCTGTTAGATTCCTCTTGAACCTTTGGTAGACATTTCTGGAGCTATGCTTCTGTAAATTCAACTCGATGTTGGTCAGTTCGTTTTTGAGGAATTGTCTTCTTGCGTTCTGAATAACTCGAGAAGTCCTCTTTCTCGTTTCAACGAAGTGTTCATATTTATTCTGTGTTTTGTGAGATTTCCAGAGAAGCCAAGCTCGATTTCTGTAATTCAGGGCTTCATCACATTGTAAGTTCCTCCAAGGGTATCAAGGTTTACGTGTTTGAGGGGCAATTTTGAGAGCTTTTTTTACCATGGAACACTCCAGTCGTTCAAAGTCTGGTGAGGTTAGAGTGGGGATTTTTTTCTGAGAATTCGTTCTGAAGTAATTTGAGTTTCTCTGTATCGGATCGAAGAATTATCTGTCTGCAACTTTTCCGTGTGTTTTCCGGAATGAATTTAAACTTAATTTTAGACATGCATTGATCCGAGTCAAGATTGGCACTTCGAAGGACTTTGACATTCTGTATTTCTTTAGACGATCCGACAGAAATGGCTACATCATCTAGTTGAAATTCTCCGAATGTTTGGAGATGTCCATGTAATTTGCTTCCGTGGTAGATATTTGAATACCGTGGACTTTAGCACTATTTTGTTATTCCCACAGAGTTCAATTAAATGTTCTACATTTCGGTAGGTTCTGTATTTTCGATCTGTACCAATTTGAACATTGAAGTCGCCCAGGAAAACTATGGCATGTGATTTAGGAATTTTAGATAGGATTTCCTCCAATGTTTCCCAGAAGATTTTCACAGTCTTCGGGTTCCATTTGTTGTCTTGGTTGATGGGTGCATGAACATTCACAACCGTGTAGACTGTATTGGCACATTTGACACAGCGAGTGGATAGCCTATTGGATATGGGGTTGAAGCTGATGATTGATACGAGGATTTTTTTTACTAACAATGAAACCTGTGCCAAGCTGAGGAGCTCCTTTGAGGATTTTCTTGTCAGTTTTGCTTTTGATGACTCTGAAAACCTGAGTTTCGAGTGAATCGTTATCTGTGTAGCGTGCTTCTTGGATCGCTGCTATCCGATGTTTGGTGAGGGTGTCTGTTAAGTGTTTGAGTTTGCCGACTTTGAGAAGTGAATTGGCGTTGAGGGTGGCACAAAAGTTCACAACATTGCACTTGAGTTTGGATGTAACAGATAGTTCAAGAGACTCCGACTTCTCCTTCAAGCATGAGGGTGCAGACTCCCCAGAATCCTGTCTGCTTGCGACTCCCTGGGAACCGGTGGATTGTCTACCACCTGGGGTAATATTTCCGTTTGATGCTTCATTTTGAGCATTTGAGAAATGTGCCCAGGTTTGGGAGTAGACCTTACTCTACCCAATATACATTTAAATTTGTTAGCGTCAGAGGGCCAAAGTTATTATTGGCCACTGTTTTACGGCTTTAAGCCATACCTCTTCCTTTCTCCGGGCTTGGGACCGGCAACAGCAACTGCTGAGTTACTCAATCCATCCAGCAGATGCTGCAGGCGGAGATGTTTGTACATTTTATTATTATTATTATTGTGTTCTATGTGTAATGCAACACGCTAAATAAAATAAGCCCTAACATGACCTGCTCTTTCTCAGCCTTAGTAATACTTTACCGTTGAGTTCATGCTCGTGGTTATAGTGGAAATTATTAGCAGCAGTGTTGTTTCAATGACCTCAAATATAATGCATGGTAAAAACGATCATAGATCCGAATATCATCACCTCACGTTTGGACAGGAAGTGTCTACAAATATATTCTATACGTGCCAGCGATACACCATGGCTCTCAGTAGCTAAGGTGGCTAAATCAAGCATTGCTGAAATAACGTAAGAATAGCTGTTAGTTAGAACTTTCGAAGCCCGAGCTAGTAGATATTTTTTTGCTTAATGTCGTTTATAGTGGATTTAGTATGTGTGCATATCTACCTGTTCCAACAAGTGATTTTTTATTTGGTCCTGAATAGGACCTTATTTATCTGATGGTACGTAGCCAGGTTGGACGTCGACATAACGATCTGTAGAACGAATGCAAGCTACTCTGTATATTCAGGGTAGCAAGTGTTCGAAATATTAGCCACCTCAGTTTAAAGGAAAACTGAGACTCACTCAGGCCGCCGCAAGTTTCAAGTCTAAGCCCTCTGTAACACAAGGTTGGAAACCATTCCTCATTCTTACGCTGTGTCATGTCAAAGCCCACTGTACCCCCGAGATAAGCACAGCCTGTAATCTTACGTTTGACAAATATAAAATAGTATTACTTGATCCACTTATGAGAAATACCGTTGTGTAGAGTTCATTAGACTGGTAACATGACTTTTGTCACTAAATATAGGCTCAGAGAAACTGACGCAGTAGAAAAGAAGCTAACAACTGAATGAGCCTGCTGAATTAATTTTCAGGTTGGATTATTTTTATACAAACAAAATGAAGTGTGTTAATGCTTGTGGAAGTGATTTTCAAATATTTATCATCTACTCGTGACCAACTTAAATCGTCCTGGAAGTGTTTTTCCGTGGCATCCGTCTTCTACTCCAGATAATATGCCGCGAGTATATCACACGATTCGTAATTCTCATTACTCCATGACAAAATGTTGTTTCCGCTACTTATGATGCTCAGGTGAATAGCGCATGCGATCGAGCTGGCGGTGGCTGCACATTTTAATGCCATCTCAACAAGAGAAAAGAACATATGCCTGTCGACTAAGGAAAGGATTTGAACCCATAAGAACGTTTTAGATTAAAAGAAGTCAAGTGTCCAGCGCAAAATGTTGTCACTTTCTATCTTTGCGTAGTGTGTAAGCATCCGTGGCTGAAATGGTAACGCGTTGGACTGCGGATGGAAAGACTTGGGGTTCGTTACATGTTAGGGGGAGAGATTAATAATTTGTTTTCGTTACGTGTTTTCGTCTGTGTCGACCGCTTTACCGATGTCTTACTACAGAAATGATACAAGAAGTTACAGTGACCGTAATTATTGAGGATAGGGCACTAGTAATATTGCGAGTAGATGCATTTCCCGGTTGGATTTCATGAACGTTGCGTAGTGATCGAATCTGGTATTACACGAAACATCTTAATATGAACGCCTCAAATAGAGTTATCTTCTTTCTTTTGGAATATAATAACAAGATAATACCAAGGGAATTTCTCAGGAACACGTAAACTGACAATCAGAATCTCCTTCGATATGTTGTTGTTGATGTTTCATTTGAGGGGCTAGAACATCGCGGTCAATTAGCCCCGTGTACTTGGGTCTGGTTGTGTAGAAGTTCTCTGATAACCTGTATTATAGCGGTGTCTGTATTAATGTGTCTATTAGAAAATCCGAATACGAAGTGGGACTTTGCACTTTTCAAAGAATCCCTTTAGTGTACTGTAATTATAGTGTATGGCACTGATAAATAAACATGAAATGAAATGAATTAAAGTGAGGATTGGGAAAGTGGCAAGTAAGAAACCACCCCGGCATTTGCTTGGTGTAGAAGTGCGAAACCACAGAAAACCACTTCCAGGCTGACTAAGGTGGGAATCGAACCCACCTGTGCTCAGGTTTGGCCTACGGGGCTTAGTGTACCCCGTTCCACCCTTCAGAGCAGCAGGAAATTTCTTGTCAGAGCCGGGAATCGAACCCGGACTTCTGGAGCGACATGTTATGTTAATATCCATGTCAGATTGATTAACTTCCTGCCATGACAGGACACGAGGCATAACCTGCTTAATCGATTTTATTCTCATTATAAATCTGCAGAATTCAACGTAATTTTCACAGGAATACATCGTAATAAATGTGGCAATGTGACTTAGTAGGTGTGGCTCAATATCACATCCCCACAAAAATAGAGCACCGGCTGTCGTTCAAAAAGTATGCCTATGCCAGGATTTAAAGTACCGTTCTCACCCTCCGTGTCCGCCAGGAACTTACCGATTCAGCCACAACTGCAACGTGGAAACCACGCGCTGCACGTGCACTAGTTACAGTGGCCATCCCACCTCAAACGTTATTATCCATGTCAAAGTCTTCATTCATGGTTTATGATGTTCATTTAACTTTCTACCTTTAAAGATCACGGAGCATAACTATTAAAAAGAAGATATTACTTGTATGTGTGTTCTTTCAAGGATCAATACATCTCATGTTAGTAAAATGGACCTTAGAATGTGGTGCGGAAATCTCCATGGTCGTTTCTTTTTTTACTAGATCTATGGCTCAATTACATTGCTATCACACTGGCAGACCGCAGAGCAATGTCGACCATCGGGAGAAATGAAATGTTAGTTGGGTTTCATAAAACAAAATAATAAGGGTCTTGTGAACCCCTCTGCATATAAGTTATATCTATTTTATATCAGCGGGATTTTCTTTGCCCTGCGGAACTCTCTTATAAACCCTCTCGGCTCGACTTCATTTCTGTCGTTTCCAATTTTAGCCGTGTTTATACAATTCATTATTACCCTGTAATATTTATTTACGTATTTCATGTTGAGTAGGTTGCCTAAATGGTGTATAGCTGGTAGCCAATTTTCCCTTCAGATTGATACGTAAAATACCACGTAAATAGCAGTTCCAATCTCGCCTTGTGACAATCATTCAAGTTCAAATCATACGGGTTCAGTACCCATACTGAATTAATAGTGGTGGTTACGATTCATGCTGTCCTCTTGCCCGTAATCACACATCTCGTTATATTACTCCGGTTTAGGGAGAGGGACCGATGTCATTCGTCACCTAACACAAATCATTTTATTATATAGATTAGAAGACCAGTTTATTGCTCTGCTTACTCCGCCAAGGACGGTCCCAAGCCCGTCTAAAAATGGAGGAGTTTTGAAGAGGATATCTCGCCCCACTCTGGAAAGCCTAATTAGGGAACATCTAACTCCACATCTGTGAGCATGGGCACGATGAGGAGGCAGCCCCTCCACCATGATAGGGTGCAGTGGGCCTATCACTCACATATCTGAACGTATTCGATTACTGAAACTGCAACAGAAAATAACCGGATTGATAAACAGTCGACGATTTTTGGCATGAAAATGATTTCGAAAATTGGATGCCAGACAGTCAGGCTAAAGCAGGTCTGCACAGAAATGAGAAGCTACCAGTTAGACATTCTAGGATTGAGTGAAGTGAGGAGGAGAGGAAGGCGACTGGCAAATCCTGGGCAGACATGCAGAGCCTTGCTGGAAGAAGAAATCAGTGGAGGAATTTTGTTGCAACTCTTGGCTCCGAGAGGTGACATACGAATTAAGTCTAACACAAATCATGTTATTATTAAGAAAAGAAGACCAGTTTATTGCTCCGCTAACAGAAAACGTTTTTTATAACCTCTGCGCCTCAGGATTCGAGAATAACGCAATTATTGCCTGAAGGCACATGTGTACGGAGGGAGTTCATGTGCTGCAGCAGGAGCGAGAGGGGAGGAATGTGACAGTATTGCACGTGAGTGCGTCTCCCACAGTAGCAGTGGCCCTCCTTCTCCTCCATTCATTCTTTTATTTGCAACTGGGGGTGTCTCTCCGGTGGCCAATTTCGGTATACATAGCAAGTAAACAATTATACATAACAATTAAATAGAAAATAAACTAGAGTATTTACGTAAATCGTCAGTCCTTTCTGAGCCTTGTAAGTGCTGAGTTGGCTGTTTGCAACCACAGTGCTGATTTTTTATTCGCACGCGAAGAAAATTGTAGAAGCCGTAGTTATTACTTATCAGCGGAGTTTTGAAACGTGTTAAGCTTTTGGGTCATTATTATTACAAATGCAAATTCAAGGTCTTATATCTATATTAATTGTTATTCTTAGACATATTAAACTCTTTATGCCCAACATCTTTAAACCAGGCAAAGGGCCAAAAGTACAATTATTGTCTAGAATCAGTGAGCAAGTAATACGTGTGGCTTCTTACTGGTACAGCATTTCATATTCTATGATCAGAATTCGCAACAGGTGCCTGTTGTTCTGCCAGGCTTGTATACATCACGGATGAACTCCAGCTGTAGAGGACACACTTTGAGACTGATTCAAAGTGATCTGTTAGTTACTTCTGGAAGAGAATGTACTACATCATGCCCAACAGATGCCAGAACAAGTCAGAAATCGACTTGGAACCTAACAGCGAATGGATAATATAAAACAAAATTCTAATGCACCGTCTCTAGTCGGGCGTAGCAATGAACGGGTTAAACACACCTTTATGTTTGGGAGAAGGCTCTAAGATTGCAGCAGGTAGAGAGTTCAAGTTATGAATGGCGCGGTTTACCTAAGAATATTGTTACGGCCCAGCCTTCAATCAGGCCTAAACTCCAATTTACCCAAACCACATAATACTAAAGCGTACAGCGCTGTCAGTGCTTACATGAGAAGCAACATTGCCTCACGATCATAACACTGAAGGCGCAAGATTTCAACACTACTGCAAACAATTATACGCAACATTGGAAATACCGCTGACGACTCATGACCCACAAAGCAACTCCCAATAAATAAGGAAGGATCCCACGAGGCGAAGACAGACCCAGTTGGACGACGGAGAGAGTGACGGCAGGCACCCTCCGATGTGGGTCGGAAGTCCCACGGGGCCCAACAACAGCTCTTCTAGACTTCAAGACCTGACCTTTAAAGTGAGTGTGCTTCAGCTATCCTTATTCCCTTCCCCCAAACCTCTCAACACAGACCTGTTACTCCACTGCAAATTAACACTCAATTACCTCTGAACCATGGGTTCTTATTCACTTATTTTGCATGTTAAAGTCAGCCAACTTTTCATCCTCTCCCCTTCGTAATCCGCAAGACCTTGCCGTCCCCGCGTCCAGCTGTTCGACTTCCAAGTCAGCATTCAACATGCATCGTCACTGCTCGTGGGATGACCATGCAGATACTTCCAACATGACTTTACCTGTGATCTTGCTTCCGGGCGCTAAGCGCAATTCCTTAACGAATTTAATACGACGTTTCCCACTGCGAAACGACTCCACGAGAACACCCCAAGCGAGTGACCTACTTATTGGGATATCGCTCTTCAAACCCCTTGTGGTATTGCAGGGGTTATACGGCAGATAAAACGGGATTTACACGATCTTAAATACCTCTCGCACGCCAAAAACAAATCCTCTATAATCAAAACACTGTCCAAAACATTCCCCCTGCCCCTTCAGACACTAGACTCACCGCCGCCTACCCCCATGTCCTTCAAAGCATTCTAAACATCAACACAAACCCAGCATATCCCTCGCGAAGACAACACACACCCGCTAGGTTCAAAACACTGGTGGAATAGCACCTGGCCTGAACTACGTTCAGCAGGATCTCGGACATAGCTCCCCCTAGCCTCTTCATGCTTAAAGCACACCCGTACAAGAACCAAAACAACCCCTTGAATATCATCCACAACCCCCTCACACACAATTAAATACACCGACATACAACACCAATCAGGGATTCAACAATGAACAAAGATCACCGGAGTCATACTAGACAAACAGAGAAATCCAACACAATCTTGCAATCCCTTACAATCTCTCATACCCTTATAAAAGGCTATCACACACCCAATCCAGTCCCACACATGACAGGCAAACATCCCTTCACATTAAACACACTCAATACGTTTCATTACATCCCAACGCCCAGACACGAACACGAAGGACAGCAAACCCATAACATAAGGGAAAATCACATACACACAAGGGGAGAACAAATAAGCTTCGAGACAGAGACTATGTATCCTTGCTTTGTATTACTGACCTATCATAATTTATCCTTTTGCCGTTTGGGCACCCAAAGGAGGGTGTGAGAGTATTGGTAAAAGACGATGACACTCTCATTTCTTCTTTGGAGCTGCCTTCCGTGGCTTAGGTGCTTTAAATTTAGATTTTTTGTCTGCACCTTTGCCGCCTCTGTAGCCTTGGAATGAGACTTCTTTGGCTTAGGGGCAGGTGCAGCACGCTTCTTCTCGGCGGTTTTCTTGGAGATGGCCTTCTTGGCGGCTGCTTTCGCCCCGGACGTCTTGGCCTTAGGAAGGCGCATCTCTTTAGGGGCAGCACATCACAGGTCTTCTCGGGCTTGGCTGCCGAGGTGACCTTGATGCAGTTGGAAGCTTTCTTGCCTTTGGTCTGCACCAGTTCTCCAGAAGCGACAGCAGCGTTCAGGTACATCTTCAAGATAGGGGTGAGTATCTCAGAGTCCACCTTGTAGTTGGCCGAGATGTGTATCTAGGTGACCTGTAGAGATGACCCATGACGTTCCTTGGCCCTGCCCGCCATCTCGGAGGATTTCGGATGTGTGGGCTTGGTGCAGCGCTTCTGGGAGGCAGAAGACTTTCTCTTGTTGGGGAAGAAAGAGTGTTCGGTTTAGTTTACTGACAGTAAACTAAAGTATAGACTGAACGTCAGGTCAGCAGTGGCGGCCGACAGACTCTTAGGCCGGGAGGGCGATCACAGTATTTTTCCCCGCACCTCTTCATAAATTGATAGAGGACAAAAAGAGTAAAATCGAGTTACTTTTATATGCAATGAAAATATCGCGTTTTTATCATTTAGTATTACAACTATGATTTCATATGGTAACAACACTGAGAACCTGATGTGAAAATTACATATAAACGAAAACGCAAAACGTGAATCCCAGGGAGCTTGTGTTTTGGGTCTTTTTCTTTATCATAGCATTATCCTTGTGAGCTCAAAACTTGACAAATCCCAGTTTGCATGAATACACGAATTAAACAGCGATTTATCCAGTACATAATAACATAGAATACCGTATACAATATTATTCTTTTAATAACTCCAAACTCAAGCCTAAAGCGTTGGCTGTTAAAATGTGGACATTGGATTATCACTTGAATTCGGCATAGAACAAGAGTTTTTTTCTTTTAATATTCAAATTTGGAAATATACTTTAATATGCAAATTTGGAAATATACATGTGCCAGTAACAATCAATGCCAGTCTTCGAGCTGACAGATGAATTTTAGGAAAATGTACCTCCCGAGTCACATTATGTTTCATTTTCATTCATTACTAAACTGTTGAACTGCTTTTTACTCTGATAGATCACTTAACTTTCTAGCAGAGAGTGAATTTAACTGCAAATTAAAAACGGGAATAATAATAATAATAATAATAACGTGGCAGGAGTTTAAGCGTAACATTTATTACACATTGACAGAGTTTGAGAATTCTTGTCCAACTCTTTACTTTTACAGTTTTTAGTTTGAATACGGTTATGAATGCAATGACGTAAAACATACTGGTTATGTCAGGAAATAAAAGAAAATCTTGCAACAATGTTTTTCCATAGGATATATCATTGTTGGCAATACACAAACTATGAAAGATAAGAAAATTACCAGGACAGGAGAATGTTCAAGTAAATAGACCTACCTTAATTGACTCTCTTGAAGATGAAGTCCATTCGCCGCTCTTTTTGCTCAGCAAAGTGGTTTATTACAAGCTCATTGAAGTCATTTGTGACCAATAGGTTCTTCTCAATAGAGCACATAGCTAAAGCGCACAGACGGTCTTCTTTCATTGTATTCCTACTAAAAGTTTTTATTCTTTTCAAAGTTGAAAAGCACCTTTCACTCTCTGATGTTGTCATGGGAATTGTGCATATAATTCGCAAGAGTTTTACTGTCTCAGGTAACACTGTCGCAAGATTGTTTTCACAAATGCAGGAAAGAAGTGTTAAGGCACCAGATGCATTTTCAAACTCATTTCTGCTGTATAAAACTATTAATTCCTGCCTGAGTTCAAGTGGATTTAAAGTGAATAACTTAGCGACCATTTTACATTCAGAGTCAGGAAACGACACTCTAAATTTTGAAAATAAGCTGGGCTGGAATAGCTTCGCTGCTTATAAATGCTCATTAAAACCGAAATGATCGGCAATCCCAGTTAAAATTACGTCGCACACCTCTTTTGCCACGACCCATTTGCTGCTGTCAAATCGAGCACGCTTTTCACTAGTGCCCGGGTTTGAACAACACACGCTATGCTCTGCACCCCACTGATCGAGAGAATTTCTAATATTCTGAATCGAGGACTTCAAGGTAGACACGTTCTTCAGAGCCTTTACACTGTCAATTTCCCTGTGCTGAAGTTCATTGAATAAAATATCAGCATGTGGCATAATTTTACTAAAAAGTTCGAGCCAAAAGAGAAAGTCCTGATCTTTTAAAATGTTTCTCAAACCTGTTGCTTTTCTGGTTGTCGAATAGTCATTACTGTCATCGTCCACAATCTTCTCTAGACACTCAATAAGTTCATTTTTGTAAATGAAGACAGTTCATACGCATCGTGCCCTAAAATTCCATCTAGTGGCGGCATTTTTCGGGATCCGTTTCTTGACGATTTCTTCTAGTACGGCTGTCCGTTTGGAAGATTTGGAAAAAATGAGGAAAATCTTTCTAAATTACTAAAAAATATTTTTACCTGCTTATTTTGGATTGCACAACGCTCGATGATCAAGTTCAATTGGTGAGCATAACAATGAACAAAGTGCGCATTTTTGTACACGACCTTCATTCTTGCCTGTACACCCGTGTGTTGCCCGCTCATAACACTCGAACCATCATAACTCTGAGCTATTACTTTTTCAGGGAACGTATTCACCTTCAATTTCTCTAGTTCGGCAAATAAAGCTTGACTAATTCCATCTGCAGTATGATCTCTGGGCAGCACGAAGCTAACGAACCTTTCGTTAATTTTGCCATCCAGTTCATATCGCACAATAAAAACAAGCTGAGACAATGTAGCACAGTCAGTGGTTTCGTCAGCCTCGATCGCTAAATATTCTGTCCGAGATATTTCGTCACTGATCAACTGAAGGCACACAGAATAGATTGAATCGAGAAGCTCGTTCTGTATGGTTTTAGAAAGTCCCAGAAAAACACGACTATTTGTTTTTTCTATGTGCTCTTTCATGGTAGAGTCTAACTCGGCCATTAAACTAACCAACCCACGAAATATTCCAGGATTGTCGGATGAATCGGTTTCATCGTGTCCTCGCAGTGCGAGCTCAAATTTTCCACAAAACTTAATGCAGTCGATCAGTTTACTGAGTATGTAACGGTTTTTAGAGACGTCCTCATTGAACTGCTTAATTTTCAGTCTATACGCACTGTCTAACTGACATCTGATGTCTACCTTACCCAGCATCGCAAACTCAATGCTATTGTTTATATGCTTTTCACTAGATTTATGTTTCTTAACTTTATCATTCAAGTGTTTTAAGTCCGTAACACCAGCTGATGTCCACACAGGATCGCCAGAATTCATAGCCAAGCATGTGAAGCAAAAGAACGCGTTTCTTATCTCACATCCGCACAGCCAGTCTGCATGATTGTACAATGTGCGATTGAATTTTCTGGTATAACCAGCTTTGCTTTTGCAAGGGTTCTGAACCTGTGAAATGACTAAATCAGGTTTCGGAGGTCCTAACCTTTTTAGTTCTAATTTACTCTCAAAAGAAAGTTTTCCGCGATTTAAAATAGCGTCCACAGAATCCTTTTTGAAATGAAGAAATACTTAATCACGCTGAGTTTCAACTCTAGAGCACAGCCGTAACAAGAATTAAAAATAATTACGGTGCCGTATTATTATTATTATTATTATTATTATTATTATTACGGTATTATTTTTTTTATTTTATTTTTATTATTAAGCACCGATAGAGAAATCACAGAGTATCACTTTCGCCACAAGCACTTCCAAACCACAGTCGCACCGGTAATTTTAAATAAAGACACTACGTACAAAGTATAATGACTTACCAACACCGAGATTGCAACTGCTGAATATTACCACCGCTTTAAGACTTTCCAGCACGAAAGCGAAATAGCTCACTGGTGCCAACCTCCACTAACCGCAGGATGCTAACGAGAGGTCCGTGTTGCTTCATCATTGCAATTTGAATCGAGATCCCTGGTCTCAGATGCTGCAATTTAATATAATTATATTTTTTTGTGTTCAAAGATAAAGATAATGATACTACATCATAGATTATTGTTATTTAATTTTAATTTTTATTATATTCAACCATGGAGATTTCTTTTATTCATCCATCTACTTTATTTGCTAATGGGGTAATTCCCCGGCTGGGCGCATGCAGTAGAGGGGTGTGAGAGGAAATGCTGCTGCTGTTCACTGTTGTCAAACCTGTGTCACAGCGGGTTGGGATCAGGCGACAGTGCTTGTCTAATGGAAGTTCAGCGTGCGGAAGCTGACAGCTGAATGATAATAATGACACATCTGACAACCCTGAACGACCTACTTCTTATTGGCTTCTGATGCTAGTCACAAGTTTTCTTACTAACCAATAGTAGTAGATACTGTTGCATGACGTCTAGAGTAGCGAGGGGAGATGACGTATTTACCTGTGCTACAGAGCTGTTAAGGACTCCGCCTGGCTTCAAGACAACTGCCCGCACACCGCGACCACAGATTACCCCTCTGGCAGCCTGAAATCGCACCAGTCTCCATACTCCCGCACGTCTCAACCCCCCTCGCCCGAGCACAATCTTAGGGCGGAAGGCCAAGAGTCCGTAACTCCATACTGACCAGTGTGCTGTGGTGTGCTGCGCGCTGACAAAGCGTGATACCACCAACACAGTCTTCCTGATTGATAGAGCTACATGTAATTTTCTTAGCATTATTAGAATTCAATTTTTGACTTAAAATATCAAGAGAAAATGTAAATTCCTTTTCGTTCTCTAGGAAGGACACCGTCCTGGAGTCCTTATGGGCCAGCCGTTACTGCAGGTCAGACCGCGCCGGCTGTCAGGTGGCCCGAGTGACGGTAAGTTGGGGACGTGCTTCCTAGCCCCTTTAAGGTGCTCCGTCTGCCCCTTTGAGACACCTAGGCATCCTGGTCGGGATAGGAAGGGACAGCCAAATGTTTGGCACTTCTCCTTACTCGAGAGAAATGCTTCCTTCTTAGTTTCTGCCGTCCTGGCTGAGGTGCGTTTGATGGGTAGTATTTCACCGGTCGCCTCTCCTTGCCAACATTTAAGGGTGTCAGGATCCGTCGTGACGCCCCCTGAAGAGACTCCCACTCACCAGCCCGAAGCTTCATCCTTCCTCTAGCCTCCAAGTAGGAGGAGAGCCTCCCAGTACCCGTGAAAGCAGAAACCATTCGGCCTTCAGGTTTATTTCTACAGATGGAAGGAAACCTACAGTAATCTGCTCTCGCAACACTGCTTGAAAGAAACTATAAGACTAAGGATCTAAGTTGGGGAACACCCCCAGGGAGTTCCAGGATAATTGCTTCCTAGTTAGTCCTGTATCATTCCGAAAGGCCCAGCCTCCTGATCAGGGTGAGCTAGCCTCATCTAGAACTACTCTCGTTCCTTAGGGCCCTCCTCCTTGATTTGAAACCCTTAGTTGGGACTAAAGGAATGAAAGTGAAGTCTTCTGGAAAGTAAATTCGCCCTGGCATCTCTAACAGAGTCATATTTGGCCTGCAAGACAACCAAACACTCTTTACTTCGCCTTAATTAGAGAGACTCCTCACAGAGGCACCGAATAAGTATTCGAACCCGGTCCTGAAAGAGTGAGGTGAATACGTTAACATTCAGGATGTTACACTGCCACGTGAGGCCGAAGAGGCTTGTGAGCCTCTCGAGCAGCTGAACCTGTATCTGTACCTCCCGAGTAACGAACCTACAGCCATCCTCCTTTAAAGCTTAGGCCCTAAGTGTGAGAACATCTCCTTAGTCGTTATTTGTTTGCCCAAGAGCAATGATACGTTATATGAAGTGCATTTCTGTAAATGTGGTTAAGTGTAATGTAAGGAAGGGCATTCAATGAGAATATGTATGACTAAGTAGAAGGAGGAATGAATGAGTGAAGGAGGGTGATTAAGAACTGTCTGATTGATATTATTCCTACTAGCTTAGTTTGTAAACAGTGTGTGTATTCCCCCTCCCAAAATCCCTCCCTCTTTAAACTCTCTAGTCATAACCTTATTAAAATAAATAAGAGCATATCTCTTAATGAAAGCACTTTGTGGCACGTGTCTCCACATATACTCTAGTAAAGCCTTCACAATGACACAAGTTATCAGACACCTCACACAAACTTTTAAATAGTAAATATTGGAGAGAGTAGTAGCCTCGAAGCCTGTAATTTATATGCAGCTGTCCCAATCAACATACAAGTACATAGCAAGGACCTAACCAGGAAATGTAAAATCAGATCTTGCTTTCAGCTGGCAGAACATATGGGAAGGCTGTAACAAGGCCTGTGCCTCTTCCTCGCTTTACTACGTCCAATTTTAAGCGATTGGGTAACAAATTAGGGCATCTTTCAACTCACCATAGGAGGGTAGGCTAGAACGAAGGTTCATTTAAAGCCTCGTAGGAAGAATTCCTACAAAGCGAGATGTTATTTTATGCCAAGCCAGGCGAATGAAAACGACATAGGTATCATGGACACGGACCGCATTGTGGTACTGAGTATTATTAAAACCGTTGCCTAGGACCTGACGAGTTAGAATTCAAAATTGTCCCCACAAATACTGTATATCTGAGCACCCAGGTTTTATTTTCCAAGAGTTATGTGCGGTTTACTTCTCGCGAATTGAACGGCCGTCTTCCTACGTGTATTAATAGCTGCAAATCTTTGCCATGACGTCATCTTTTAACGGCAGAAATAACCGTCACAATCCGCCATTACGAGCGCCTTTGTGTTTGAACTACAGGCTACTAAAAAGCAATTAGAAAAGTCACTCGCAATTTCTAAGAAGACAGGAATTTACGAGAACTTCAAAGAAAGATCCAGAAATAATGAGTTGGGTATAAAGTTTAATCCAAACCCCGAGTATAGATATGAATTGACACTCAAAATCTTCACTGCTTTTAAATTGAGGGTTCGGTAGCACTGACCGAACGGCGAGTTTCACTTTATATTCTGATATATCTCTCTTTAGGGTCAGATGACCTAGCTGTTTCTCCCCCTTAAAGCTACAATAATTGTTATTCTCATGGCAGAAAGATCCTCGTAACCTTTGGGAGGGTGAAGAAGCTATTTGCCGTTACGACCGTAAATACGAAACTCGTCATTTCTTTGAATTTTTAGTTTATACATTTACGTGGGTATATCTAGTATCTTTATTCGGCCTTTCGTAACATCTAAGGCTAGCTGTAGGGTTATATATATATTTGTTATCCCCTTCAGGGCACTCAGGTCATCAGCCCGGTGCACTCGAGTAATGCTCAAGCCAACGGTTGACCTCCGGAGTAGTATCTTGTCGTAAAGCCCTTTCTAATGCTTCCCTCTCCTCTCACCCACCTTTCCCCTCTGTGTAGTAGGTCTGTGTGTGAGTGATGATAACCTGCTTTATTGTGGTGTCTGTGTATTTGTAAGTCAGGTGAGGATTGGGAAGGAGGTGGCTGTGACCTCATGTTAAGCACCGTCACAATAACACAAGTTATCAGACAAACTTACTTACACACACACAGCCTAGTTTAAGGGGCTAATCAACCTTCTAAGTCGATGCCCCTCTCATAATAAATTACATCTTCTAAGCTTATAATATTATTATTGGATCTACTGTGGGCAGAATGGATTTCTTTCTATTTTCGCCCTCCGAATACGTGCTTAGGCTTTACATTAATTACCGGGTTGACCGAGCGGTTGAAGGCGATCGAATTTTCTCATAGGAAGCGAGGGTTCGAATCCCTTACCTGCCAGCTCAGCATTGGTTGGTGACAGTCAATGTACTTTCCCTTTCCTTACGATAGATAGAGCTCTCATATATTTACGTGGGCGTCAGGTTACAAGGTTAGGTCTTGTAAGCGATAAACATATAATAGATAAAACATAGAGGAGCACTGCGGAACTCTGCCTTCTCGAGCCGTAGGGTGAAACTATCACCAACATTCGATGAGAGGCAAGATCAATATACTGTAACCTGCAATATTAAAAGAAGATACCAGCAAATCTATTAGAAATGAATTTAATATCAGAGTGAATTGATGTAAAATTTATATATAATTGAAATATGGTATCAACTTGTACCAGGTCACAGTATTAGCTCACCAGGGATTCGTGTTTAGACAGCGTTACCTTCGCTTCGGTAATCCATTATCTATTTGTACCAGGTCATAGTATTAGCTCACCAGGGATTCATGTTTTAGACAGAGTTACCTTTGCTTAGGTAATCCATTATCTACTTGTACCAGGTCATAGTATTAGCTCACCAGGGAGTCATGTTTTAGACAACGTTACCTTCGCTTAGGTAATCATTTATCTACTTGTACCAGGTCATAGTATTAGCTCACCAGAGATTCGTGTTTTAGACAGCGTTACCTTTGCTTAGGCAATCCTTTATCTACTTGTACCAGGTCATAGTATTAGCTCACCAGGGATTCATGTTTTAGACAGCGTTACCTTTGCTTAGGTAATCCATTATCTACTTGTACCAGGTTATAGTATTAGCTCACCAGGGAGTCATGTTTTAGACAGCGTTACCTTCGCTTAGGTAATGTTTTATCTACTTGTACCAGGTCATAGTATTAGCTCACTAGGGATTCATATTTTAGACAGCGTTACCTTTGCTTAGGTAATCCATTATCTACTTGTACCAGGTCATAGTATTAGCTCACCAGGGATTCATGTTTTAGACAGCGTTACCTTCACTTAGGTAATACATTATTACTTGTACCAGGTCATAGTATTAGCTCACCAGGGATTCATGTTTTAGACAGCGTTACCTTCGCTTAGGTAATATATTATCTACTTGTACCAGGTCATAGTATTAGCTCACCAGGGATTCATGTTTTAGACAGCGTTACCTTCGCTTAGGTAATCCATTATCTACTTGTATCAGGTCATGGTATTAACTCACCAGGGAGTCATGTTTTAGACAGCGTTACCTTCGCTTAGGTAATCCTTTATCTACTTGTACCAGGTCATAGTATTAGCTCACCAGGGATTCATGTTATAGACAGCGTTACCTTTGCTTAGGTAATCCATTATCTACTTGTACCAGGTCGTAGTATTAGCTCACCAGGGAGTCATGTTTTAGACAGCTTTACCTTCGCATAGGTAATCCTTTATCTACATGTACCAGGTCATAGTATTAGCTCACCAGGGATTCATGTTTTAGACAGCGTTACCTTTGCTTAGGTAATTCTTTATCTACTTGTACCAGGTCATAGTAGGCCTATTAGCTCACCAGGGATTCATGTTTTAGACAGCGTTACCTTTGCTTAGGTAATCCATTATCTACTTGTACCAGGTCATAGTATTAGCTCACCAGGGATCCATGTTTTAGACAGCGTTACCTTTGCTTAGGTAATCCATTATCTACTTGTACCAGGTCATAGTATTAGCTCACCAGGGATTCATGTTTTAGACAGCGTTACCTTCGCATAGGTAATCCATTATCTACTTGTACCAGGTCATAGTATTAGCTCACCAGGTATTCATGTTTTAGACAGCGTTACCTTTGCTTAGGTAATCCATTATCTACTTGTACCAGGTCGTAGTATTAGCTCACCAGGGAGTCATGTTTTGGACAGCGTTACCTTCGCTTAGGTAATCCTTTATCTACATGTACCAGGTCATAGTATTAGCTCACCAGGGATTCATGTTTTATACAGCGTTACCTTTGCTTAGGTAATTCTTTATCTACTTGTACCAGGTCATAGTAGTCCTATTAACCCACCAGGGATTCATGTTTTAGACAGCGTTACCTTTGCTTAGGTAATCCATTATCTACTTGTACCAGGTCATAGTATTAGCTCACCAGGGATCCATGTTTTAGACAGCGTTACCTTTGCTTAGGTAATCCATTATCTACTTGTACCAGGTCATAGTATTAGCTCACCAGGGATTCATGTTTTAGACAACGTTACCTTCGCATAGGTAATCCATTATCTACTTGTACCAGGTCATAGTAACAACTAACCAGGGATTCATGTTTTAGACAGCGTTACCTTTGCTTAGGTAATCCATTATCTACTTGTACCAGGTCATAGTATTAGCTCACCAGGAATCATGTTTTAGACAGCGTTACCTTGGCATAGGTAACGCTTTATGTACTTGTACCAGGTCATAGTATTAGCTCACCAGGGATACGTGTTTTAGACAGCGTTACCTTTGCTTAGGTAATCCTTTATCTACTTGTACCAGGTCATAGTATTAGCTCACCAGGGATTCATGTTTTAGGCAGCGTTACCTTTGCTTAGGTAATCCATTATCTACTTGTACCAGGTCATAGTATTAGCTCACTAGGGAGTCATGTTTTAGACAGCGTTACCTTCGCTTAGGTAATCCTTTATCTACTTGTACCAGGTCATAGTATTAGCTCACCAGGTATTCGTGTTTTAGACAGCGTTACCTTTGCTTAGGATATCCTTTATCTACTTGTACCAGGTCATAGTATTAGCTCACCAGGGATTCATGTTTTAGACAGCGTTACCTTTGCTTAGGTAATCCATTATCTACTTGTACCAGGTCATAGTATTAGCTCACCAGGGAGTCATGTTTTAGACAGCGTTACCTTCGCTTAGGTAATCCATTATCTACCTGTACCAGGTCATAGTAGGCATATTAGCTCACCAGGGATTCATGTTTTAGACAGCGTTACCTTCGCTTAGGTAATATATTATTACTTGTTCCAGGTCATAGTATTAGCTCACCAGGGATTCGTGTTTTAGGCAGCGTTGCGTTTGCTTAGGTAATCCTCTTTCTCCCGATTATGGAATTGTTTCAATAAGAAGCTGCTGAATACGTTTATATCATAACTGTGCATCAAAGGATCCTGGACAATGGTCAAGTGATTTGCCATTCCGAGACGAACGTATGAGCATAGCCCTAACCTACCTATTTCCAATGGATTACATTATTTTATATTTTTCCACTATATATCATGATATTTTCTCCATCGTGACAGTACAAGTACCTCAATGATTTTGTCTTTTTAGCCTACTTTCGATTTTTGCAAAAAATGAAAGTAGACTTATGAGATCACTACAGGGCGAAAAAAAGTGTGTCTGTCTGTGTGTGTGTGTGTGTGTGTGTGTATGTGTGTGAGTCTGTGTGTGAGTGTGTGTGTGAGTGTGTGTACTCTGAATGTCTGTCCTCCCCTATCAATTCGAACACGGTGAGCGCAAATTGAACGAAATTTGGTACAAAGGTAGCACTAGCAAAGGACACCTCAGTGTCATGTTTTATATCGCCGCCATCTTGACGGAAACGTAATGGCGGCCACACAAATGTTCAAAGCTTACATCAAATTACGACTAACCTAATCATCCGATCTCTAGCAAATTTTGCAACAACATACCTTTATGGGGGCAGCATCCTTTGACCAAACTAATAGGTCATCAGCCTAATAGTTTGCGGATGGCGGCCATCTTTGTGTGAAAATCGATTGCCCCTATTAATTCGAACACGGTGAAACCGAATGGAACGAAATTTGGTACAGAGGTAGTACTAGCAAAGGGCACCCCAGTGTTATGTTTTATATCGCCACCATCTTGACGGAAACGTAATGGCGGCCACCCAAATGTTCAAAGCTTAAATCAAATTACGAATAAACTAATCATCCGATCTCTACCAAATTTTGCAACAACATACCTTTATGAAGGGAGTATCCTTTGACAAATCTAATAGGTCATTAGCCTAATAGTTTGCGGATGGCGGCCATCTTTGTGTCAAAATCGATTACCCCTATTAATTCGAACACGGTGAAACCGAATGGAATGAAATATGGTACCGAGGTAGCACTAGCAAAGGGCACCTCAGTGTCATGTTTTATATCGCCGCCATCTTGACGGAAACGTAATGGCGGCCACACAAATATTCAAAGCTTAAATCAAATTACGATTAACCTAATCATCCGATCTCTACCAAATTTTGCATCAATATACCATTAGGGAGGGAGCATCCTTTGACCAAACTAATAGGTCATTAGCCTAATATTTTGTGGATGGTGGCCATCTTTGTGTGAAAATCGATTCCCCCTATTAATTCGAACACGGTGAAACCGAATGGAACGAAATTTGGTACAGAGGTAGCACAAGAAAAGGCCACCTCAGTGTCATGTTTTATATCACCACCATCTTGACGGAAACGTAATCGCGGCCACCCAAATGTTAAAGGCTAAAATGTAATTACAACCACCTAATAATCTAGTCTCTACCAAATTTTGCAACAACAAATCTTTATGTGGGAAGCATATTCTGACCAAACTGCTAGATCATCAGCCCAATAGTTTGCAGATGGTGGCCAAGTATGTGTGCAAATCGATTCCCCCTATCGATTCAAACACGGTGAAACCGAATTGAACGAAATTTGGTACAGAGGTAGCTCTAGCAAAAGGCACCTCAGTGTCATGTCTTATATCGCCACCATCTTGACGGAAACGGAATGACGGCCACCCAAATGTTAAAAGCTTAAATCAAATTTCGACCATCCTAATAATTTGATCTCGACCGGATTTTGCAACAACATGCCTTTTTGTGGAAAGCATCTTATGACTGACTACAAGGTCATCAGCCCAATAGTTTGCAAATAGCGGCCATGTATGTGTGCAAATCCATTCCCCAGATCAATTCAAACACGGTGAAACCGAATTGAATGATTTTTTTTACAGAGGTAGCACTAGCAAAGGGCACCTCATATTCATGTTTAATATCCCTATAGCACGTTGTATTTCAACAAGCTACTACAACCAACCTTCAATTATACTCCTTGAAAAGGACAAAGAGTTATAACAATACCCATGCATTTAGGAGAAAGTAGGCTATATGTTCTTTACTGAACATCTTGTTTCTACCTATGTTATCATCTTGTCCCCGAATAAACAAATAGAGTAGGGCCTAACTCTTTTTGCTTTTCTTGACGATCTAGTTATTTAGGTCACCAAATCACTACCGGTACTACAAAAGTTCCAAAGTCGCAGTAACCATCTTGCACGTCTAAGTGAAGCTTCTTTAGTTCTGCGTTTCACCACTATGATACATTCTCCATCGTGACAGTACAAGTACCTACCTCTATGAATTTTCTCAGGAAGTCTACAATCACGTCTCCTTCCAACAGCTCATCACAATTGCACCAGTTCACTCATAAACAGTCCCAATCTAGATTTCTGGACTCGTTACAAAACCTGACTCTATATTTGATGTCAATGCAATTATTTTATTTATAAATGCCTTCCTTGTCCTAGAGAGCCTTCTCTTAATATCCTCTTTGCTTCGTCTATCACTGTTGTTATTGGTTCCTAATTAGCAAAAGTCTTGTAGGCCTACTTGGTTTAGCTTTTTTTCTGCCTATTTCAGCGTCAATAGAAGTTTGTGAATTTCTTCGCCTGCATTCCAATTTTTAGAACATTAATTGATTTTCGTGCTTTTCGTCGTGCTTTTAAATTCGTATCTATGGTCCCCAAAATTTGGCAGAAATAACATAGGAACAGCCCAATGACGACAATATACAAGTTTCCATCATGTTAGTGGACCGACAGTAGTGGCTACGCAGGCTAACCCGCAGCATTAGGTCACTGGGCCAAGCTCTCTGCTGGCTCGGTAGACACGTGGGTTCGAGCCCCACCGTCGGCCGTCCTTGAAATGGTTTTCCGTGGTTTCCCATTTTCAACACCAGGCAAATGCTGGGACGGTACCTTCTGACAGGCCACGGCCGCTTCCTTCCACATCCTTGCCCAGTTTCATTCACCATCATTCATTTCATCTCTCATTAACTCCTCTCATGAGGTTGGCGTCAGGAAGGGCATCCGGCCGTAAAAACCATCGCCACAAAGACTTCCGTTGCATCTCATCCCCAACCCCGTTGGAAAAACGATAATAATAAGGGGTTGACATACCATCATGTTAATGGAGTCGATAATAAATTTTTCATTCGAACTGCGTGGTTTGTAACACAAGAAGAACTTTGTAATTTGAGGATTCCGAATGGCTGTATACTACTAGTGGCGAATTACAATCCTGTACAGTAAACTAATTTCACGTGCCTGATTAAGCGTATTGATAGATTTTTACCGTCGGTACCATATTGCCTGACAAAATAGGCTAATATTTAATATACTCACCGCAAATCCAGTTTGTGTGTTCATAGGAATAAGGTGACTGAATGTAGGATTTTTTGTTGCCCTGCTCTATGAGCAGCCACAATTACTTATTCATTTCATCTATTTAATCGCAATGATAACAACTTATTCGACCAGCGTCATGGTCGTATTTGTTTTACTGTTGTTGACAAACATATAACCACTCCTTATCACTGTGCACTTCCTCATCTGATTTATTGCATATGAGAATGATTTGGCGTAGCCCACTGGTATAAGTAAGGTCTTTAATTAATTCTTCAGGGCTTTTCTTGTGTTCTAGTTTCCTGAACACAATGGAGGAACAACTATTTATTAAAAGTGAGCCAGACTGGTTGACACATACAGTTGAAGTCTCTTACATTGTGAGTTGCAATTTGATTCCTATATGTTGTAACATTGCATTCTTAGTGATGTGCATGACAAGTGAGGTTTAGTGACTTAACACACTACTTAATGGTAAATGGCACGCTAACGTTTAGTAACGTAACTTAGTACTCATATTGTGTGTGCATATTTTTGATTGGGTCATACTTGTGTTACTTCGCAGGAGACAACTGTCCTGTTGCCCTCGGATAAGCTGAAAGACGAGCCTGCTGATATATTTGACGATGAAAGGATAGCAGTTAAGGAGGAACATGAACTACAGGTAATTATCGGTTCAGCGTTATTTCTCTTGTAATAATATGAATGATTTTTAGATTGTATATTGTTTGGAAGGTTGGAATACTTAGTCTTGTTTTCTATAAGAACACCAACAGTAGCTGATGTTATTGTATTGATACTGCAGTTCCACTCTGCAGGCACCCTGGATCCTATTATAGGTTAAGTCTACACAATGTGCCATGTTATAACTCTATCATATAAGCCATTTGAGATTTGATTGCCCTGAAGTGAATGCGCTGCTGGTTGCTATAGGCTAGTGGGGAAGAGGGAAGACTGCCACAGCAAAGCAAGCTCGTTACCGGCATAAAACAATGTTAAGATTCTAACTTGGGCGTCAGCAAACATAGCCTATTTCTAATGAATAATCATCACCACCTCTTTATTCTTCTTTTTCTTGAAAATGTGACCGCCAACGGAAATAACAGAAATCCTTACATTCCAGGCTAAGCAATTACACGACTAATGCACTTTGCCTCTGGTAATTTAGCTCGTTTGCCAACTCTAGGGGTGAAGTAGAGATTGCGATCAGTTTCAGTTAGTGCGATTTTGGTGTCCCCGGTGACGTGTTGATGTTGATGCTCGGATGTTTTACATTTTCGTGCAATCGCCGCAATGACCGCCATTTTGTCTGCTCGTTTGTGGTTGTAGTGTTTCAATAGATCCCGGCATGTGCGACATGTAGCGGTGAGTTACAATTAATTGTTCATTCATTTCAATTTGTAGTTCAATTTAATCGAAAAGTCGCACTGTTCTCTTCTAAAGCCATAGACAAAGCCATTGGCCTGGACCAAAATTACCGTTTGTACTACAAGCATGGTTTGTTTTTGTATGTAAAGCCTTATCTATTAAAAGGTAGCTTTGATGTTTTCGACGACATCACGAAAGACAGTAAATGTTTATTTGGCAAGCTTACAAGAATACGCCCGGGGAATAGTGGGTTTTGGTTGATTGAAACGTAGACAGAAATTGGCATTTACAATAACACTTGGAAAAGGGATGTGTATCGTTCTCCAAAATTTGCTATTGTCACTTATATTTATAAAATAAGTATCGCCATCTTTACTTGATCTATATAGGTCTAGTAAATATCCGGATATACATCCAAATTTCGGCATTCTGGCTGATATTTATAAAAATGGTATCCCCATCTTTACTTGACCTATATACGATGTCTGGGAAAGATGGCGATACACATTGAAATTTTGGCATCGTAGCATATATTTATAAAATATGTATCGTTATCTTAACTTGACCTCCATGTAGGATGTCTGGTAAAGATCCCGATTAACATGCACATTTTTGCAATTTACAGTTTCACTTAGATATGAGATGTGTATCAGTATCTATACCAGATATCCTATATAGGTCAACTAAAGGTGGGGGATACATATTTTGTAAATATAAGGTAAAATACCAAAATGTCGATGAGTATCGTGTTCTCTACTTGACCTAAATAGGGTAAGTAAAGATGGAGATATGTATTTTGTAAATATTAGGTAAAATACCAAAATGTCGATGAGTATCGTGTTCTCTACTTGACCTAAATAGGGTAAGTAAAGATGGAGATATGTATTTTGTAAATATTAGGTAATAGTCAAAACCTCGATGCGTTCTTTACTTGACCTACAAAGGTTAAGTAAAGATGGGGATACTTATTTTGTAAATATTAGGCAATTGCAAACATTTCGATGTGTATCGCGTTCTTTACTTGAGATACATAGGTCAAGTTAAGGACGCATTACACATCTCGTTTCGAAGGGTTATTGTATATGCCAATGTCTGTTTATGTTTCCTCCACCCAAAACCCACGAGTCCCCAGGAGTTTCTCGTAAGCTTGCTAGAAGAGTTGGTGTCTTTCGTGATGTCGATGACGTTATCATCGTCGCCATTTTGTTTTCAGGGGAATTTTATTCTACTCTCCAGCTAGAGTGCATACAATAATCTGAGTATCAACTTACCACGACTACATTAATAGGAAGTTGCTTGAGACCCACATGACCTGAGTAGAGACCGTTATTGTTTCTGTTTATTTGTGTCGGGCTCCTCTTTTCCATTTCTTCTTTTGACCACCCATAGTCAGCTCTCCCTCAATTCTGTTCCCGAAAGTTATATGTACCGTGATCATCCTTTTTCTCACCCAAATTGACAGTTCTCATTAGTACCTGATAATTTACACCCAATTCTTAAGGGGTCAGACCTCTTCCTAACCTTCATGATATATTGGTGTTATAGCTTAGCACAACTGACTGGATTATATGGTGTTCTGTTATATTCCGCTTGTCATAAAAGTAAGTAAAATGGCGGTGATCACGAAGACACGTCGCTTTAGTTGGCTACGATGTGATTTAGAACCTGTGATATCACGAATATTTTCTCCATGATGCACTGCTTCTACACTTCTTTTAATGTGTCAAATAATTGCACTGCTTTGAATCTGATACTGATTTCGTCCCTATTGCACTTGTTAATATTCTTATACAACACAACCGCCTCCTCCTCGTCAACTATTAGATGATTTTATTACTGCAATCTGGCCGCCATGGCCTTCAATAACGACGTTACACTGCACACAGTTTTACAGACTAATATTTCTCCTCTTTAGCTCTGATACTAAACTTTGGAATTTGCAGCACGATGTCTCACAGTACGACGACTGACCATGTGATGTATAGTTCGCAAATGTTTAATTGATTCACTAAAAAGTGAGTGAAATATTCGGCGCGTTACTACCGTATTCCGCACTGGCAAATAAATGTTCTCCACCGTATTAAAAATGATTACAATAAATGCTTACAGCTTTCAGTACCATGCGGTCCAATGCACAAATCTCCGCACTCTCGTAGTTAAGCGTTCGACAAGTACTGTACAGTAATAAGTAAGCGTTTCCGGCTTCTTCCCTCTGTGACCAGCTAGGTTGCTCCTTCACCATGTCCTTCCAAATAGAATTCCAAATATTTGTTGCTGGCGCCGATAACCTAGCTGTGAGACTCCTTAAAGCAACAATTATCATCACCATGTGTAATATTCCCTCGTAGAATAATGTCTTATATCATGCAGTAAATTTACAACTCAGTTTATTGTGTTGTTTGTGTCTTCTGTTATTTAAATGTTTCCATCTCTTGAGTCTGATGAAGTTTACAGCTCACTCGATCCTTCCACGGCCTCTCATGCATCTTTCTCCATATAATAGCTCTGCTCGCAATCTCTGCGTATAATTTGATGTTACGGGTTCTGACGTAGAATTCAGATATAGGCGCGCTTTATGATCAAGTGAACGGGGTGAATATGTTGTGTGCGTATTGATCGGATATACCTCTGAGCCGAAGGCCAAATTAACCCCCGTGAGATCCCTTCACCAGCGAATACACATGGATGCGAGCTGGTCCCAACACGAGACCGTTACTCTCAGGTTTTGGTCGTGATTATGAAGCTAGTCCAAGAACATGCTAATTAATAAGAAGGCAAAATCTACTACAAATAACCACACATTTTAAGATAAAAACTTGTGTCCTTGAGTGATTTATTCACCCAAGATCCCTAGCTTACTCTGTTTTTGGGAAGTGGTGGTTAGTCCACAAGTTAATTAGATAATAGATACTCCTGAAAATAAATGCAATCTTACATTACTGTCCGAATATCACCTCCAGAAGTCCCGTATTCCGAAACGTCATAAAATACAAGCTAAGAAATGGTACACAAATAGTTCCAATGCAAATGCAAATGTCAATTATTCATCAGATCTAGTTACATTGCTCTTATCTTCGGCAGTAGATGCCTAATCCCCTGTCGTTCCACAACGATCAGTAACATCTGACAAAGTAACCAGAATAAAAATAATATGTTACGATGGAACCACATCCACCATTTATATTAATGAAATTAAATCCAGCTTGCCAAATCCTGCACAAAGTATCCTACAAAACGTCGCGTCTGAAACTCATTCGTAAATTGTACAAGAAACAAATGACAAAGAAGAAAAATATGCACAAGAATAGCCATAATCTCGAATGGGTTGTCGTATTGCTGACAGCTCATCCTTCCGAAATTCGACTCGCCATCATTGAAGTTTCATATTTCTTATCTAGGTCTTGTATGTCGCATTGTGTTTGGATGGTATTCGAAATGATGGAACACTGTGTATGATTTATTTCCACCTATGTAAAGGAACGTATTTGTAAATCAAGTAATTTCTCTGCAGGATGATACTGATCTGACTGAGGACATCAAGATTGAAGAATTTTCGATAGCAGAGCTGGTTCCAAGAAGGGGAGAAATCGAAAGTTCTTCATTAGCGAGTGATGGAGATTTGGAAGAGGTAAGTACCTTATTGGGTTCCTACTTGCTGCACCTTATAAGCGACATCCCTTGATCGCCATCTTCCTCTCCCCATTGCAATTAAGGGAATACAAAATTGTGTATTCAGACCGTACAGATGACAGATGGAAGCTATCTGTTATTAGGTTGGGTTTGGTATAGAAAGCACAAGTCGTGTAGAAGATTGCCTTCTGCTGGCTTAATAATAAAGATAATTTTAATTACGACACATGAAATTTGCTTCCACGAAATTGTACTTGAAATGATTCGGGGGAGGAAATGTGATAAATATCCCTTCAGATCCTCTCCTCACTACTACAATACATGAGAAATGATCGGTGACAACTGCTATTTATTTATAAGTGGGAGAATTAAAATCTCATCATATCATTTACCATGTATTAATCTCAAATATCAAGTTCTGACTATTAACCACCATATACACTTGGTATTAGTACTGATGCTGGGAGATGAGTCTACCAGAATAAACAAAATCTGAATACTGAAAATCAGATCAATCAAAATCCCATCAAACGAACGTATCACTTCTATCACCGATTATATGAAACGATCATCAAAATCAAACGTCGACAACCCTGTAGGTAAAGGCATGGCACAAAATCAAACTAATGAAAAATATTCTTCGAAATACTTGAGTGTTCTGATTATTTACATTAGCCTAGAGTCGAACCTGTGACCCTTCACTCTACAATGGTGGAATCAGCATGTGTGGATAGACCGATGAACCAGGATCTCATTATCTATAAATGGGTTTTACAATTACGTTCCCGTCGAATAAAAGATATAAAAGAGAAAAGTCTGCCTCGAAATAAATACGCAATTCACCAATTCGAAATTCCTTTTCAAATATCGTACCATTCCTGTTAACTATCCTGAACAATCAATATCGAAACTTCAAATCCACCAATCTAATCTGAACTGGAAACACATAGGGGAAATAACTTCCCTTGCTAACAATCAGCTGATCCGATGTTAATGACCGCTGAAATGGTGGGCTTACTAACGCCTCAGTAAGCCTCAAATATCAAGCTCAATATCTATCACCAACACATCTGTTCACTTCAGGATGTTAACTGTGATTCATGTCTCGCAGAGACTCCAAGATCACACGTATCTCCGTAGAGCAATCAAAATGCCATTTTCAGGAGCAGATGACCTCGTAGTTCCGTCCCTTAAAACAGCAATAACTAACTAACTAACTAAAATGCCATTGTTTGTGGTTATGCATATCATTTGTATCTCTACGAGAAAACCCAACTCACTCGAACCTCAACATAAACAATTTGGTTCTCATGGCCTCACAGATAGTCTTTCACTGGCCTATGTCGACTATTCGCATATTATAGGTCTGCCTGCCTCGAAGAACATCATTATGCCTCGATGATCATCTCAAACTATGGGCGTTAAGTGGCTACACCTGTCGCCGACCCGACATACACTTATCACATGGATTAACTTAAAAATGCACATTATTCATATCACACACATTTTGCATGCGAATTACTCGCACTTTATAAACCTTACCTTTCAAATCACTAATATTTCACCTCAGATAATAACACGTGATTAATCTCACTGATCATCGCCTGCATGTATATTCAAAGGCTTTCTTGGGACGAATGACCTGGGAGTCTCAACATTATTAATCATGTTCTATCACTGGTCATGAAATCGTGTTATCTCACTTCATCCTAACATCTATCCGTGATTTCAAACTCAATATACATGGTTATGTTTCAACATACACTTCATCTAATGAACAGTAATAAATAACATCCTATAAACTGATGGTAACTTTCCTTACTACTAACTATTCGCGATACGATGTTTCTACTGAATAAGATACGCTACTTTAGCCTATCACAAATATCAACAAGTAACGACAAGAAAGTATCCTAGCTGGACTATGTTAAAATTCAGAAATCCTCTTCCATAATCAGGAAATGACAAAGAGGAGAACTTCTCAAGTTTTCTTCCCCCTCCGTAGATATGGTGATGGGGCCACGGACGGCCCCGTCCTTAACGACTAATTCATAGTAATAAAGTAGGCACTCATTTGAATGATGTATTATATCTTGCTCACATAAATGTTTTGTACACTTTTCAATTTGCGTCACAGTAATATTGTTTTATTATCTGGCCCAATATGATACACAAACTATGGGCTCCACCACTCGGGGCATGTTACTGGATCCTCCAATGTCGTTTGTTATCCTCGTGCATTGATATTGTATCTGTTTTCTACATAAAATATTCTGTTTACATGATAGTGTTTTACACGATCAAATGACATCATTATTCTCGCCAGTATATTTATAGTTCCCTTCCATTGAGTCATTATATTTCTATAATTCGCGATTTGAATTGGCGTGTCTTCGCTGTTCTATGACCCCCCCCCCCCCCCCCCAGGATTTCTGTAGCCTTGGGAGTCACCGAATCGACACCTGCCAAGGAGTGGTCGGTATTGGTGATCTATTTTGCCAGTCTCCCTTGTCAACGTGTATTGTGAAATTGTGGCTCTCTTTCTTGCCGTGAAAACGTTTGCTTGTAATTAAAACTTCTTCATGTAATTGTTGTCGAGCTTACTCTTGATTAAGACGTTGCCAACTGTCAACTCTAGAACTTCATCAAGTATTTGGCCTCGATCTTAAATCATAGACTAAGGGGAACAACACGTTCCTGCCGATTACTGAGATAACTATTGTTAAGCAGAGGACATTTATTTATAAATATGAAGTTCAAAGGAAATGTATATCCACTTCAAGCTGGGAGTTATGCCCCAAATGCACGGAAGGGAACGGATAGGTGCAGAAAGGTGGCGTACAAGGCCTTTCCGGTTCACCGTCGATATATATCAGCTTCACTTTTATTTGTATGTTAACACTGAAAAATCCCTTTTACTGTATTTTACATTTCTTATAACTGATTAAGATATGTGTAAGTATGTCTACCCTTATTATTCCCGTTTCCACAGTGTTGGGAAGGAGATTGAGAGAGTTCCTATGGGGCAACGGTTCTTTCTTACAGCCGGAGTTTATGAGAACAAAATTACTGTATAGAAGTTACGCTCTTAGCAAACGTTAACATGTTTCTGTTTGTTGGTGTCTACTCTTTGATGTTTTTGTTCTTTGCCGCCAATAATCCTTCATGTGTGATATGTCTCAATATGTACGTTGATGTTTCTAGATTAAACCCACTTTGTTACCTCTATGTACTGTTTAATCAGAATGAAATATGGTGAGGAGTTGGTAAGAAATGTCCACGGCCTATTACGACGTACAATCCCACATTCACCTGGAATTTGAAAGAATGAGAAAATATACTAACCGTTTCATAGAAAGCCGACGGTGGGTTTCAAACCTAGATGTATTCAGAGCGGAGAAGTATCCTGACCACATGGCCTGGATCTGGAAGTCTCGTGATATTTTAAATAAGCTCAGCTCTCAATCCATTTTTTATGATACCGACTACATTTACGAATGCTTTTGAAATAGTCAATGAGTTGCAATATAAGCATCATGTAGTGTCCAAATGTATGTAGAATAGTGTACACAACACTCTATCCAGTTGCGCTTACTGCCATAATCACACATTCTGTTGTGTTTTGTGAAAATATTCATGTAGAATATTTTTTATATGACATAAAGTGAGTGATTTATCCGTTCATTCTTAAAAGCTGTCAGGTAGAACTGTTGAGGGCCAAGACACTTGTAAGTGACCTGTGAGACTGAAATGGGACAAGAGTTTGGATTAGCCCCTTATAGTCTTACTGCTAGAAATTGCTTATTAAATATTATTTCTTCGGCCTTTAAACCAATTACTTACTTAATTGTGCTGTTCACCTCATTTTCTATCACACTTAGATTTACTAGACCTATAAACGAAGGAGGGCTTTTTTAAGATAAGACTTGTATAATGTAGTTTGTTACGCTGGAGAATAAGAAAGTAGGGGCAGATTACCTCGGTATTCCGCCCCTTAAAGCCACAATAACGTACTAACTAAAACAAGATAGTAATTTCAGTCACTGGAATATCCAATATATCCTCACTTCAAGTTGAGCTGTGCTGTAAAGTTACATTATTTGTTATTAATTTTTTTGAAGCGTAAGGTAATACCTCATAAATTAATGATTCATTTTTGTCGCTAGGTTATAAAAGAAGAAACCCATGATGACGAGAGGGATGCAAATAAAAATCATCCAAATGAGTAAGTAGACAAAATAATGTTTTTTTTTGTGAGTGCAAACTAACAATGTTGGCTTTGAATAAGTTATCCTCTTTTTATATATGTCATTGAACATATTTATGTGTGTTATTGTCTGACATAAGTTGATAATGATGTTAAGTATTTTAGCAGCCCAGAAACTAACCATTCTCATTCAGAGTTTTCACTGTACATACAGGGTGTAACTAAATATGTGGGATTCCATTAGGACCTGACAAGCAAAACATGTCCGGTAAACATATGGTGTGTGTGCCTTGTTTGTGGTGTGCATAACACAGACGATGCTAGTTGGTCATGTGTGGAGGGCACACAGGCCACTTGTACGCTTCGTCACTATTCAAGTCCAAACAAATGTATAGGGCGTCAGGGAGTGACATCGTGGCGTGCTCGTTCTCCCGATCTCAACCCACTAGACTTCTACTTATGGGGTCATTTAAAGGCCATTGTGTATGCCAAACCAATTCATAACGTGGGCAAGCAGACCAAAACTTAGGCAGTTAGTTCGCCAACATAAAGGACTTTGGCTCATTTAATAACCTTACTTGCCTAACTCACCGTCCGACAGTGTCTTCAATATTATTTTACAGGTCGAACTTGTCGTTGAAAAGAAAATGTCTTCCCTCTCAAATTAATGGGGTGATATATTTTATGAGTGTTTGGAAAGAATTAATGAGATTATTTTAGGGCCGTTGCATGGAACATAAACTACAGTTTAATGGAAATCTCGTTTTTCATTTCGAGAAGTGCCGCTTCCTCTTTCGTACGAAATGAATTAGGAAAGAGCAGTCGTCTGCTAACTTTGCAATATCATCGTGTAAGCTGTCCAAAGTTTCGGACAACTTACAGCTGTAAGTTACATGGGGGGAGTTTATATTATATTATATTATATACACTGAAGAAAATGGAAATTGCAACCCCCCCGAAGGAGTGGTGCTACATTGCTGCAATTGAACATGCAGGACGAGTGTTCGGTTGTGATTCGATGATTACACTTTCAGGTCCCTCTGACCGCAAGTTTGGACAACAATCAATACAGGATGTGCCCATCACGAGCTGCAATACATTGATGAATTCGTCGAGGCATGGAGTCAATAAGGCCCTGGACCGCTTCCTGAGGAATTGTGGCCCATGCTTGCTGCACTGCACGTGTCAGTTGTTCCAGAGTTTTGGGTAGCTGAGGACGGTGGCCAGTTGTTGACCCATCATGTCCCACACATGCTCAATAGGACTGAGGTCCGGGGATCTGGTGGGCCATTCTAAGGTTATGATGTCGTGGAGAGCTTCTCTGGAGATGCGTGCAGTGTGAACCCGGGCATTGTCCTGCTGAAACATCCCATTAGCAATGTTCGCCATCATAGGGTCAACCACTGGATTGAGTACCCTATCAACGTACTGTCGAGCAGTCATAGTGCCCTCAACAAGCACTAATTGTGATTTCACATTAAAGCCAATAGCTCCCCAGACCATAATGCTTGCTGTTGGCCCTGTGTGCCTCTCGATAATAAAGTCAGGGCGGCCCCTCTCCCCGATACGTCGGCGCACACGATTCCGGCGATCACTGCGGGCAAGACAGAAGCGCGAATCATCACTAAAGACGACCAAATGCCATTCGTCAACCCACGTCGATCGTTCTCGACACCAGGCCAGCCTTACACGTCGCTGTTGTGGGGTCAATGGAACACCTTGTGCAGGGACATGGGATCGTAAGCCAGCTGCACGCAGGTGATTACCAACAGTTTGTTGTGTAACGTGGGGTGCCGCAGCTGCTCGAATTTGCGCTGCTGTTGCATGGGGTTCCATCCGGGCCATCCGAATGAAGCGGCGATCCTCTCTCACAGTTGTCTGTCGCGCTATGCCTGTGCCAGGTCTACGAGTGTGGGTACCTTCATTTGACCACTGCTGCTATACACGTTGTACCGTAGATGCCTGTCGGCCAACACGTGCAGCGACAGTCCTTAGCGATAATCCAGCCTCACACAGCCCAATTATCCCAGCCTTTCAAACGGTGACAGTTGTTGATAGCGTGCTCTTCTCTGTCGTCGAGGCAAGTTTGACGGGGAACACTTCACTGCACAGACTGCAAGTCAACTACGCTACATCCGAGTCCGTATACTGGAGTTGATTCCTCCGCGACCAATCACGTGGGGAGACCTGCAACAACAATCCAATGGGTCTGAAACTTTGGATCGTTTACATACCTACATGGCATCGTTCCATATCTTGAAAATCAACACGAAAGACCAATGCCTTCATGGTGTTGCAATTTCCATTTTCTACAGTGTATACTGTATTTGTACAGCTTATGATTTTTACACATTCAGGTATATTTTGATCCCCATCAGAATGGTTTATTTCCTTATTATATGAAACTGTGACGTAACCCTACGTTTCATAATTAACTTAACGGACGACATCGTTTTATATACTCAGTGCGGAAAACTTTATATTTGGGTCATATTATCTAATACTACGTAGAGGAAGCTGACAACTGGAAAGTAACATTCAACTGCTGGTATTGATACCGTCCGCACTCTGCGCCAGCCGACGCTAGAGCCTCCTAGCGGCTGGACCAAACTAACTGCAGGAGTCACGTCACATTCTCTTCTGTACGATATGGTTTTACTAACTTTGGTGGTGAAGTATGTGTGCTAACGTAGAACTTTGACATGATACGTAATTGGTTAGTTCTTAATACTTTATTATGAAGGGGAGCAACAGTACAGATTTAGCCTTGCTTTACTTGTCCCTCAGATGGTGTACACATTTTTAACAATAGTCAAATAATATTTAATCTGCGCACTGATGAGGGGCTGCAAGCAACGGGAAACTATAGCCGTAACGTTTTTGCCGATGAGATCTGGAGGAATAAGAAGCTCTTAAATTGACGTCGTTATGGTCAAGCTGATTTTCCAAAACCTGGCTTTTGTTTGCAAAGGAAAACTTTGGGGCCAACATTAACTCTGACGACAATCCGGTTGTTATGATTTATATGGTACAAGGAGAAACTACAATGTGAACTATTAATATTAATACAACACAATCTGTAGGAGGATACTTTGGGAGTAAGCATAGACAGAAGAGGAGGTCACTCAGGGTATATTAGAATTAATGGATGGAAAGCTGAAGAACAAGAACGCACGAAATGTAGGGGAGAAAGCCTAATCAAGAGTTACAAAGCAGACAAAGAATAATGTTTGTAAGAGAAATGTCCACAGACTTGCTCATCATGTATCGGTTAGCATAGTTGTCTGTCGCTTCGGAAGTTGGGATTCGATTTCTGGCTCTGCCATTAATTGTAATTCTGGTCGGAGGGCTGGATCGGGGTACACTCAGCCTGTTGAGGTGGGTTCGATTTCCTCTCGAGCCATCCACAAAGTTATTTTTCCGCGACTCTCACTTCTTCTCCAGGAAAACGAGATTTAATATTGGGATCTGATTTTGATTGGCCTCTAGAAGGCCTATGTATTTAAGAATCAACAGTCATAGGTGATATCCCAGAATTGCTACGTTGAATATGGGCACATAATCTCATCAGCTTATTATTTTATAATTGAACGGTTACCCCGAATAAAGATCTAAACCACAAATAGAAAATAATTGGGAAACAAAATAAAACTTTTATTTTTATTTTGAGATCAAGCTTGTCAGTAAATCATTCATTTATCAATTGTCTATGTAATATAAAAACATATGTATGTCATACGTTAGGAAAAATAATACAGTTTTCAACTTTTCATAGATACAAATATAAGAATGCAAAATTTAGTGGAAAAGAGATCTATCTGTAAACAGTGGAAAAGTGATCTATGGTATAACTACAATAAAAAAGCAACAATGAATGAAAAATACATATTGGGCATTGCTTTAGATATAAACAAGTTTTATGTCCTTCTCACTCCGTTTTTTTCCAATTCTGATAGAACTCGCGGTATTGGAGTGGGACGAACTTACACATAAAATCCCTCTTCTTTGCTTTCTTTTTAGCAATACCTTCATTATACAGTTGACATAGACCCGTGGGAAGTGTTTGTAGTTGGTAGCTTCTTTTGTAGGTTCCAAGTATCACGTAAGTGAACCTGAAAATAATATTTTTAAATTACTTTGTTATCTCAAATCGTCATTCCTGTTCACTGAATACAAATTAATTTAAATACGCTTTACTGAAACACTTCACTTAACATTGCTAATGATTATGAACATCGATATAACTATGTAAACGACTCACAGTACACTTTAGGGTTAGATCACTGTTCCACTCACCTGTAGTGATAATCATTTTCCTGGCACGAAAAGTCCTTTCCTGCTTTTGTAGGGCTCCCCAGCATCCTCAATGGTTTCTTTCTATTATCCTTCCATTCAGATATGTTAATTCGTCGTTTTCTACCCTTGTTTAACTGTTTCCAGAACTTTCTTACAGATAGATCAGTATTTGTCGGGATGCCAACATTGAAAAATAAATAATTCTGCTTTCAAAGACATTTATGTTGATTTCCGTTTACGGAACCGTGAGTGCATTCAGATAGATCATGATTCCACTGAAAGCTCAACTTGAGATTTTTGTGAGTTAGGTCATTATTCGGGGCAACCATTCAATTATGTTGGATTTTTTCACAGGCATATCGAAGGTAACAAAACTTTTTTTTTCAGGAAGTATAACAATGTGCCTAAATCTAGCAAGGTAGCTGACGGATGGGAAGATTGTCATTGCAATGAATTTCATGATCCATGCTTCTAAAATTTTGACTAGAGTAATTTACAAGATAATGTAACGACAGCCTGGTTGGGACTCTAAACTTCTCAAAACAGAGAAGGTTGAAGGAAGGGGTGGCCCGTGGCCATTTACAAGCATTCGCATTAGGTACAAATATAATCAAGCTCAAAGCTTATATGAAAAAAAAAATGATTGTTGTGCTCAAAAGAAAAAGTAAATCTCTCACAAGATAAGTATTAAGAGATTTAGCGTGATTAGACACAGACTTGATTATGAAAAAACAGTAATCAAGATGCATGGATTGAGAACGACCCGAGGTAGGAAACTAGCTGAGCGACCTTTACTAGCGATACTCATCTAAAGAGAAATCATAAACCTGACAAAAAGTATCTTTGATTGTTTTGCAAAGAGCACGACAATCGAAAGAAATAATTGCCCAAGTTCACGAGGCTACCGTGACTAAACATTTAAATCTACGCAACTGATATAATTTAAAAGCAATTTGATTGCTGATCTTGCCACAATACAAAATGTATCAGTTGCTAGCAACTAGTTGGTCTCAGAACAAAATTGGACTTTAAGACAAATAATGAAAAATTGCAATTATTGAATAGACTTGATAAGATGAGTGAGAATATCACGAGAAATCGCTCCCCATTGGACACAATGAAGATTTACTAGAGGTAAAATAGTTGAAAATTTGCTAATCCTAACAACTTGGAAACAGCAGGAATCGCCGTGAAAACTTGAAATATCTTATATATAAAATTGAAAGTCTGTATGTATATATGTATGTGGGTGTGCGGGTATGTGGGTGGATTTGTTCCGTATGCAAATCCACACCGTTCCACTAATCTCAACCAAATTTTGCACACTCATAATTTAGGACACAAAGGAACGGCTGGCTACATGCATTTTCGATAGTCTTTCTTATTCTTCTGATTTCGGCCTGTTGCACTCAAGCAGAGGCCAATAAATTCAGAAAATTAGCTTATGAAGGAACGGCAAGGTCGGCCATCTCTATGGCAACAGCAGCACAAGACGGGTCCACCAAGAATCCGTCTATCTCGGAAAGAGGCCTTGCCACTCAATTTTCTCAACGGCAACACTACCTCAAGAAGTTATCACCAGGTTCCCATCTGTCTCTGTAAGGGGCCATGCTGTGGCCTTCAGTTAGGAACTATCCCGGTATTTGCTTCGAGTAGAAGTGGGAAACCACGGAAAACAAAATAACCACTATCAGGAAAGTAATTGGGAGACTGAGTTCTCGAGGAATGGTGCATATACATCCCTTTTACTATTGTTCCATGCTCTGCTACGTAATTGTACTGCACAGTACTTTTCGACTAAGTTTACAGCAAATTAATATTGCACTTGAGTAACATCAGAGTAGAGGAGAACTATGTTCTGAACTCACTTGGGGGAAAAATGAATCTACTCTGCGAAATATATTGGCATGTATCTTCATATAACATATATAAAGACAGCTGCCGAGCAACGCTGGGTAAAATAGCTATCTTATATATAAAAGTGAAAGTCTGTATGTGGGTATGTATGTGTATACGTGGGAGGGTGTGTTAGTTCCGTATACAAATCTACACTGTTCCACCCATCTCAACCATATGTTGCATACACATAGTTCAGGATCCAGAATAAACCGCTGGGTACATGCATTTTCGATAGTCTTTCCCATTCCTCTGATTTCGGCCTTTTTACATTCGAGCAAAGGCTAATAAAGTCAGAAGTAAACTGATGAAGGAACCGCAAGGCCGTCCCATTGGCAATAGTAGGCCAAGACGTGACCACCAAATTTCCATATATCTCTATGCCACTCCATTTATTATCTAAAACACGATAACATTTGGAATCTAAACACCGTAGACATCTGAAGCCGTGTTTTTCTTATTAACAGGGAATTAAAATTTAAATACATTGACTAATACGCCATGAATACTACATCACGTCACAAGGAATATTGTCTGATAACCTGTGTTACTGTGAAGTACTTAGTAGTGTGTGTATATGTAATTCAGTTAGTTAGTTAGTTATTGTTTTTTTAAGGAGCGGAACTACGAGGTCATCTGCCCCTTTTGTAATTCATATGAGGTTTGAAAATGGAGGCTGCTGTGGTCTTCAGTTCGAAACTATCCCGGCATTTGCTTGGAGTACAAGATGGCGGAGATGGTAATAGAACCATCCTCTTCTCAGTTTTGCCGCATAAGGCAGATTACACCTCGTTCCAGCCCTCAGAACAGAATTACAATTACTTGACAAAGACGAGATTTGTACCCGGACCTCCAAGGCGACAGCCGATAATGTTTGGCACTAATCCGCGAGGTGGTTTAAATGATTTTCTATTTTATCCATACTTTTATTTAATTGATCTAAGAAAAAAAATCAATTTCAGGGGCTTAGGGCATGTTAGTCATGTTTTGTCTGATAACCTGTAGGCTTATTCACAATAAAATATAAGCAGCTTATGCATAAGTTAAATTAATATTATGAGAAAGTAACGAGTTACTGGAGAATTTCTCATTTACAAACCAGTTTGGAAATATTGTAAAGATGGTTTCAGAATATTCCCAGCGTGCAGGGTGACTTCTTGGTATTGGGGCCCCTCCTCTATTTGTTTCAGTTGAAAAATAAATGATGACTTATTAACCTTTAACAAGAGGTTGATTATGATGATAATTGTTGTTTTAAGGGGCGTAACATCTAGGTTAACAAGAGGGCCTATAAGTTGAACTTTCCATATTTGGCACTTTTCCCTTATTTCTCTGGCTGCATGGCTTCATTCGGATCCATTGGGGAAGCTGGAGTTCATGGAGTTATAAATAAGATACAGTGAGCAAAGAATACAGATACTTCTTATAGAAGTGTTGCAGCTGTTGTGCGTAAACACGACTGTTTTCTACCTAAGGCATGGCTACTTCCAAATTACTGCTTAACATTTTGTATATCGTCATACCAATGTATGGAGAAATTTCAGTAGATATCGCATTTGTGATAAGACTAACAGAACCAGAATACTTTGTAGCAACCCTAAGTGAATCAGTAACCTAAAATGATTGACCTCGCCATGAAGACGCCCTATTTTCTACTAAGAACTTTGGTTTCGATTTAGGGGTCCTACGGCAGCTCCCTGTACACTCAATGAGTCAAAATGATTGCTATAAGAATAAATGATTTGTACACAACATTACATTCTTCACAGCCCCCAACAGATAAAGTACCGTAGTAAACCTACAGGAAACTAACGTCACCAATAATTCATAGCAGTAGGTGAGCAGGGAGGGTTCTGCTTCAAATACCGTTATTTATGCAAATGAGGGGGGCGTGGCAAGGTCAATGACCTGGAGGTAGGTCATGGTCAATGACCTTGAGGTAGGTCATTGACCCCCAAGGTCGCCTGGACCCCGGAAGGTAAACAAACCTTGGAGGGTCCAGGAACCGGTTTGAGGGGGTGTGGGTGGAGGGGAGGGGGGGGGGGAGGGGGAGGGAAGGGTGGGGTGGGGGACGAGGGGGGAAGGATGGAAGAGGATCTGCACGAGACCCTCCTCGACCCAGTCTCTCTGTTGGACTGAGCGCCTTCTCTGTTATGGTCTCGTGCTATATAGCTTTGCTTTGTACTTGATGAGATCCGAGTGTTGCCGAAGGTTTCCGAATCTTTGTCGGTGAATGAATCGTCAGATTTGAACGGTCAACTAGTGTGTGTGTGTGTGTGACGTCATAGCAGATTATGTGATGTGGGGTAGGTCATGGTTGGAAGTGTTCTTAATGGGAAAACATGAATGGAGATGGATGGTGGTTGTTGAAACCTGACGTGGTAGGTTGGTTAGGTGTGAATGGGTCTGAGAGACAAACAAAATGGGATTGAAAGCGCTCAATGGTAAACAAACATCAATGGTATCTGGAGTAGTGAATGGGATTGAGAGAGAGAGGGGGAATGAACTGGTTGTTGAATGTGCTCAATGGTAAACAAACGTCAATGAATCTGGAGTAGTATTTCCTGTAAATGGTAGGGTGGGTGAGGATACAAAACGCATAGCATGTTGGGTCGGCCAGCTCGACATGAAATAAAAACAAGAAGGCGTACACCAGATCTGATTTATTAATCCATGAATTATATGTGGCATTAAAACCTAGCCACTTAACAAAAAGTTTATTGCCACGTTTTTGTACAATTTTTTCAACAAGATAATGCTTGGGATATTGCGTCCTTTGCAGTTCCTCCATGTAGAATCCTCCTTGGATTGGCTGCTTGTTGAGGTCATCAAGTAAATAAACAACTGGATTAGAAAGTTTTACCTTGCGAATACGAAATATTTCTGTGCTCCAGTTTGGTGTGTATCCTTTGGCGAAGATTGTTTTATGTTTACTGATGCGCACATAATCACCAATACGTAATCGATGACGTCGCGGATCTGCCGTTTTGATTTTGTGATGAATGCGATCCAATTGCGCAATGTTCTTGGTTACAAGGCGTGGTTTCATTCTGATAGTTCTATGTTTAGTGTTGTTGTAACGTGTCACCAGGTCGCGTACAAGTTCAAGCCAGCGATAGGATCCTCTTGCTGTAAATTGTTCCCACATGCGCGTCTTGAGTGTGCGGTTGAAACGTTCTACAACACTTGCCTTTAGATTGCTAAAAGTGGAATAGTGATGGATGTCAAGTGATTTGAGATAAGCGGAAAAAGTCTTGTTGAAAAATTCTTTGCCTTGATCTGTTTGAAGCAAACGAGGTTGTCGTCTTGACCGCTGAATGATGGTCTTAAATGCAGCGGTGACTAGTTGTGCAGATTTATTCCGAACAGGTTCAACAAAGGCCATTTTGGAATAAACGTCGATGACGGTGAGCAGATAGTTGACCCCGTTGTTAGCTTTGGCATAGGGAATCATTTCAACCAGATCAGCTTGCCAAAGATCGTCAACGCCCCGTGTGATGACATGACGACGATGGTAGAGACGACGAGCTGGTCTATGCAACTCGCGAGCAATGGCAGCCTTAACAGGCGAGGGTGTATGAACACGTTGACTCATTAGACAATAATGCCAGCATGACGAAGCTCCTCTTCTATTTCTAAAACTTCCGCCTCGTGTCCGGTATGACCAGCCTGTTCTGATGCACGCAACAGTTGCAGACGTTTAACCAACTTATTTGGATTGTTCCAAGAGGCGAAATCGATGAAAGGTTTCAAAGTATTAAATGTGATACCGGACGCTGAATTTGCACGGCGAACACTTGCATAGGTGGGAAACAATTTTGATATGATGGTTTTATATTTGAAGCTCTTATTAGCATTTACTGCTTCAGAATGTTTATAATTACGTCTAAAACCATTTGTAGCCATCAAGATGTTTTTATACTTTTCAAGATCTTCTTTATCATAGTCCTCGGTAGAAGGTGTACGTGAAAATAAAAGTTCTAAAAGACCTGGCGTCAATTTGTAACGAACTGTTTTAACAATCAAAACATTGTCACTTATCTTGATTGGTGAATCGCCAATTCGAAATCTATTGTTTTCATAGCGAACACCATAGGTAGTATCAGTTTTCTTAGTAAAAAGATCTTCAAGGAAGGGAGTAACCAACGCACCATAATTTTGTAGTAAAATGGATTTTAACCGCACATATTGTTCGGGCGTATTTAATATTTCTTTAAGAGTAGGCTGCTTTTCTTTGGGTCTAGTGGGTGTTTCAGCAATTATTGATGTTTTCAAAAACTGGGGCAGCGGTGATTCTTTGGAGCTAGAAGACGGAAGCAATGGAGAAAAAACATCGTCAGGTTCTTCATCATTTTCTTCCTCCTCTTCAATTGTTTGTGTTTCTTTTGAGCGTGTAATAGGCTTTGATGTTCCTTTCAACACAGCTTCCAGAGGTGACTTCAAATGTTTTTCGACAAACAGTTCACTGTCGGCATGTGCACGTTTTAGATAGCGAAACTTTTGTCGAATGCTATTTCGTGCACGGATTATGTGCTTTTTTAATTTACTCCCTGTTGTCGCCATGACATCTGAACAAATGATGTTCAGAAAAGCAATGCAGCTACTTAAATACGAATGAAATGATCAAATCCCATGCGGTAGCGTCCATTGTTGATGTTGCTCTGCTTATCAATAACAAGACAACTGTGGTGATGAACGTTCCAACACATGGCACACAACTGTGTAAAGGCTTGAAAGGTCATGTCTGGATTCACGTGATCATCGTAGACGTGATGCATGTTGCGCTCATCCTGTCGGAAGAGAACAATCACGTTGGCATTGTCACGAATTAACTGTTTTGGTATTCGCGAATAGGTTTGAGCGAGATAAAAACAATCAATATATTTATGACGTCCCATGCTAAAGTAAGCCTGAATAATACCCTGTCGTTCTGTGGCCACATCGTCAAAAATCATAAGCGAATGGGGGCGAACATTGTCTGGAGAAATGACATCTTCGTGTGCTGCGAATGTGAAGTAGCCCATGTTGCGCAGACCTGACATGACCTGTTCCAAGAACACATACAGCGGTTGATACAGCGATTTGGCAAAGATATAGATATTTTGAAAGCGCACTCCGTTTAAGGAGGTGATGAGGGTAAGCAGAAGATTGTTTTTTCCACATCCTGACGGGCCGGCGATGAGACAGCGAATGGAGGATGGGAAGAGTGATCCATGACGTTGTTCGGACGATGTTGAGAAGAGGTTTGAAACCAAGTCTCCCACCGGAAGTGAATGTTGTTGCTTAATAATCTGCATATCAACTAAATGTGAAAGGGGAAGAGCTGGTCTCTATATACATGAGGCAAGCGGGTGTTTCAGTTCCAGTGTAACCATGGACGCCTTTGGAAGAACTCTTAAAACAAATGAACGATTTGCTTTGACAAACGATCCAAAACATGATACAGATCCGGCAACTAAACGATATGTTGATGCTAATGTATTGCCACGCACAACAGATGGCAATTACAACTTTAATGGAAAGCGATTGACCAATATAACAGAACCCGTATTACCCTCAGACGCATGTTCAAAAAAGTATGTAGATTATTTCCGCTTAAGACGTATCAAAGGAGATTATGAGGCTCAGAATAAACGTATTACGGGCGTTGCAGATCCTGTGAACGATCAAGATGTGTGCACCAAAGCCTATGTGTTAACCAATGCTGTGGTGTTAACAGAAGCAAAGGACTATGACGTACACCAACGTCGAATCACTCAGCTGGCTCTTCCAACAAACAACACGGACGCTGCTAGAAAGGACTATGTAGATAACAAGGTGAAACAGGTGCTCAGTATTGTGCCCACCCTAACTGCAAAGGGCTATACAGCAAATAATGCACGCCTTGTGCATGTGGCCGATCCTGAAGATGATCAAGATGTTTGTACAAAACGGTTTTTAAACTCTGAAATGGAAAAGGTGTGGGAAATTAAGGAGAACGCTCTACAGATGAAGCGAAGACGAATAGCCGAAGTTGCTGATCCTGTGCAACCTCACGACGTGACGACCAAACGATTTTTGGAACAACGGTTATCGCTTTTTATTAAATCAATACCCTCTATATTTCTGCTTCACATTGTAAAACAACAACCGGTAAAAGATCCCAATAACCTCGCCTACATACTACGTTCGGGGTATGACAATTACCGTTTAATGTATGATGGTGCCATTCGTGTAATTGAGTATGCACCAGATTTGAAACATTTAGAGGTACGATTAAACGGTAGTGTTCAACCACTTATTGATCAACCGGTGAAAGCCGGAGACAAATTATTCTTTCATTTGAAACTCTCGTCTGAAGAAAAAGAGGCGGGGAAAACAATGAACGATTTTCCTCTATATATAGAACTTGAATATACAGCCACCATTGAATAAATAATTATAGGTTCCCTTCCTGAGGAGTGTTAGTTGTGTTCAATACTTTTTGCGGTGTGAGGTTGTCTTGTTCTTTGGTCGCGATGGTGAAACAGAGATATGTGGTGAAGAAGAGGAAGAAGTTGTCAAGAAAGGGAGGCTTTAAAGCTATTCTTCATGCGGCACGTCTAGCTTCGCGCGGAGAAACAAATAGTGAGTTGGCTATTAAGAAAGCACTCCGAGCAGCACGATTGCATGCGAATCCCAAAAGTAAACTACGTTTTAGAAAACGTGCCCGAGTTATTCCTGTGCCGAAACGTGGTGGATTTTTACCTGCACTGTTTGCTGGACTAGCAGCCCTGGGTTCACTTCTTGGAGGAGCAAGTGCGGTAGCACGAACGGTGAAAGCTGTTGAGGAGGCGAAGCAACAGTTGAAGGAAAGTGAAAGGCATAATAAAACTATGGAGGCCATAGCACTGCGCGGTAAAGGTGTGAACATGAAGCTAGCACCCTACAAGAAAGGACTCGGCATTTACATGTCGCCAAAAAACGGTTAATCGATGCACTGCCACGACGAGCCATGACGCATGAGGAAGTTATAAGGTATGCAAAACAGCTAAAGATCTCCCACTTTCGAGGTGTGTTTATGCGCAACCAACTACCGTCTCGACCACGGAGCCATGAAAGTGCAGTTGTTAATTTGGATGACAGTCATGGACCGGGAACGCATTATGTGGCCTACATAAAGCATGGGCGAACCGTGTGGTACTTTGACAGTTTTGGAAACCTTCCTCCTCCGACAGAGCTTGTTCGCTATTTTGGAAGCAGTGCAACAATACACTATAATGTGAAACGAGTGCAAAATTTTAACACGCAACAGTGCGGTCGTCTATGTTTGACTTTTCTATATAAGACCGAGCACGGCGGGTGACGTGGTCATTATGACAACAGAAAGTAGAACGTTTACAGTGCACGGACAAGGTGCGGAAGTAACTGTTGACTTTTATCCTCCTATTGAATTGGGACGACAACCCTACGTGCTGGGACTTGTTTCGTTTGAAGGCTATAATAGAATCTGCAACATAATTGAAGACGTCAATGATAAGTTCTACTACGATGACTATGTGTTAACTCTACCGTCTGGCAGCTACACCGTAGATGATATTCACGATCACATCTACACAACTCTCACCAAGGAATTTAGTCTAAAGGCATTTCTTGACGGGACACGCAAGTTTGAACTCATAGCCAACAACGTGACACATCGCTGCAGTATTCTTTCTTCTTTTAGGATTGATTTTAAATCTCAACCAGATTCGATTGGGCCATTGTTAGGCTATTCACCACAAGTGTTAGTACCGAACGTGATACACAAGTCTGACCAACCGGTGAAAATAATTGAAGATCATCACGTATCTGTCACGTGTAATATTATTACAGACGTCTACACCAATCAAGATCCCTCGCATTCGCTTTATGATTTTATTGTTACTTCACCTGGTGGTTACATCATCCGCGAAAACCCGTCGGTGGTGCTCTATCATCCTGTGAGTGTGACCAACATCAGGAATATTACCTTAAGACTGGTGAATAGAAACCAACGTCTCATTCGGTTAGACCCTCATACACCTGTGACCTACAAACTGTATCTGAAGCCAGCATGAAACAAGTGTATAAAGCGGCAACGCTGTCAAGAACAGTTGTTAGTTGTGCTCAACACGTGTACAGGTTAACACGTGTCAACAAGCAGATCCTACAACAACTTGGTTACACCTTACGTCATGAATTCGATTCTGGACGTGACAAACCCTGTCGAAGTACAGGAGGGTATTGTAAGAATTGAACACCATTCCTACCAACCGTATACTCAGGGACTAAATAATAATGATGAGATTCGCATTACTATTAACCAACAAGATATCGACACGCTTCCACATGAAAGTTACATCCAGATTGAAGGGCAACTCACCAAATTGGATGGTACCATTCCAACAACGTCAAAGTTGGCCAACAATGCTTTGGCCTTTTTGTTTTCTGAGGTTCGCTACGTGATCAACGGTATTGAAGTGGATACTACTCGAAATGTTGGCATAACATGTGTCATGAAACTTTATCCCTCGTATGGAAGCGAAGAGAGTAAAGCTTTTTGTATGGCTGGTTGGTGTCCCAACTCAACCAACGACTGGATGATTAACGATGATGGTACATTTACTGGGCATTTACCTCTAAAATTAATACTAGGCTTTGCAGAGGATCATAAGCACATTGTTGTGAACGCAAGACAGGATCTGATTCTTGTACGAGACAGGAGTGATTATAATGCGCTAAAGGGAGCTGATACAGCGCCAATAGATACAAAAATTCTACTGCAACGAATTCTATGGAAAGTACCGCACGTTACTCTATCAGATAAGAAAAAAATGAGTCTGCTCAAGATTGTGGAGAAGGATACAGCTTTACCCATTCAATTTAGAAGCTGGGAGCTGCATGAATACCCGGTATTACCACTCTCCGATACACATACTTGGTCTATAAAAACCTCACGGTATACAGAGCGTCCCCTCTATGTCCTGGTTGGATTTCAAACAGATCGCAAATATCAACAGAATAAAGATGCATCAAAATTTGACCACATCCAATTACGAAATATACGACTCTTTTTGAACGGTGTTACCTTTCCCTATGAGGGAATGGATTTAAACTTTAACAAGAACAAATATGGTAAGCTTTATGACATGTTTGTAAACTTTCAGTCATCCTATTATCAGAAAGAGGCATGTCCGCTATTATCACCACAAGACTTCAAGTCCAAGGCGCCTCTGGTGGTGATGGACTGTTCGTATTTGGAGGAGTCGATGAAGGAAACAACTATTGATATCAGACTAGAATTTGAAACATCTACAGTTATTCCAGAAAAAACAACAGCCTATTGTCTTATTGTTCACGAGGCGCAAGTGTTTTATCAACCGCTGTCCAACATGGTGACCAGAGTATAAATAGCATGTCTTCCTCCATTGCCCTTCACAGTCATGGAAAGCTACGATGAAGTCACAACCCCCTCTGCGAGGCGGGTCTGCAAATGTGAAAGTGAGTCACCAAGTTCAGATGAAGATTCAAGGTTTACCATTTATCGCGCCCTAGTGAGTGAAGCTATAACTGCCTATCACAAGAATCATACTGTGCTTAGAATGCCGCCGCATCTGGTTCACTATTTACCGGATGGATTCATGTCTACGTTTGGTATTCATGACAGGGGGTACAACAACAAGCCCATCACCAATCAAACAAATAATGTGGACGATGGTGTTGCCAAAGCTTCATCTTGTCATGTTGGAGAGCGGGTAGATTGCATGGACTGCAAATGCGATCGTTGCTCAACAAGTCGAGACGCTGATGCAGCATTTGAGATTTATCGCACCCTGGTGAGTTTAGCAATACGCGCCTACCATAAAGCGCAATTTCTTCGTGAAATGCCGCAGCATCTGATTGCCTATTTACCAGCTGGATTTCTGACCGCGTACGGTGCACACGACATTGATCTTAATTGGGATAAGCTACCATTACACCTCCGTATGTCGGCGGATGTTGCAGCCTGCCGTCCCTGTCGTAGACACTTTATGCATCGAGAAGATTCTCATTGTGATTGGGATGGTCCAAATCCTATGATAAAAAATTGTAAGCGATGTACTGATAACTTTATGAATAAAATTGTGTAATTGATTTTTGTGTGTATATTATTTTCTCGCTCCTATCCAATCAGTTAGTTGTTAAGAAGCAGCGGTAGTGGAAGGTGTGATATCCGTCGCCATGCCGAAAACATTGATTGTCGACGTGCAGGGTTTCAAGGTGAACGGAAACAAGTTTGTATTTAAAGAAGTTGGAATTATTGACTGCACAACCATGTGGGCACCAAGAGTAACCAGTTTTATCTTTGAACCACCGTTTCCATTGCATTTGCAGTCAGACGAGGACAGAAGACAAACAGAGTGGTTGCAACGCAATTTGGGACTAGTCTGGAAAGAAGGTGACATTCCTTACCATCATCTATCATTTGTTCTGAAAGCTCACTTGTTTGGCGCTGACCTTGTCTTTGTAAAGGGAAGCGAAAAAAAGGAATGGTTGCGTCAGTATGTTAATTCAACTTGTCAACTTGTTGACCTTCATGATCTGGGATGTCCTGCACTGTACAACCTGTCCGTGCCTGATGAACCTCTACAAAATAAAACACTTCAAAATGTTTGGAAGCTTTTTGATTGGCTAGCTCGCAAAGCATGTCAAAACTTGCATGTTGAGTGTAAAGCGCTGTAACGTCGGCTACAGTGTGAGACATACCAGCGATCAGTGCGGATGTGTAGAATTATGGCTGCAATTGAAGGTTTGGACGCCAACCCCACAGAGCGAGCTATTGTCAAGTTTTTCGCCTGCAAAAAGAAGCTAGACAGTTTCACAGACGAGGAATTGAACGCTTTGCCCAAGGCGTTCCATTTTTATGTTGCTTCAAACGCGGTGAAAAATATTTGGCACAGTGTACCTAGTGAGTGGACCAGAGATCCTGGTCTGCGCGAACTACAACCATGCACTGACTTTAATCATCACCAGCAAGTGTCTATCACTAAAATGCCCTCCATTAAACAGTGTGGAACGTGTCAGCTCATCAAATTGTACCACGGGCATACAAATATACCGTCCTGTAAAGATTTTGCTTCGTCATTTCATGGGTGCGATGAAGAAGAGGAAGAAGAGACAGCAGCGGCAGTATCGCCAGCACCAAAAAGTAAGACAACGCTTGAAAAAGATATGCCAGACCTTTGCTGGTCATGGTCTTGTTAACAAGGCCATTGATCTACTTCCCATTGAACTGCATATTCCTGGCTATCAATTTTGTGGACCTGGAACTAAACTAAGCCAACGTCTAGCACAAGGGAATTCTGGAATCAACATATTGGATGCAGCGTGTAGAGATCATGACATTGCTTACAACAACAAGAATATAGAAGTACGTCGAGTTGCAGACCGCATTCTTCTAAGAAGGGCCATGCAGCGTGTGATGTCATCTACTGCTTCTATTGGTGAGACGATTGCAGCCTTGATTGTAGCAGGAGCGATGAAGTCAAAGCTAATGATTGGTGGTGGATTAGTGAGGAAAAGGACAAAGTAATAAACATGAATCAAATATTGTTAAGTATTTATTTGAGAGTCAGTCCACCAGTTCATAGTATACACAAAATATGGTTTAGTTTTCTTCTTGTAAAAAACATACAATTTTAATAAAAAGAATTGAAAATGAAAGTGTGTTCTTTTTTACTAGGTGTGGAAATGTCCAAAAGGCAAGCTATTTACACCATCCCACAGACGTTTATCGTCATATGTTGTCAGCGATGTTTTATTTTGATTTAATATAAAAATATTATGGTTCTTTGAAAGAATGCGTGTTTGCTGGTATAAGCGAGAGGTGTTTGCGTAGAGTACACAACGATATTCCTCAACATTGAGGAATTGTGTGACGCTACGAAGAACACCCTTCGCTTTGCATTGACCTTTATTCTTTTGTGTTGAAAATGCGTACATTTTCGGCGCCAAAGCCACAAATTCTGTCATAACATCACCGGCGCACTCATCCTTAAATAGACCTATTTTTTTTTTATTCATGGGAATTATGCCAAACATATTGTTAACCTCATAGTTTGAGGTATCAAAGTAATTTGGATGTTCTCTCATCACTGAGTAAACATCTATCTTATTGGTTTGATAAATAAGACTGTCTGTATCCATATACAGTAATTTTACATCTCCAAACTTTTGTTTGGCAAACTCATAATGAAATTGATACATTACAAATTTGGAAAGTCAAGTATTACCATTCCCAAGTAAATTGGTTTGTTATACATGATTTCTGTCTTTGACAATTCAATGGTTACTAAATCAGTTTCAATAACTCGTACAGAATGGAAATTAGGCATAGCTATATATTTTCGTGCGCCATATCGACCGTCCCAGTGGTTTACCAAATGAATAGTTCTATGCTTTCGAATATTTTCCATTGATTTACCGTAGCACGCATTGTTCATTAATTTATAAAAATTTGATTCAAATGTGGTCTTGGCGTGTTGCCGATGATGAGTATTCAATTGCATGTACGGTTGTAACCATGGTTTTTGGTCAAAGCAAATAATGCGATGAATGGATTGCAGTTTCAAACCATGTTTCAAACATTGCATTAAATTTTCAATGTGTATGACGTACCGATTTTTTGAATTTAACGTTGCCAGCAACTTTTTATTGTTGGAACGTGAACTGGGAGGTTGTAATTTTTCAACACAAAATGGTAGATCAGAATGATCATTGTGTATCTCACAGGGATATAATAAGTCGACCTCTAGAACGTAGCCACGCGTGTCATTGCTCAACACATCTTTTAAATTAAAATTTGAAACTTCATCTGAAGTCAGCCATCGAAAATTTTGATATGGAAGAGGTTTTTCCATAGCATATCCGTATAAATTGTTACAATCTAGGTAGGTGAGGTATGTTGTAGGTTGGTTTGGTTTGTATGTATCCATATATGGATTATTTGCTTTGGCGTGCTTTTGCACAAGCGAAACAAGACCACCACGTATTCCGCGTTCAAAAAAGAGTAACATGTCGATGTCTGTTAATAGTTCCAGTTCTATGTCAGTCACCTTCAACATACAGTCCCAACTATATCCGGCAAGGGTGTAGTAATGGGCTGGATCTAGATTGTAGATTTCAAGACACAGTTTGCGAATGTGTTCAAACACGTCTGTCAAAAGTAGTGTATCAATTTTGAGGTATAAATCAGCATACTCGCCCAAAGTTGATATCTTGAACACGTTCCATACTTTTTGAGCGTGTAAATAGTCTTTTTCAGAAATATGACTTTTTGTTAAGTCATTGTAAAATTTGTCCTTTGAAGGGAGTGCAGTTTCCTGTAAACATGCCCAATTGTTTACATAATTATAGGGAAACACCCCTTTTCGAATGCATAATTCAAATTGTTTGGCATCAGTAAAGTGTTGACGTACAAAATGCAAATTGTTTGGGTGAAGCCCTTGAACAAGCGCATCCAATGATGATGCGAGGAATCTATACGAATCTAAAAATCGTATACTGATTCCATTTCGCCATTTCGAAAACGAAATAAAATTTTCATGATTTTGTGGAATTAAATTAAACTTTTGGTTTTCAAGGTTAGCAAATTCCTTAATAATTAAATGGCTGTCATACCGAGACATGTTGTGTAAGAAACAAGAAATATAGCGTGCTCTTTTATACGCCAAATTACATACACTATGAGCCGCTCCTCTAAATTTTCCAGTGTACCGATTATGGTCTCTCACTGGCGTGTCACAAGGTGCTATTGGTTTTTGACAAATGTGACAAGTGGTTGCTGTTGCAAAAACCGCCTTGTCTGCGTCCGACATTTGAAGCGGAATTGGATTTTGCAGGATATTGTACACCCGATCTGCCAAGGCGTCCAATTCATTTAAAAACCAAGCAGCAGCATCTGCATCGCGATAAGATTTGAAGTATGAAAGTGAAGGGTCGTATGAACAAATCACGCTTAGGGCACAACTGAATGGCACATGTTGCTGTACTTGTTGAGTGTACGGACGTGTCGGATCTGGTTTACATGTGTCAATGGGTGTGGTTAAACATTCAAAATCTGCATATACTGTAAATGGAAGCGGTTCTTGACGAGACACATTTTGAAATTTCATACTGGCTTTATCTTTTTCTGGAAATGTAATTTTTACCGCTGGTTGTGTGATGCAATCAATAGTATGTGCTGCCAACTTTTGATTGCTAGTAAAATATTGCAAACAGCGATCACATATATATACCCTATTTTTTTTTGTAACTTGTGAACGAACTAGTCTAGAAAGATCTTTGATATAACAATAATGGTTGCACAATTCCCCTTCAATGTACAGTAAATTAAAATGCTTTTCTTTTTTTCCCTTTGTCACATACAATGGACCAATAACTTTGTCCCCTTCAACTCCGTATACATTAATGGAGTAAAGCGGATTTTTAGATTCAAAACGAGAAATGGCGTTGAGGTCCATTGGGAATTCTATGTCTGCTAAATTTAGACTGATCATTAATTCCATAAATTTCTGGTGATATTTTCCCATTCTGTGAACATTTTCAGTTGCAGGACTTAACCCAGCTGCCAAGGACCAAACAAAGCAAAAAACGTCATTATTATCCACATTGATGACTGCGTGATGTTTTTCCAACTGTTTAGGTAAATTAACATGAGCTGAACCACTGTTCATGGGATCAAAGGTGCATACATTAATTTTAAAATGGTTGATAGCTTCCAGCGATTTGCCACTTTCCAATTCTTGAAACTCGGCAAAGCGCGTCATGAGCTTATCGACAATGTTTTTACTATACCAACTGTGTATATTATCAGTGCGGTACAATTCACACATTTTCGTATGTAAATAAATAGGTTTTGTTATTTCAACACATTGTTTTAAAATAACAAAATCACATAATAACTCAGCGTTAATCTTTAACGCTACATGTTCTCTTAAACAGTCTTGCATTTTATTTTGAAAAATGTTGTAGCTAGCGTTTAAAAATTCATTTGGGTCTAAAAATTTAGCATCATTATTAATTTTAGTGCTACATAACTTACTATTAAAACAACTATCCACGTCCTGCCAACTAAGTTTTGGTGCTGACATCATGACACTTACAGTAATTACATTTACTACAAAAACAGCAAATCACTGAACAGTTTGCAGAGAATGAAAACAAACAAAGTTTATTGTCTCTGCAAATTCTGTTTTAACATTAACAAATTTTAAATTTTATTTGATTCTTCAATAAATTCTACCAAACATCTTTTATTTTCCAGTCCCAAATATTTTAGGTAGATGGTTCCTTTGTTGAGGTCATTTACAGCTTCGTCGTTGAGTTCCATGAACCTCGCAGGTAAGAAGACAGCGAAATCTTCTAGTTCACAAACTATTCTTCCCCCATATTTCGTTTTTACCCTGCGAACAGCTGTCACCAAATAGGGTTCGTTAACTGGCAGGTCCTGTAAACGTTTAGTCTCCAGGCCGGTTGCTCTGCCAATGAGATTCGCAACTGTTATAGCAGACATATTGGTTCTGAAAGGTAATTATAAAGTGTTTAGGTAAACTATTAAAAATGTTCAGGTACCCTCCACCTTTATTTATTAGCACATTAACTCAAACCCTGATCTATAGACTAAACCATCAAATGTGTATACAAAACTTATTTGCTAAGACGAGCAGTCTCCTAAAAGCGCTTAGTCCAGTAATCAGTTGGATAGAGCGAGATAAAGTAATACCTCTTTTAACTGACGTCAAACCTGGTAATGACTGTTAGTTGCAATAATAGTTTTATATACCCATTTGATATTATTATTATCCACTTGATAAATTGTTAAGGTCAACTGTGTAACCATCGACAGTTAGAGATACTAAAAGTACTGGGTTCAATATTACCTGATAAAAGATCTTTGCAGCAAAGCGATGTGTTTACTACAAACTCGTGGACTTCTCTGGCTAACAACAATAATGTCACGGCTTATATACCCTTACAATCATAGGCAACGCCGCTTTCTCAGTAACTGGATGACCTCCATATTTAGTATAAATGAACCTGCTACTTTACAAAGAATTATCATTCACTGCTATGTCTGATCAGGAGAGTTTTATCGATGTTGAAGAGGAAGAATCCAACAATTGGGATTCGTCTCTGGACATTTTCATGTAAGTAATATTAATTTTTTTTAAATTGATACCGGGATAAAAAATTAAATCAAAGCCTAGAACGCTAACCAAGGTTTTATAAACTTAGTCGGGTGTAGCCTTTGTGTAATAACTTGTACTAGTCGAGAATGCAAATTGTATGCAAGTAGTACTTTCTTTAACACTTGTTCATATATATTAATTAACTATAATAACAGCAGCTCCACTCGCTAAAGCGCAGCGTTAGGTCATGGGGACTATGCTCTCTGCCGACTTGGAAAACGTGTGGGTTTGAGTATCCACCGTCAACTGTCCTTGAAATGGCTTTCTGCGGTTCCCCATTTTCAACTCCAGGCAAATGCTGTGATGATAACTTCTAACAAACCGCGGTTGCATTCTTACCCAGTTCCATTCAGCATTAGTTTTATCTCTTATGAGGTTGATTACCCATCATGCCAAGCTCTGTAGCTAAATGGTTAGCGTGCTAGGCATTGACCCAAAATGTCCCCGGGTTCGATTCTCAACCAAGCCATCAGGGATTTTAATCTCCTGAGGTTAATTCCTGGGGCTCCGAGGTTGGGTGTATGTGTTTTCTTCATCATCACTTCATCTTCATAATAACGTGCAGGTCGCCCGCAGACATCAACTAGAAGACCTGCACTCAACCTCTCCAAAGACCACACAATCATTATTCAGGGATTGTAATCACCTAGAGTTAATTCCTGCGGTCCGGGATTGGGTGTATGTACCGTCTTTATCATCACTTCATCCTCATAATAATGCTTAAGTCGCCCACGGGCGTTAACTAGAAAGACATGCACTTGGCCTCTCCAGAGGTCGCACAATCATTATTCATTACCTACCATTAGTTTTCATCACTCATTAACTCGTCCTGCCAAGCTTTTAATTTAATTTCATAGCTAGTTTTTTTTGTCGTGTGACCTCCTCAGAGGCCGAGTGCAGGTCTTTCTATTCGACGCCCGTGGGCGACCTGCGCGTCGGGATGGAATGGATGAAGATGAATGAAACTGGGCAACGACGTGGAAGGAATCGGCCGTGGTCTATCAGACGGTACCGTCCCAGCATTTGCCTGGTGTTGAAAATGGGGAAACCACGGAAAACCATTTCAAGGACGGCTGACGGTGGGGCTCGAACCCACGCGTCTACCGAGTCAGCAGAGAGCTTGGACCCATGACCTAATGCTGCCTACAGCCTTGTTGGAACAAACAACTTTCTTTTTTCTCCCAGTACGACTTAAGAAACATGACTAATTTATTGTAATTCAATGCACATTGTATTACCGGTTGGAGACCTGTTAAATTTATTGCCGTTGTCAAATATAACGGCTTTCATTATATTGCCAAGACATACTGCTTTAACAGAAATAAAAGTTAATAGCCTACATCATCAATCTTGATACCAGTCTAATGTCAAAAGGGCTTTCAATATCTTAGAGTTGTAACAGTATAATTACTCATACATTACAATTGTGTTGCGCTGTTATGTAAATCAGCAGTAGTATACCAGCTTCTCACCGCTGATCTGCGGTTTAAATCTCACTCACTTCATGTGAGATCTGTGTAGGGTACCGCAAAGGTTGAATTGTTGTTGTTTGAGTCTTCAGTCTTTTGACTGGTTTGAAGCAGCTCTCCATGTCTCCCTGTCCTGAGCTAATCGTTTCATCTCTACATAGCTCCAACACCCTACATCGGAGGCAATCTGTTTAACATATTCTAACCTTGGTCTACCCCTACAGTTTTTGTCCTCGACCCTTCCTTCCATAACTAAGCTTGCTATTCCTGGGTGTCTTAGTATGTGTCCTACCAACCTATCTCTTCTCTTCATTAGCAGTCACCAGAAACATCTCTCCTCTCCCACTCGTTTTTATGCCTCTTTGTTTGTAACCCTATCTACCCATCTGATCTTCATCATTCTCCTGTAACACCACATTTCAAACGCTTCTATTCTCCTCTTTTCTGCTGCACCAATAGTCCAAGTTTCACTTCCATAGAGCGCCACGCTCCAGACAAAGGCTTTCAAAAATGACTTCCTAATACCTAAATCTATATTCGATGTCAGCAGATTCCTTTTTTGTAGAAATGCTTTCTTTGCCTGAGCCAACCTACTTTTAATATCCTCTTTGCTTCGTCCATCACTAGGTATTCTGCTTCCTAAGTAACAGAAGTCTCCTACTTCCTTCAGCTTTTCACCTGTCAATTTGATCTCCATAGAGGTTTCTGATTTATTTCGGTTGCATTCCAGTATTTATGTTTTACATTTATTTATTTTCATCATGAATTCTTTCCGTAAGACGGAGTCCATACCATTCAAAAACTCATTCAAATCCTCAGGCTTGTCGGCCAAGATGACAATGTCATCAGCAAATCTCAGAGTTGAAATTATTTCTCCTTGAACCTTCACTCCCACTTTAAATTTTTCTCTAATTTCCTTCATTGCTTGTTCAATGTAAAGATTGAAAAGTATGGGTGATAAGTTGCAGCCTTGCCTTACACCTTTCTGAATACCAGCTTCTCTCTCATGTCCTTCAACTCGAATGACTGCTGTCTGGTTTCTGTACAGATTGTATATCACCCTCCTATCCCTGTACTTTATTCCAATTGATTTCAAAATATCAAACAATTTAGTCCAATCAACTTTATCAAAAGCATTTTCTAAATCTACAAAAGCCATGAACGTTCTCTTATCTTTCCTTATTCTACCTTCTAAAATCAGCCTAAGACTTAGTACAGCTTCCCTTGTTCCTACATTTCTCCTGAAACCAAACTGATCTTCACCCAACTCCGTTTCTATCTGGCTTTCAATCCTCTTGTAAATCATTCTGGACAGGATCTGTGAAGCATGAGTAATCAAGAAGGTTGAATTAAGGATAACAAAATTAACAGTATTATTCTCTTCTTGCAAAACATTTTTTAAACTCAGCTTCCAAAAGCTTACATATAGCAGAACGCGGGTTTTACAACTACAGAGGTGACAGCCGAGTTCAGCATTGCTTCCACTTACTTGTGTCAAGCTCCTCTCTGTCTTCTTTCCTGTCAACCTCGCTTGGCCAACTCTTGTTCTCTTCCAACTCCAACAGTATTAGAGTATCCAAGGCCCTTGCCACATCTTTTCTGATTCCCTCCTTCTGCAAGAGGCCAGTCTTCTTTTCCCATTATTTCTTACATTCTGCCTGTCATTTAATCATTGATGCAGAGAAGTGCAAGGAGTATGCCTCCATAACTTAGGAGGTTTTCTTCTGTGTACTTTGGTTCACCCTGACACAAACATCAAGACAGTTTATATCCTCGCCGCTAGATTGGGTATTCTAATGACATTGATAGACATTTTTTCTATTTTATAGTTTTTCAAATGACCGCGTCATGGCGGAATTTTTCGTGCAAATGATGATGATGATGGAGGAGGAAGATGAAGGAGGCAGTGACACCGAAGAGGAAGGAGGCAGTGACACCGAAGAGGAAGCAGAAGAAGAAGCTGTCAAAAAAATAATTAAAACAAGTAAATGTAAGAAAAAAGAAAACAATATTAATAAAAAATATTCTTGTTTTGATTGATTTATTTGTCTATCATTCCCACTTTTATTTTTTTATATGAAGCTGAGCGAGCCAACATGTCAGGTGTCAATCTCAGAAATTCAGTCCTGTGACATCACACATAGGTTGACCGTTCAAATCAGATTATTCATTCTAACACCCATCCATGTCCATTAACCATCTAGCACACATTCTATATCCTCAGCTCCATAACACATAAATTCAAATCTCCCAAGTCAGCATAAATGAAAATCCTTCGGCTGCACTAGGTCTCTGTGATTATGCCTCCATGGCTTAGGGAGAAGCATGCCAACCTCTCACCGCTGGGTCTGTGTTTCAAATCCCAGTTACTCCATGTAAAATCTGTGCTGGACAAAACAGAAGCAGACTGGTTTTTCTCCGGGTACTCTAGTTTTCCTGACTAACTTTCATTCCACCAACACTCTCCACCATCATTTAATTTTATCAGTCATTTATTCAATCGCTGACTCAGAGGAGTGCGATAGGCTTCGACAGTCGGCACAGTTCATATCTTCACAACTAGATGGAATATTCCAATGTCATCAATAGACATTACACCATCTTGTTTTTATTTCATGTCGAGCTGGCTGAACCGACATGCCATGCGTTTTGTATCCCCCACCCATTAACAATTTGTTTACCGTTAAGTATTAGAAAAAAACAATCCCATCCATGACCTACACTACATTCTGCCTGTGACGTCCCAACCTCCATTCACAGTTCCATCTTCATTCACGTTTGTTTACCCGCCAACCTAGCACGTCAGGGTTCAACAACCACCATCCATCTCCATTCATGTTTCCCATTAAAACACTCTCATCCATGACCTGTGCTACATTCCGTAATCTGCTGTGACGTCGCAACCTCCATTCACGGTGCCATCTTCATTCACGTTTATTTACCCGCAAACCTAGCACGCCAGGGTTCAACAACCACCACCCACCACCATTCATGTTTTCCATTCAAAACACTCCCGTCCATGACCTACCCCACATCCCGTAATATACTATGACGTCACACACACGCCAGTTGACCGTTCAAATCTGACGATTCATTCACCGACAAAGATTCGGAAACCTTCGGCAACACTCGGATCTCATCAAGTACAAAGCAAAGCTATATAGCACGAGACCATAACAGAGAAGGCGCTCAGTCCAACAGAGAGACTGGGTCGAGGAGGGTCTCGTGCAGATCCTCTTCCATCCTTCCCCCCTCGACCCCCACCCCAACTTTCCCTCCCCCCCCCCCCCCCCTCCCCTCCACCCACACCCCCTCAAACCGGTTCCTGGACCCTCCAAGGTTTGTTTACCTTCCGGGGTCCAGGGGACCTTGGGGGTCAATGACCTACCTCAAGGTCATTGACCATGACCTACCTCAAGGTCATTGACCTTCCCACGCCCCCCTCATTTGCATAAATAACGGTATTTGAAGCAGAACCCTCCCTGCTCACCTACTCATAGCAATCATTTGAAGCTATGACCAGGTTTCTTTTATACTTAAACATGAGTAGGCCTACTTTCAATTGCTAACTACATGAAAAAACTTCATTTATGACAATAGGCTATCTTCATTGAATGAAATGCAAATCTACACTGAAGCTAATAGAACCGTAATACTTGGGATGATATGGAATATTTTCACGACCGTGAGTACAACACGAACTTAAAATTAGAAACCACGAACATGCCTCTATTGTATTTAAGAAGTTGGCTACAGTTTATTCATGCAATGGCAGATGTCTGCTTCAGCATAGCGATGCTAATTCAGGATAGCTTTTGCCAAGAAATTAAATAATCCAAGAGAAGGCATTGCGGATGGCGTGTGACCAGCTATCTAGCGGTGATTTAATGAAACCTGGCAAAACCTTATAAAATATTACATGACATGACAAAATATAATATTACTGCCTCGATGGTGTGCAGTCAGTTAATGTTATGTGATCCTGGCGCACAGTAGTGTAAGTGTACATCGATTTTGAACACTGAAGCATTTAGTGGAAGAGCAGATAAATAGTGCTATCAACATATCAATGTTCTCTAACCCTGTAACAACCTTCAATATTTGCGTAAGTTCATTATATATTTCTATTTTTAGTTTAGGCAGATGACCTCGCTGTTCCGCCCCTTAAAACATCAAAAACTAACTAACTAAATACCTCTTTCTACGTTGTGGTTTCCCAATTCTCAGACCAATGGTCCCATTGTTATCATTTATATTATTATACTAATAGTTTTAATGCATCCAATGACCAATGAAAATCAAACTAATAGTTATTGTTATTGTTGTTTTAAGGGGAAGAACTACGAGGTCATCTGCCCCTAAAATCGAACTAAGTTATACATGAATCGTCAAGACAACATTTTGTCAGTGACATATGTCTTCATTTACATACGATAACATGATATCTGTCACACGCCAAATCACACATAGAACATATCGTTCCGTGCGGCAAATTCTATGGTGAAAACCATGGAATACCGTACGAGCCTCGTGACAAAATGTCTCAGCTTTCAGTTGGCTTTCTTCCAGTCGTCTCGAATCATGGCATTCGTGGTATCGAAATCGAGCCATATTCAAATCATCTTCTTTTGATGTTATTTTACGACTTCCTTGTAACATATAAAGACACCTCCCGGGGCAACGCCGGGTACAATAGCTAGTCATTTATAAATGGGAATAGAGGGCTTGCAACAGGGCCTAGACTGCACAAGGATGATATGAGCTTGGACCTACATGGTGCAAGGATGATATGAGCTTGGTCCTAGATGGCGCAAAGATGAAACAGGCCCTAGACGCCAATAGAATGATGAGAGCTTTGAAGCTTGTAAAGTTACAATAAATTTAAAGTATTTAAACTTCGAGAAAGCTCCAACTATCCATCAGATGCACCTAGGGACGTTGTTGGCAAATACCACTTATTTATTGCAGAAATGACAGTAAATTACAAATTCAACAAGTTGTTCCATGAAGAACTAAAGCCTATTTTCATATATCCTACTTATGTTAATTGCCACTATCAACATAAAAAATCAGTTTGATTGCTGTAATAGATTCGTAGATATTCAGAGCCGTCTAAATATTTCGGATGGTCGCCATGTTGGATTGTTATATGTATAGGCCATAGAGTCAACCATTAAAGGAAAATTATTGCGTAGGTTCATTATTCAAACTTTCACTTCGATCGCTTGATTACGACACAGGAAATAAAAACTTAATTTTAAAATTCTCACAGCCGCCATATTGAGGTTATGCATACAATTGAACTTAATTAGATACCAGTACATAACTATGTGTATAAACATTTGCTGTACCAAGTTTCATGGCGTTTGGATTATTAAATCGCTTATAAAATTATTAAATTCTATTTAAAACTTTCAACATTGCTTGGCCGCCATGTTCGTTTTGTAGTTAACTGGTTTTTGAATGGCTTATAGATGAACTTCCAGTAGTGCCTTTTATCTCCGTAGAAAATTTCAGGGCGATACCTGTAATAGTTTCAGAGATATAGAACGCCGGTGAAATATTTCGCACGGCCGCCATCTTGAGGTTATGTAAACAATTGAACGAAGTTAGATGTCGGTGCATTATAATATGTATAAACATATACTGTACCAAGTTTCATTGCGTTTGTTTGGTTAAATCGCGAGAAACGTCTATTTAAAAGTCGCAACTTCGCTTGGCCGCCATGTTAGTTTTCTAGTTAACACGTTTTCAAAAGTCACATAGGTGAACTTCTAGTAGTTTCCTTTATCGCCGTACGATATTCCAGGGTGATATCCGTAATAGTTTCAGAGATATTGAATGCTGGTGAAATAATTCGCACAGCCGCCATGTTGGATTGGTGAGACGTAACAAAATTTGAAGGGCACGGTCGGGGTTGCCCGGAATAGTGCTATGAATTTACTGTTTCATTGAAATCGCTCTAGCCGTTTAGAAGTTATTACGGGGACACACACACGAATCACACACGCATACACAGATACACGGACAAAAGGTGATCTCATAAGCCTATTTTTTTTCATAAATGAAAATAGGCTAAAATGGGGAGGACATATCATGGATATAACCTCAGATTTACCAAAAAGAAACAGCAATGTTTATGTAATGTACTTAATTTAAATCGAATAGTGGAGGGTGAAGCGAGGACGAAAGGAAATTAGGGTCTCTTTCTGTTTGTGTATGGGTACTGTGCCCGTATATGTAAATGAGCTTGGAAATATTCGTATCTTCAAAAGTTTTCTAACTCTCCAATGATAAAATATGGCGACTCTGGAATCAAGTCACGGAACTGGTTTGTACTTCGCCGAGTTAGCCAGTTAATCGAGCCGGCCAATGAGAAAATTAGCGGTCACGTGGGAGACTTGGTACTAGACTGTACAGTGCTAAAAGAAAGGAACTATGTTGCACGGAGATAATCGAAGACTCCCGAGGCGAGCTGAAATCCACACATGCAGTAAATGTGACTCGAGGATTGTAGGGGGAAGACTCGAGCAAGACGCGTGTCGGACAGTGAATGACAAGCGACCTTACTTAGATAAGAGCAAACAATGTAATTAGCATAGCTAATTACCATCATGATTTTAACACACCGTAATATCATACAAGATATTAAATAATGAATAAGAACTATTTATTAATATAGCGGATAATTATATGTTTAATTAAGGATTATTACTATCATCGCTACTGAGCAACCAATCAGATCCATGTTCTGAAAAGGACGCTAACTTGAGCATCGACGAGGGGAATAAGAGAGGAGAATCGAGGTTCTTAACAATTACGACGTCATGAGAGAATGACGTCTCAACGAAATACTCGACAATCTAACAAAGCTGATAAGGATTACCATATTTGAAGAAGACGAATACGACACGCAATTAGCAACGAGAACGGAGGCACTTAGTTTGTGCAAATTTATATCAAGTCGACATACTACGATATTTAAAAGTTTATTGAAATTAATCTACATATTTCCACCATGTCGAAATTACTGAAGTTGAGGGAGTAATATACGACTGAATCTACGGAAGAAGTAATGACGAATTAGAATGTTATTGGGAACAGAACTATGACGACAGCGAGAGTATTCGAAATGACATAACATCAATCTCGTGGGGGAGATTAACATCTCGTCTCTCCCATATAAAATATTGTACATCTAAAAAGTCATTTCACCAACTAAAATGACGAATACTTATATCAGAACTTTGGCGAAAGAAGACAGAAAGTATTCACGAACGAGGGCGGCTAGGGTTGATCCCAGAGCCATCAAGAGAGAAAGGGTATCCCATCTCACACAAGAAGTTTGCCTAGCAGAAAGGATGGCCCCACGAAGATGTAAGAGTTTGAATCCCGTACCTGACTGCATGGAGACCGTAGGAGACCATAGAAGCCCGCACAACATCATGCAGTCTCGAGCGATCTGAAACAATCCGTTTCTGAGGGATAGCGAAGAGAGAAAGGGTATCCCATCTCACACAAGAAGATTGCCTAGCAATCATTAGTCATTAGTGACTTCTAGTCATCTATAACGCAACACAAGATAGTCTCATGACCAACGATACATCCCATTTTTTAGAATTTTGTAGAAACTTTTGAGAATATCCGACAACTGTTTATTAAAGCCATTTTTCTACGTTTTCATAATATTGTTATAATTTTCGATGTTATATTTTCATAACTACATCATGTGGATGTTTATTCTCGATTTTCGTCGATTTTGACAATTTAGAATTTTTATTTAATTATTTGGAATTTTGCGACTTTCGAAATTTGAATGAGGAGATTTTACGTTTAGTTCAGAATATTTTTATGGTTAAGTTTAAATGTGTTTAGATCACATTTTATCAGTTTTGAATTGTAATATATCGTTCTTTAACAACAATGATAATTATGGAAATGTATTCAAGAATGTTATACAGAGGTATATTTTAGAGAAAGCGATTTTTTAAGATCTTATTTAGAGATCCATGTAAATTCACGATCTGATAACTCATTAGACAGATCTGGTTATAAATAGTTGGTGACAAACAAATATAAAGTATAAAAGTTTATGAGAATTATATTAAATAAAGAATTTATAAGAGAATGTAATGTGACATTAGTAAATACGAATTACAGCGTATTTTAGAAGTATTAAGATTTTGAAGAAAGAATTGGAAGTAAATATCACAGCTAATAGGAAGCTTTATGGAAATGTGAGTGATATAAAAGGAATAATATTGTTATTAGAAGACTTGTATTTAACGTATTACCTGTTAAATTAATTATTCGATAGAACCAGTATTTTTATTACATATTTTTACTAAGGATGTTGAGACTATGAGAAGAATTTGTTATCGAGAAGTTAGTTAAGAAGATGTTTTTGTAAGAAACTGCGAAGTATCTCTTTGAGGGAGATCTATTTATTCCCGTGATGACGGAGGTATTTGTTGTATGACAATGAGCATTGTGAAGCCATTGGTCAATTGTTGAAGGAATGTCTGTAGTGACAGACTTGCGCTTATTTTGATGTTGAAAAATAGGATGTTGTAAGAAGAAGCAGTTTTATTGGTGTTTATTAATATTTGAAGTTATTGAAATAGTCTCATAGAGACTCCTTGAAAACTCGTTGAAAGCATTAGGACAGCGAATCCTCGATGAAGTTGTATCTGAAAGAAATTATAGGATCAATGGATCTTTGTTGAAACTGAGAGTAAACTGAGTTCTATTTAAATGGTTCTTAATCAGAGATTGAATTTACGGTAATTATTCAACGAATTGGAAGATTATATTTTTATTAGGTATTTTTATTATGATGACAGACCAGTTGTAGGAGGTCTATGAACTATGTCTTTACTTAATTGCATGGATTATGGAATCCTGATTTGTAACAGTTTTGCGAATAAAACAAAGTATGGTGAATGAAAATTTCCTAAAGTCCGTTAAAATGTGAGTGAAGAAATAGGAAGAAAATTTATGTCTATATGTTCTGTATAGAAGGCAGTTTGCCCGTTGTATATATTTTATTTAAAATTGAGCATTTGGTGAACTACAGCGTCAATATTTGTGTTGTTCATAAATAATATTTAGAATTTAAATTAAGGTTTATAGTTATGTTTATGCGTATTATAATTTTTAATTAGGAATTTAAATATTGAACCCTTGCAAAGAAGCATATGAGACTCAGATTCGGGGCGTAACAGGTCATATTCGTAAGTTGCTGTCAGGGCGCTTCATTAACTTGCAGGGTAACATATAACAAAATAACATGCAGGAAAGAGTGAAGCCAGGGTTAAAACAACTGAATTTAATAACAAATCACCATATTTACACATAAACAATTAACAACAAAACTCCCAACTGACTCCCGCTTAATAAAAATGCCAAAAACTTAGGCGATATCTCTGGAGAGATTAATTACCTGGACCAAGTGTCCTTAAATTAAAAGATACCAAAAAGTGACCATATAAGTGCGTACGCCGTTCTACATGCACCACGATGTGTACTCTGAATGCGTGATTCGTTATCATCCAGAATGACCCTTCAGACAACGAATCCGCATTTCCTAGAGCTAGACCGACACAAGGGAACACAACTACAATACTTAAGTAAAATCGACACTTCCTAAATCTACTATAAACAAACACAAAATTTCCGTGTGAAATTGGACTTAAATTGCCGTAGCATCATTTACTGCCTAAAAACTTAGGACTTCTCACACAAATCAACACAAGTACATTAACACGTGACCAATAGAAAAATACTCAAATGACCGCTGTCAAAATTTACAAATACTCTACCACTACACCAAACGGGTGTGACAAACAAAATTACATGAAATCGAGTCATCAACAAAGCAATAGGCAAACAGCCAACATTTACGTTAATCACAATATTCTTATCCATACAAGGTACAACAATCCGTTACACACATGGCGAACTCCCCAATTAATTATGGCTTAAAAATTAGCCATCACAATGAACAGGTTTGCTATATGAAAGCTTACAGGGTTCAGTCGGACAATAGGACTGCCTATCAAAATAAGTCACAGGCAAAACGGGCGGTTTGTGGAACTCTGCATGTCTGTCAACCCACGTGTCAATAACCTCGACCTCCCAGAACATGGGGTCGAACCTCGAAGAAATGTGCCCCAAAGCACAATAATACGTGTGTGTCAGAAAAAACATATGGACAAGAATCAGCAGCCTCCCAAGAGCACTCTGTCTTTCCATCTAAAAATACAACAGCAGCAAAAATATATAAGGGCGGTAGGACAACTACCCCCTCCTCACGTAGAATCAACACACACTAGACACATCAACACACACTTAATCACACGTATGGGTTGTGACAGACCCTGAAATAAAAGACACAAATAATATCCACATGCTGGCGCCATCGTTCTATGCCGTGACTAGTCACCTGAAAAGGACTCAAGAAAAATCTATCAAAATTAGAACGAAGGTGTTCTACAATTACTTTTAAGTTGGTGCACTCGGCTACCCTAACATGAATAATAACCTGTTCAGCAAAATGTTTTACAATCATTTCCTCCCATTCCTATTTCAAAATATTAACGTTAATAAAGCACCATTTATCGAATGTAACGGGTTCCGCAATTGCAAGGATAAAAATCACGCACGCACGCCGCGTACATTACACATGACTCAAGAAAAAAAATCAAAATATCAACAAACACTTTGGCCCCGCGCCAACGGACATTTAAACATATAGTGTCGGTACAAGAAAAACAGCTAAAAACTAGAAAGAAAAACATGACTATTTACAAAGTTCCCCGGCCAAATCTAACTACATAATTGAAATAATCCAATTTTAGTACATCACCGCTTCTGCATGTAGGACTAAGGACATCCTTCTCAACCCATTGCCCTATGGACAATTTAGCACTCCATAGTAGTCGTCTGCGTTGATTTCTTGAAGCTCATCCCAACTTCAAACCACGTGCTGATCATCTTGGTCTCGACTCCTTGGCAGAAAAGTTCAATGTTAAATATTTGCCTATCTATAATCGTTGGCAGGCTACTCAGTTCACCCACAATTGTCCTACTGCGATTAATAGCGAAGACTGGCCCTAATTATATCGCACATACGCACTATAAAAACACATATAATACACACAATTTATACATAAAATATACATCTCGAGTCCGCGCCACTGGCTCGTTAACAAGTTCAAAATCCTGGCTGCACCAGCAGTCGCTATCTCGTCCGGTATTTCCGTCCCGTCTTGTGGACTTCGGTTCTGGTAAGCGCTAATTAGGGTGATACGATACTTCCCCCTTAAAGTTGAACTCGTCGTCTTTAAAAGAATGTTACAGTTTATCACGCGCTGGCGTGAAATGTTTAGATCACACAACTTAGTTGATTTTAGAACAAAATGTATTATAGCTTTTAAAATTCGATATTGGAAACGCTGCGACTTTAGCTTCCCAGAGCTCAGAAAATAAAATTAGCTTCACTGATTTTAGAGCGTAAAAATCACATTTCAAACTGGCGTGGAGTATACCTCTGAAGGCTCCACAGGAATAGGCTTAGATAAATTCGAGCGTCAAAATCACACTTCAAACTGGCGTGGAGTATGCCTCTGAAGGCTCCACAAGATAATTCTTAGATAAATTCGAGCGTCAAAATCACACTTCAAACTGGCGTGGAGTATGCCTCTGAAGGCTCCACAACTGAGTACTTAGATAGGCGTCAGGCCAGACTATTTATGAGAAACTGACAAGGGCGGTGGAGTGGGGCGGAGTCGGATAAAAACTTCCAGAGTTTATGTCTCACAAAGATGGGGCTAGTGTCATTCTTCTCCAAATGAATCCAACGTCTCAAATTACTCGAGCGGAGATTAATCCGTTCGGCGGTTCCTTAGATACACACTTCCGCGCGCTCTTTACTACTGACGCCTTCCACCTCGTGGTCACGGCTTGGTCTCTTGCGATTGGCTGATTCAATCGTATGTTCGTTGAGAGGACCTCGTGATTCTCCCTTTATGTCTCCAATTTTGGTACAGTAGTTGCACAATTTGGCCTTGAACTCGACTAATTCTGGCCGTCCCCCAGGAATAGCTACCAACTCAGCTTCTGTTGCAACCATTACGAAATGCTGGCCTCCCTAATATCCAAGTCGACTTCCTTATGTGCTGCCTGGGCCGTAGTAATAATAATAATAAATATGAATACTTATTTATTGAAGATCAATAAGGGTTCATTTATCCTCAGCAAGGTTTTGGAATTCGAAACAATTTATTGGTTTGGATTTCAAAAACAAAATCCACTGTAGTAACAACACATCTCTTTAAATCTCACTCAGCTGCTCGAGTGTATGCCCCTCTGACTCAATTAGTGTGCTCCCTTCTCGCTGGAATGTCATTCATATTTTCTCTAGGTCTCCCCCTTCTCCTCACGTAGTTGCCACTCCCGTCGTCTCAGCTGCTCGTTGTTTACAAACAAAGTGCGTACTCACGCGCTCCCCGTGGATTTGAGTGTTTGCTTTCAAAAAAAAAAATTCTGGCAATACAGATTCTGCATAATCATCTTTCCTAATCATCATATGGTTCCCTTCTGTAGTACGGTTTCAAATTGGCGCTATTAAAAACAGATTTTGCACCAGTGCTCACTTCTTCTAATCTGTAGGCATTGTTACCCAGATTCTTAATTACCCGGAACGGGCCAATGAATTTCGGACAGAACTTGGCGAAGACTTTGTTCTTAGGGTCGGAGATCGGTGGTCTGCGAACCAGCACTAATTCTTGTTCTTGTAACTCTCGGTGAAACTTCTTTCCTCGGTACCGTCTCAGCCTTCGGTCCGCTTGGTTCCTCATGTGCTCCCTCGTTCGCTGGATTCGCAAATCATGCGCTAATAATGGATCCCTTGGGCAAGGAATGATCTTGTCCCAAGTTCTTTCCGGCAATATGTTGTGGTGTACAATCAGTGGGACTTGACCCGTCGACTCGTGCTTAGTAGTGTTCATGCACATCTCAATTTCCCCTACTTTGTCTACCCATTTATTGTGTTCGCTAGGAATCATTACTCTGTAGTATTTAGCGACACAGCGAATTGTTCTTTCGCTCGGATTTCCACAAGGATGACGAATACTCGAAAATATGTGTTTGATTCCTAGGCTCTCCAAACCTTGCCTAAAAACATTGCTTGTGAAATAGGTACCGTGATCTGATAGAATGGATTCCGGCTTCCCAAGCATCGGAATGACTTTGTTCTTAATTCGACTAAGGACATGTCTTGATGTCGTCTTCTGAATAGGACATAGCACGACCATCTTCGAAAATACATCGACACATACCAAGAGTGTCGGCATCCACGCTTTCCTTTTACTAAAGGACCAAAGCAATCAATCGCGAGCATCTCGCATGGTTTCTGCGGTAATAGTGGTCTTGGAGGTTGTTTCAGAATAAAGTTGTTCGGCTTTGTGCGCTGACAAGCGTCACACGTTCTAATTACTTCAACAATGGTGAATCTCATCTTGGGCCAAGTAAAAGTCTCCCCTATCGTAGCTTCAGTCTTATCCGTGCCGATATGTGCTAGGCTCTCGTGAACATGCCAAGTTAATCCCCTCTGTAGTGATGCTGGATCTAAGATCCGCAGTTTAGTATGATGCTCATCCACGTACTTATGTAACAAGTTATTCAAGTAGTGAAATCTCGCTTGTTTAGCACTGGCTTCCCGGTACTCCGGTGAATTTGGTTGTAACTCCTTCCTATAGAATTTTATCATCATCATCATCCATGGGTCAGCTTCTTGCTCCTTCCGAATATCCTTCAATCTTGCCAAAAACTCACGAGCCTTAGGTGTCAAGGTAATATTGTGAACTTCCGCTGTTACTTCGTTTCCGTCCTCAGGGTTTCTACTCAAGGCATCTGGTATGACGTTCAATTTCCCAGGACAATGCTCTATTGTAATGTCAAACTGCTGTATGTAGATGGACCAGCGCGTAACTCTCTCACTTGCTATTGTTGTCTTAAATAAAAATGTCAGTGCATGGTGGTCGGTTCTAACAATGATGGAATAACCGTAGATCATCTTGCGCCACTGTTGGAGAGAATATAGAATTGCTAGTAGCTCAAGTTCCGTAACTGTGTAGTTCCTCTTATGTTTCCGTAATTTACGACTCGTGAATGCCAAATAGGATTTCTTCTTGGGTTCTTCAGCGTCCTCTTGGTACAGCATAGCACCAATCCCAATTAACGAAGCATCTGCTTGAATGATAAATTGTTTCTCAAAATCCGGATATCCAAGTTTCACACAGTTTTCCAATAAATCCTTCGTTGCTTTAAAAGACCTGTCGCACTCCTCGTTCCACGACCATCGATTCGCTTTCTTCAACATCTCCTGCATAGGCGCTACTGTTTCTGTGTAACCAGGGCAATTTTCTTTGAAGAAACCTGTCACTCCCAAAAATGCTCTAACATGTTTGACTTTGGTAGGTGTGGGAAATTTCTTAATAGCATCAATCTTGGCTGGATTAGGCCGCACGCCCTCGACATCAATTATATGCCCCAAATATAAAATTTCGCTCTGGCAAAAATGTGACTTTTTTAAGTTGATCTTGAAGTTCATGGTTCTCAGGTTGTCCAGCACTTTATTTAAATTTATCAAGTGTTCTTCCATTGTCTCAGAAGCGATTAATATGTCATCAACATATCTCGTGGTGAAGTTCTTGACCTCCTCAGTCAGATTTCTATCGAGTGCTCTAATGAGTGCACATCCCGCAGTTTTCACGCCAAAGGGCATTCGACACCAGATATAACTTTGATTATCGAATAAAAATCCCGTCAACAGTTGGGATTTTTCTTCAAGTTCAAGATGGTGGAAACTATTCGTCAAATCAACACTTGAGTATATCTTCTTCCCGCGGAAGCCTTTCAAAACATCTTTGATCCTCGGTGCTTGGTCGTGCTCAACTAGCAGTTTGCTATTTAAAACTCGCGCGTCTAGGCATAGCCTAATTGATCCGTTTGGCTTGGTCACAGCCAATATTGCGTTCAGATAAGGAGTTGCAGCTTTCCTTATCATGCCAGAATCTAATAAGTTAGTAATGATATCCCTCACCTGAGAAAAATGCTTCTCTGGGATCGGGTACAATTTACTTTTAAATGGGGTCCAATCTGTGACCTGCATCGCATATTGAAAATGTAAAACTTTCCCAGGTACGGTGTCAAAAGCTCCTTTATGTAATCTTAAAATTTCTTCCAATCTTCTTCTATCAGATTCCCCTACGATGGCTTCCTTAAGTCGCTCCTGAAGTAGAATTTCGAATTTGGTTCCGCCCATTTCTTCTTCCGCCAAATGCACCCAAAGTTCCTGCGAAATATCTCGGCTGTCCATTTCTAGCACTGCTGTCTGGTTAACTTGCTCTCCCCTCAAGATCTTATCTCCGGCCTCGTTAGTGCATTCCTCAACAACCCAAGTATTTGCCTCTCTCTCCAGCGGATTCTCTTCCATATTTAAACCCACATGATCCAATCCTTGTACTTGTTTGAAGCTTACAGTGTTGTTATGTAAATCAATTACAGCATGAAAATCGCAGATGAAGTTGGCTCCTAAAATTATATTGTAGTTCATCTTTGGAATAACAATGAATGTTTGTGAAAAAGTATGGTTCAATATTTCCAGATCTAGAAATGCTTGCTGTTTACAATTCATAGTTTTGTCAGGAATGACACCTCTGACTTTCATTAGCGGTACCGGCATAATAGGAACAGTCTGTTTTCTTGCTATTTCTTTAATCAAAATTTCAGTGACTAAGCTCACCTGGCTACCTGTATCAATCAAACATCTCACCCTCATACCTCCAATATGCGCGTAAATAATTGGTAGCTGTCTGATAACATTTTCACGGTTCTTCACCACTTCCTCCAGGCAGTCGTCTGGGAATGCTATCCACTCTTCTATATTGGCCACTATCATCTCTTCTTGCTCCCTGGCGATCTCCGTTTTTAGCCTGTCTCCTTTCAGTTCATTTGGGTTTTTTTTATCCCGGGCCCCATTAGATGTGTTTCGCCGGTTATCATTCTGTCGCTCCTGTTGCCTCAGTAAACTCTCTGCCCCCTCTCCTTGATGGTTGTCTGGGCTCTGTCTGTTCGCCATGGCACGCCCCCACTTCTCCTTCTCCGCTTCTTCATTACTTAATTGATCCAAGTATTTACGGGATTCAATATATCGTTCGTCCCAGTTATTCCTATAATCCCCTCTGTTTTCTTGGCGATAGTCCCTGCCGTTACTCCATCTACCATCTCCATTTCTTTGGTAAGGTCTACCTTGTCTCTGGTTTCCCCTCCAATTCGTGTATTCCCGCTGGTACGTCCACTGATTATTTTGATTTTGGTTAATCTGATGATATCTCCCGCGGTTATTCTGATAATTCTGATTGTTGTTATGGAACTGGTTTCGGCCGTCAAAATCTTGTCTTCTTGGCGTGAACTGTGTCCCTGTGGACTGTGTCTTACTTTGGTTCCCCTGGCCGTGGTTATTTTGGAGTCCCTGAACTACCTCTGCCGTGTTGACACATTCCAAATTCCTTCTTCCTGTCTGTGGGCTTACCATACTCGTCTCATCTAAGTGTCTGAGTAATTCTTCGGCTTGGACTGCGGTCTGAATATTTCCTGCGACTAATAATTGTTGGATATGCATTGGGAGTTGTTTTCCGATGGTTAGAACCATATTCGGCTCGCTAGGCGGGTCATCAAAATCCCTGAATTTTACCAATTGCTGACTGAAGAATTCTGAAAAACGGGTTGGATGTGTACTGTGGTATTTGCGCGTGTACAGGTCCATTCTTAACCCTTGCTGTAACGAAGGACTCCAAAACTTCTTCAAAAACGCCTCGCGGAATTGAGCCATGTCTGTAAACGTGTACTTGAAACTTAAAAACCAGGTCAGGCTAGGTCCTTCTAAAAATTTCTCCACCAGTCTTAATTGTTTCTCCGGGCCGATATGTTGGTCATTAAAGTAGTCAGTTAATTGCCGTAGAAATGCTTTGGGAGTAGTTCCTGAATGTTCTTTAAACTTATCGGGCTTAAAATCATTACCCCGAATGACTTGGATGACTTGGGCTGGTGCCAAGTTCGGTTGCGGAGTTGAAGTCTCCCCCCTGTACTGCTGGAATGCATTAGTCGTTAGTCTGGGACTTTGACCCCGACTCGTGTCCTCAGCCACCTTCGAACCTGCCGGACTTCCAATACTTGTTTGCTTTTCCGGAATATTTTCGTTTGAAAATAATGTCGCATTCTCTAACGATCTAATCTCGTTTTTTATGATTAATTCTGAATGTTCCTGTAATTTCGACTTCATATTTTCCTCCAGTGCCTGCATTCGGTTTAAAACTGCCAGCCTGTCTTCCTTATTCGCATGAGCCTGCTGGTCCCAATCTCGCCGGATCCTACTTTTTAAGCTATTTATTTTCTCCTCGTTCCTCTCCTGATTTTTCTCTAGCTCTTCACGTATCCGTTCCTGCGTTTTCACTAGTTGTTCTTCCAAATTATCCTGAGTTTTGACGAGCTGCTCCCCTACTTCTTGTCTTATGACCTCTTGTGTGTTTATTAGCTGGCCTTCCATCTCTTTTCTTATGATCTCTTGTGTTCTGCCTAATTGCTCCTCTAAATTTTCCCGCAAGTGTATCCGCTCGGTTTCAGCCTTCATTTCGACTTTATCTATTTCCTTTATTAATTCCAGCACGTTGTTATCTACCGAATTAATTTGCTGCTGTAGTTTCTCTTGGGTCTTCTTCACTCCCGCGGTGTTACTGACACATGCTGCCTCTATCTGCTTGAGTTTATCTGCCACCATCTCGTCAAATTGTACTAATTTGTTATCAAATTTCGCCTCCAATTTCTTCATTTCGCCTAACTGTTTGATGTTATTTTCCGCAACCTCGCCTGCCAGTTTCTCTACTTTTTGAACGCTCTGATTAATATCATTCGTGATTTTTCCTAACTGTTCGGTTTGTGTTACCGCCTGTTGTGACAATTTGTGGTTTAGTTCATTGAATTGTTTGTCAGTGTCTAATTTCTGGACTTCTAACTGGACCGAAATGTTACCGCTCATATCAAGTAATTGTTTTTCACAGTTCTTTAATTGTTTATCTAATTGTTCTTCCGTTTTCGCGGACATCTGTTCTAATTGTTTTTCACTATGCTCACGCTGAGCTTTTAATTGTTCTTTTAATTGTTCTTCCGTCTTTACGGACATCTGCACTAATTGTTCTTCCGTTTTCGCGGACATCTGTTCTAATTGTTTTTCACTATGCTCACGCTGAGCTTCTAATTGTTCTTTTAATTGTTCTTCCGTCTTTACGGACATCTGCACTAATTGTTCTTCCGTTTTCGCGGACATTTGGATCGACATCTGTTCTAACAATGCCTTTATCTCATCAACACTCGCCATATCACACACAAAATATATTCAGAGAAAAACAGGGTTATGGGCTAAGGTTTCAGCCCTATACGCACATACATGTCACACATTTAAATATTACTGGCTCTAATTTAATGAAAATTTCAGTAACAAAATTTACTGAATACAATGACATTTATTCCCAAACAACAAAATAACCCCTAGTGATCTGCTTTTAAATTCCTAACCAACAGAATTTACGAAACACCAATTAACCGAAGTCAATTAAATGTCAAATATAAGGCAACATCTTCCTGCTTTGACTGAGTTCATCAATAATGCAAAATTCTAATTTTAATGTGGGCGCCAGAACAAGTTTATAACAAATACCAAATCAAATTCTAACCTTGTTCAATATTTCTAACTTTAGGAACTCAGTGATTTTACTATTGCACATGGCGGTACAACATCGCCTCCATTTACTGAATTTACATGTCCGCTTGACCTGGAATCATTTCTCAACGAAATAAATATGAGATCAGCGAAGCAACAACAACAACAATCCCCACTTGGGCAGCCATTTTTGTTTTATGAACCCTTGCAAAGAAGCATATGAGACTCAGATTCGGGGCGTAACAGGTCATATTCGTAAGTTGCTGTCAGGGCGCTTTATTAACTTGCAGGGTAACATATAACAAAATAACATGCAGGAAAGAGTGAAGCCAGGGTTAAAACAACTGAATTTAATAACAAATCACCATATTTACACATAAACAATTAACAACAAAACTCCCAACTGACTCCCGCTTAATAAAAATGCCAAAAACTTAGGCGATATCTCTGGAGAGATTAATTACCTGGACCAAGTGTCCTTAAATTAAAAGATACCAAAAAGTGACCATATAAGTGCGTACGCCGTTCTACATGCACCACGATGTGTACTCTGAATGCGTGATTCGTTATCATCCAGAATGACCCTTCAGACAACGAATCCGCATTTCCTAGAGCTAGACCGACACAAGGGAACACAACTACAATACTTAAGTAAAATCGACACTTCCTAAATCTACTATAAACAAACACAAAATTTCCGTGTGAAATTGGACTTAAATTGCCGTAGCATCATTTACTGCCTAAAAACTTAGGACTTCTCACACAAATCAACACAAGTACATTAACACGTGACCAATAGAAAAATACTCAAATGACCGCTGTCAAAATTTACAAATACTCTACCACTACACCAAACGGGTGTGACAAACAAAATTACATGAAATCGAGTCATCAACAAAGCAATAGGCAAACAGCCAACATTTACGTTAATCACAATATTCTTATCCATACAAGGTACAACAATCCGTTACACACATGGCGAACTCCCCAATTAATTATGGCTTAAAAATTAGCCATCACAATGAACAGGTTTGCTATATGAAAGCTTACAGGGTTCAGTCGGACAAAAGGACTGCCTATCAAAATAAGTCACAGACAAAACGGGCGGTTTGTGGAACTCTGCATGTCTGTCAACCCACGTGTCAATAACCTCGACCTCCCAGAACATGGGGTCGAACCTCGAAGAAATGTGCCCCAAAGCACAATAATACGTGTGTGTCAGAAAAAACATATGGACAAGAATCAGCAGCCTCCCAAGAGCACTCTGTCTTTCCATCTAAAAATACAACAGCAGCAAAAATATATAAGGGCGGTAGGACAACTACCCCCTTCTCACGTAGAATCAACACACACTAGACACATCAACACACACTTAATCACACGTATGGGTTGTGACAGACCCTGAAATAAAAGACACAAATAATATCCACATGCTGGCGCCATCGTTCTATGCCGTGACTAGTCACCTGAAAAGGACTCAAGAAAAATCTATCAAAATTAGAACGAAGGTGTTCTACAATTACTTTTAAGTTGGTGCACTCGGCTACCCTAACATGAATAATAACCTGTTCAGCAAAATGTTTTACAATCATTTCCTCCCATTCCTATTTCAAAATATTAACGTTAATAAAGCACCATTTATCGAATGTAACGGGTTCCGCAATTGCAAGGATAAAAATCACGCACGCACGCCGCGTACATTACACATGACTCAAGAAAAAAAATCAAAATATCAACAAACACTTTGGCCCCGCGCCAACGGACATTTAAACATATAGTGTCGGTACAAGAAAAACAGCTAAAAACAAGAAAGAAAAACATGACTATTTACAAAGTTCCCCGGCCAAATCTAACTACATAATTGAAATAATCCAATTTTAGTACATCACCGCTTCTGCATGTAGGACTAAGGACATCCTTCTCAACCCATTGCCCTATGGACAATTTAGCACTCCATAGTAGTCGTCTGCGTTGATTTCTTGAAGCTCATCCCAACTTCAAACCACGTGCTGATCATCTTGGTCTCGACTCCTTGGCAGAAAAGTTCAATGTTAAATATTTGCCTATCTATAATCGTTGGCAGGCTACTCAGTTCACCCACAATTGTCCTACTGCGATTAATAGCGAAGACTGGCCCTAATTATATCGCACATACGCACTATAAAAACACATATAATACACACAATTTATACATAAAATATACATCTCGAGTCCGCGCCACTGGCTCGTTAACAAGTTCAAAATCCTGGCTGCACCAGCAGTCGCTATCTCGTCCGGTATTTCCGTCCCGTCTTGTGGACTTCGGTTCTGGTAAGCGCTAATTAGGGTGATACGATACTTCCCCCTTAAAGTTGAACTCGTCGTCTTTAAAAGAATGTTACAGTTTATCACGCGCTGGCGTGAAATGTTTAGATCACACAACTTAGTTGATTTTAGAACAAAATGTATTATAGCTTTTAAAATTCGATATTGCAAACGCTGCGACTTTAGCTTCCCAGAGCTCAGAAAATAAAATTAGCTTCACTGATTTTAGAGCGTAAAAATCACATTTCAAACTGGCGTGGAGTATACCTCTGAAGGCTCCACAGGAATAGGCTTAGATAAATTCGAGCGTCAAAATCACACTTCAAACTGGCGTGGAGTATGCCTCTGAAGGCTCCACAAGATAATTCTTAGATAAATTCGAGCGTCAAAATCACACTTCAAACTGGCGTGGAGTATGCCTCTGAAGGCTCCACAACTGAGTACTTAGATAGGCGTCAGGCCAGACTATTTATGAGAAACTGACAAGGGCGGTGGAGTGGGGCGGAGTCGGATAAAAACTTCCAGAGTTTATGTCTCACAAAGATGGGGCTAGTGTCATTCTTCTCCAAATGAATCCAACGTCTCAAATTACTCGAGCGGAGATTAATCCGTTCGGCGGTTCCTTAGATACACACTTCCGCGCGCTCTTTACTACTGACGCCTTCCACCTCGTGGTCACGGCTTGGTCTCTTGCGATTGGCTGATTCAATCGTATGTTCGTTGAGAGGACCTCGTGATTCTCCCTTTATGTCTCCAATTTTGGTACAGTAGTTGCACAATTTGGCCTTGAACTCGACTAATTCTGGCCGTCCCCCAGGAATAGCTACCAACTCAGCTTCTGTTGCAACCATTACGAAATGCTGGCCTCCCTAATATCCAAGTCGACTTCCTTATGTGCTGCCTGGGCCGTAGTAATAATAATAATAAATATGAATACTTATTTATTGAAGATCAATAAGAGTTCAATATGAATATAGATTTTTATCGCTTTTATGAAAAGGATTTAAGTGATAGGAGACGGGAGATAAACTGTATAGAGTAATGAATAGTTTTTGTAATGACGGCACGACTCAGCTTGAGGAGGAGTGTGCACGAAGTGTCCCGAAAGAAGCCTTGGCTCGATTCGGCTTGTGGTGGGGGCACGAAGAGCTCCGTATGAAGCCTCGTTAAGAGGAGGGGGCACTATGAGCCTGGAAGGAAGCCTCGTTAAGAGGAGGGGCCACTATGAGCCTGGAAGGAAGCCTCGTTAAGAGGAGGGGCCACTATGAGCCCGGAAGGAAGCCTCGTTAAGAGGAGGGGGCACTATGAGCCTGGAAGGAAGCCTCGTTAAGAGGAGGGGCCACTATGAGCCTGGAAGGAAGCCTCGTTAAGAGGAGGGGGCACTATGAGCCTGGAAGGAAGCCTCGTTAAGAGGAGGGGGCACTATGAGCCTGGAAGGAAGCCTCGTTAAGAGGAGGGGGCACTATGAGCCTGGAAGGAAGCCTCGTTAAGAGGAGGGGGCACTATGAGCCCGGAAGGAAGCCTCGTTAAGAGGAGGGGGCACTATGAGCCTGGAAGGAAGCCTCGTTAAGAGGAGGGGGCACTATGAGCCTGGAAGGAAGCCTCGTTAAGAGGAGGGGCCACTATGAGCCTGGAAGGAAGCCTCGTTAAGAGGAGGGGGCACTATGAGCCCGGAAGGAAGCCTCGTTAAGAGGAGGGGGCACTATGAGCCTGGAAGGAAGCCTCGTTAAGAGGAGGGGCCACTATGAGCCCGGAAGGAAGCCTCGTTAAGAGGAGGGGGCACTATGAGCCTGGAAGGAAGCCTCGTTAAGAGGAGGGGCCACTGTGAGCCCGGAAGGAAGCCTCGTTAAGAGGAGGGGCCACTATGAGCCTGGAAGGAAGACTTCGCCTGTATGCCGGCCACAACCGTCCGAGACCTATTTGTCTGCTTTTTCACGAGGGTCACCTGGGGCACGTGCACGTTCCGTTGCCATTTGGATGACCTTGCGTTCCATGTTAGAATCTTCTTAAAACTCAACAATTTTTCTAGGTATATGCAGTGTCTTGTGTGGGGTTTCGTCTGGGTACACCAAGCTGGCTCATCAGCGGGCTCTTGGGGTCAGTTACCCGAACCCCATAGGAGTAGCGATCTGTGCACTACCTCCTTTCTTCTGGAACGCACCTGCGCCTATTTACTGCGAGAGCTAAGAACTCAATCAGCCTTTAACCTCCCAATAAAGGCTTCCAAAAATATGATATATTGTCTTTCACGAACAAGCAATTAAAACTCAACAACTTGCCTATTTTTATGCCGTGTCTTGTGTGGGGTTTGGCCTAGGAACACCAAGCTGGCTCATCAGTGGGCTCTTGTCATGTTTATTTCGCTCCTAGATCTAGCGCTCCATCAAGTGGCTACAGGCTCAGGTCTTCAGAAAAACGACAAACCAGCCCCGCTGCATTCAATAGTGAAGGCGAATTACAAAAATGCCCAATAATTTTCCGAAATGTCTACTTTGTCTGAAATTCCACGCTTTGTATTCTTGCGATTCTTTTCGAGCACTCAATATCGACGATAGGAGAAAGCTCATTGAACAACATCATCGTTGTTTTAGTTGTCTTTCGCCAAAACCTTCTGCGTCTAATAACCAATCCACTAGATTTTGTATACATTGCCAAAAACCGCATTACACTTTGCTACATCGTCACGAGAATGCGAAGTCATCAGCCACTTTACCTTCCACCTCAAAACAAAGTGATGACGTTGAAAGGTCTAATGCTTCCTGCTTCGTCCAGAATTCTAAATATTGGCGCATTGCCCAGGTACTTTTATCCACAGTTCAAGTAGACATTCAAGATAGGTTTGGTAATTGGATTCGAGCAAGAGGTCTTCTGAAATCCGCCACCACACACGAATTCGTGTCAACGTCGTTAAAAGAAACTTGGTCCTCCCGTAATACCTACCTCCATAGAAGTATCTGGCATTAATAATTCTACAAGTCAAGCTCTACAATTTTCGAATTTGCAACTCAAAGACATCTGTCAGAGAAACACATAAAATTAAATTGTCTCATCCTGCATAACATAGTCGCTCTGTCGATACTAACAACTTAAACATTACTGCTAATTTGAGACCCATTGAATCCTCTCACCAAGGTGGTCCGGGTTCGTTTCCCGGCCAGTGCATGTGAGATTTTCGAAGTGAAATGCCCTGTCCCGTGGTTCGGATTCCACGTAAAGAAGAGGTCCCGTGGTTTATGATCGCGAAATTAACGGTCACGTTAAACTACAAGCTTCCTTCCTTCCTTGAATTCTATATTATTCATGCATTATACTTACAACAAGATGTTCGGGAAAGAACATATAGCCTACTTTCTCCGAAATGTATGGGTATAGTTATAACTCTCTGTCCTTATCATCTCCTAATTTCTTCCTATTTGAAGTGCAAATTGGCACACAGGATTTGAACAGTGGCGTTCAAACCATAGTTTATAATTTACCCCAGCATTTTGCAATTTCATCAGCAAACACTCCAAACACCGACTACTTACAATAATTGAAACTTCGTTGCTCTAATAAGGCCCATCTACAATGCGCAGTCGGCAGTCCGTAGTTGGTAGTCCTCGGTCGGCAGTCGCGATCGACTCCGTGTATACTATAGGCACCATACACAACATGAAGTTGCAGTTGGTAGCTGGCAGTTGGCAGTCGAGAATTTTATCCTTGACTGCCAACTACCCGACTGCAGCAATGTAATAGCCAATCAGAGCAGATCAGAAACTGACGTCACGTTGTTGTTCTGTGTCGTGTACGAATGATATAGAACTAAGTGAAGTAACTTCGCAACCCGTTAATTTATAGGCTAATCTTAAATACACGGTATAACAAAATAATCCATCTCCAAATCATCCATATTGCAAGTTTTGAGATTATCAACAACGCCTCTGTGCACAAGGAATAAACGAATGTTACTGTCTTATTACTCCTAGCAGTCGTTAAGACTGGGTTCACTAACTGGCCGGTATAGAGCGCTGCTCGAATTTATAGTTTCTGCATAGTACAACTGAAGGCTGGAAGATATAATTTCCATTGCAAAAAGCACCATATAAAGCTTTATTTTATAACGTCTCAGTACTCAAGAAACAATAAATATAAAAACTAGTCGTGATATCTAGTTGTGAAATATCGAACAATATAATCCTAACAGAGCGAGTGCATTCTAGCGGCCAGAAGAAGAAACTTTTCAATAAAATATGTTACCTTTTTGTCAGCTAGATGTCTCGATTAAATCTGCTGGCGAATTATGTTTTAATTAAGTATATGTTTTGCACCGTAATATGCACAATATAACGCTTAATTTTAAAACGTCTGAGTCATTACAAAGCAACAAATATGTAAAATGTCAAGCAAAAAACTAACTCTGATGGGGTTTGAACCATAGGCATATGAATGACAGACTAACGCTTTACCACTGAGCTAATTGTGTCAACGAATATCGTTCTATATAAAATGACTTACATAGAACTTGTTAGCAAATAATGATTTATACTAAACGATTTCATAACTGAAGTATATTATTTATATATAATGCATTTCATACAAAGTTTATTTATTTTGTTTCAGTACGCTATATTGCCTGCAATACTCAAATTAGTGAAATATAAGTCAGGCACAAGATATCCGCTGCCATCTTGTCTTATTAATGAATCAGCTGAGCTTTTTAAAATCACGTCTGCACTATAGTATTACAAAATAAACTTTTAATTTCGTACGTGCCTCTTCCTTTAGAACAGTTAAAACGATTCTCGGCTCGATAATCGGAACTGGAGGGTCCCATGATATGGATTATAAAGTTTGCATAATTCGCACGGCCGCCATCCTGAAATGGTATGGCGGACGACCTTGTAGTTTGGTCACAAGACGCATCCTATACGAAGGTATGTTGTTACCAAATTTGGTAGAGATTGGATGATTTGGTTAGTCGTTATTTGATTTTACGTTTTGAACGTTTGAGTGGCCGCCATTCAGTTTTAGTAAAGATGGCGGCGATATAAAACATGACACTGAGGTGTCCTTTGCTAGTGCTACCTTTGTACCAAATTTCGTTCAATTCGCATTCACCGTGTTCGAATTGATAGGGGGGGACAGACATTCAGAGTACACACACTCACACACACACACACAGACTCACACACACACATACACACACACAGACTCACACACACACATACACACACACAGACAGACACACTTTTTTCGCCCTGTGTTGATCTCATAAGTCTACTTTCATTTTTTGCAAAAATCGAAAGTAGGCTAAAAAGCCGGTTGCATATTGCCCAACTATAAAGGGTCAAACGGACTTGCCCGGATAAGTACCGTACACGAGACCGAAAATTGTACTTTGAATCGCAGGCCTATCTGAGGGCTCAAATTACAAAATAATTTTTGGCATTGTTTAACGCATAAAAATGAACAAATTAATAGAATGTCTGTCCTTGCATGGCAATAGATTCCATAATGCCGTTAGTCAAAAGTAACGGCAACTGGGTTCATCAGACCCAGATAAGGGTTAAGAAATGTCTTCTTCAACCGGAGAGGACGTGTGTCTATGAGCCAGGTACTTCTAAGTACCGATCATTCTGTTGTAGATCACTGCGATAACGCTTGACAACATGGATAGGCTACTGGTATCAAACATGGTAGACGATTTTGCTCCGTCGGTATTATTTTAAATGGTTGCCGTTAGACGATATTTCGCATTTAAATTTTGGATTGTGTAAATACTTGCAAATATAATAATTATTATCTTGCTAAGTCAGGCATTTCGTCAGATAGATTTTTTTTTTTTCGTGTAGCCTCCTGAGAAGCCGAGTGCAGGTCTTTCTAGTCGACGCCCGTGGGCGACCTGCGCGTCGGGATGAGAGATGGAATGGATGAAGATGAATGAAACTGGGCAAGGATGTGGAAGGAAGCGGCCGTGGCCTGTCAGAAGGTACTGTCCCAGCATTTGCCTGGTGTTGAAAATGGGAAACCACGGAAAACCATTTCAAGGACAGCCGACGGTGGGGCTCGAACCCACGCGTCTACCGAGTCAGCAGAGAGCTTGGCCCCTTGACCTAACGCAGCGCTTTAGCCCGCGTAGCCACTACTGTCGGTGTCAGATAGATATTAATAGATGTTATCTTTTTTTCCAAATCTCAAAAGTGTTATATCCTACTCATGCCTTATAGATTTTTAGCCTACTTTTTACATTTTGCAAAAATGAGGAAAAAGTAGACTTATGAGATCGATACGGGCAAATTTCTGTCTGTCTGTCTGTGCCCCCCCCCCCCCTTATCAACTCCTAAACGGCTGCAGCGATCGAATCCAAATTTTTTATGAGTAAAGATCTATAGCTGAATATCTCAAGACCATATTTGAAAATGATGTCAGTGCTGCCAACTGCTGAAAAACCGCAATTGAAATTTGAGCCCATGTTGGATATCTTGGAAGGTATGCAAGGGAGCTATTTCAAAATTAGCACACGTATAGATAATAATATTTCAGTTTGCATTCCAGTAGGCCATGCATGGCAATGTTGCCGGAATGATTCTAAGCCTGCTGATAACTCCAGTTTTTAATGCTTATAACTTCGATACTATAAATTGGATTTCAACCAAATTTTGTATGTGTAATGTGTATATAAACAAATATGACTGAGCGTATTCTTAAGAGCCACCAGTGCTGCCAACTGTCAATAAATGTTCTCTCTTTTCTTTTATCCAAATACCAATATATCAGAAAGTATGCAAGCCGACAGCTTTAAGCTATGCACACGTATAGCACCTGACATTCTAGATTAATTTGGAGTAACTTACGTACGTCAGTTCTATCAACATGAATCTAAGCCTGCTGATAGGTCCAATTTTTTAATACATGTAACTTTCTATACTCTCAATTGGATTTCAACCAAATTTGGTATATGCTATGTGTACCATAACAGATATGATATGCTTATTCTTAAGAGCAACCAGGGCTGCCAACTGTTAATAAATACTGTCTCTATTTTTTCTACCCAAATATTAATATATCAGAAAGTATGTAAGCCAACAGCTTTAAGATTTGCACACGTATAGTACCTAACATTCTAGATTAATTAGGAGAATTTAATATTCGTCAGGGCTGCCAACATGACTCTAAGCCTGCTGATAGGTCCAATTTTAAAATACACGTAACATCTATACTAACAAATGGATTTCATCCAAAGTTGGCACAGCAAGAGATCATAATATTTCAGATTATTTCTGACCAACGCATGCATGACATTGTTGCCAACATGATTTTACGTGCGCTGCTAGTTCCAATGTGTAACTGCATGTAACGGATTTCAACCAAATATTGTATTCTGTACCTTAAGAGATGGAACTAACAATATATTCAGTAACCAGGGCTGCCAAATATAGTGGTCTTTTAGGCTACAGGTATATTTCGAACTAATTAGAAATTTCGATATTACCAACTTAATTTCCCTACATAGATTGGCAAACACTTACATTTTAAGAAAAGTAGGCTCTTTAGTTCGTCACGGAACTTCTTGTTTTTAATGGCACCTAGTCTACTCATGCAATTTAGGGTATTTCTCATGTGGAGAAAATCAACACAGCTCCAATCCATTAACGTAATGGTGAGTAAGACTTGAAAATGTGACCATAATCGGGATCGAACCCGCGTCTCTTATGGCACGGCCAGGCACGCTAGGTCCTTGCACGAATTTTGTTATGATACATTAGTCTAAAATAAAGCAAGTCATAGCAATGATAACAATTTATTTAACGAACAACATTATAAAAAGGAACATTATGCAGCCATAAATTTGCACAAAACACTGGACAGGTAAAATGATTGTTACGCTGCCCTGTTCATTGAAACTCTAAGTCAGCATCTCCATCTATGTCCCTTGCAAGTGTTTGGGATCTGCAGGTGTTAGTTAGGCTTCCCAGTTGGCCTCAAAGGTTTCAAAGCCTGATAACAGGAACTCTTCCCACCTCGTGGTGTAGCGCCTAGGTCCGGGTTCGATTCCCGGCTCTGACAAGAAATATAATTGTGATTCGAGGAATGGAACGAGTGCATTCCGCCTCGAGACGTATATCTGAGCAGGGTTCGATTCCCACCTCAGATATCTCGGAAATGGTTTCCCACTTCTACTCCTGGCGGATGGTTCCTAGCTTAAGGCCACGGCTGCCCCCTTCCACATCCACAGTTATATAGCAATCATATTAACACAAGTTATTAGACAAAATGCCACATTCCCTCAAGAACACGGGGCTGAGTGATACTCTAATTCTTGAAGTCCTTATTACATATCGCCTTTAAATTAAGTTTGTCATATATGGTACAACACCGTGAGGTTTACAGCTGAATTTCCTTTACTTTTAGCCAGTTTATTTTGCAACAATTGACAATATAACGATCTATTTAATTCGTATTTTGTGTCTCAAATTTTATTTTTTGGAGACATGACAAATCTTGTGTTATAATGACATGTTTTACAGCGGAGGTAATACTTAAGTGCCCAGTGCAGATTTTCAGTGACAGTCAATTCACAATATTTAATTGTTGAAGATACAGATATGTGGCTATTTAACTAGGAACATCCTTATGACGACAATATACAAGTTAACCTCATGTTAGTCCGAGTCGATAAGGATTCTTGTTTGAACTGCGTGGTTTGCAACACAATGAGATCTTGTAATTTGTGGATTCCGAATGCCTGTATGGTACTAGTGGCGATTTCCAATTCCTGCACAGTGTACGATGTCAATTTCACGTGCCCAATTAAGTGTATTGATAGAGTTTAACCGTGAGTACTATATTGTCTCACCGAATAATATTTAATCTACTCACCGCTAATCAAGTTCGTGTGTTGATAGGAATAAGGAAACCGAATGTAGGATATTTTATTTCCCTGCTCTATAAGCATCCACAATTACTTATTCATTTTATCAATTCAATCGCATTGATAACAACTTATTCGACCAGCGTCATGGTCGTATTTGTTTTACTGTTGTTGACAAACATATAACTCCTCCTTATCACTGTGCACTTCCTCGTCTGATGTATTGTATATGAGAATGATCTGGCGTAGCCTACTGGTATAAGTAAGGTCTTAAATTAATTCTTCAGTGCGTTTCTTGTGTTCTAGTTTCCCGAACACAATGGAGGAACAGCTATTTATTAAAATTGAGCCAGACTGGTTGAGTCATACAACTGAAGTCTCAAACACTGTGAGTTGCATTTTGATTCGTATATGGTGTAACATTGCATTCTTAGTGATGTGCATGGCAAGTGAGGTTTAGTGACTTAACACACTTCTTAATGGTAAATGGCACGCTAACGTTTAGTAACGTAACTTAGTACTCATATTGTGTGTGCATATTTTTGATTGGTTCATACTTGTGTTACTTCGCAGGAGACAACTGTCCTGTTGCCCTCAGATAACTTGAAAGAAGAGCCTGCTGACATATTTGACGATGAAAGGTTAGCAGTTAAGGAGGAACATGAACTACAGGTAATTAGCGGTTCTGCGTTATTTCTCTCGTAATAATATGAATGATTTTTAGAATGAATATTGTTTGGAATGTTGGTATACTTAGTCTTGTTTTCTATAAGAACACCAACAGTAGCTGATGTTATTGTATTAATACTGCAGTTCCACTCTGCTGGCACCCTGGATCCTATTATAGGTTCAGTGTACACAATGTGCCATGTTATAACTCTTATCATATAAGGCATTTGAGATATGATTTCCCTTAAGTGAAAGCGCTGCTGGTTGCTATAGGCACGACCGACTGCAATATCTCCGACCGTAACATCAAATCAAAGATGGCGGCAATTGTAGGGGAACAGTTGTTGACGCCGGCGTCATGACGCCATCGAAATAGCGGTAAATTCGAAGATAAATGACAGGATTTTATGTAATAATTCAATATGAGACCCTGACGTACTTCCTTACAAGCAACGCGAACAGACAGTAGCTAAAAATACAGCCATAAATAAAGCAGAGGTAACACAAACTATTTAAAAAATGCAAATACTTTTAAGTTAAATGGAGCTACAAGAACGCAAATAGAAAATGTAGTTGCTTATATTAGGGGCTACGAGATCGTGGTCTTGTAGCCCTATGTATTTGTGTGTGGAATTTGTGTGATAACCTGTGTTATTGTTATGGCTGAACTAACGTGTTTGTAAATTGGGGTTTGTAGTGGGAAAGAGGCGGCCATGGCCTTAAGTTAGGAACCATCCTGGCATTTGCCTGGAGTAGAAGTGGGGAAACCACGGAAAACCACTTCCAAGATGGCTGAGGTGGGAATCGAAGCCTCCTCTACTCAGTTGCCTCATGAGGCTGAGTGCACCCTGTTCCAGCCCCCACATGAGAATTAAATTTCTTGGCAGAGCCGGGAATCAAATCCGGACCTCCGTCCCGGAACTCTAGCCACTACACGAGGAGGTCTAAAATAGAATGGTAGCACTGAATGAAAGTAGAACGAGCGATATCATTGTCTATTTTAAAACAAATTACTATTAAATGGTCCGGCTAACCTTAGCCTCCACTAATTTAAAGCCTACTCAATCATGGCGTTCTCCGCATCAATACTGTCCTCCTAGCAGTGCTCGTATTGACCACTGCAGCGCTGAGTACCCACCTAACATTTACATGTAACTTAATAGCATTGCTATCGCAAGCTAAAATAGCAAAACTGTACCTATACACTATACTTACAGTACATGAATACACATTGCTGAGTAGATTGAAGTAAAATATAAGAGATGTTCATCTTTTACTACTTGGGGTTCATTTCAACTGCGGATTTCCATTATTAAATAGCATGCACAACTCTCTGGTATGTGGGCCTACAAGAGTACTGACAGTAGAGGGTTGCTCTGAATATGTTTACCAGAGTACCATAGAGTTTCAGTGAAATGGAAAGACTTTTCTTAATTTTGGTGATTATTTCTCTCTTTTCATAATTTGTTTTTCTTCTCAAGACATAGTCTCGTGTCACTGGTGTAGTTAGTGATGGAAACATTTGCAATTTTATCCTGCTCAGTTCCTCAGGATGATCACTTACTCCACACTGTAGAATATGATTTTTAGCAACATGTGGCAACAGTATTCAAGTTAATGTTCATGCTATTCCTGGACTGCTCAGCGTAACCGATATCATTAGCAACATATGGCAACAGTATTCTAGTTAATGTTCACGCTATTCCTGGACTGCTCAGCGTAACCGATACCATTAGCAACATGTGGCAGCAGTATTCTAGTTAATGTTCATGCTATTCCTGGACTGCTCAGCGTAACCGATATCATTAGCAACATATGGCAACAGTATTCTAGTTAATGTTCATGCTATTCCTGGACTGCTCAGCGTAACCGATATCATTAGCAACATGTGGCAACAGTATTCTAGTTAATGTTCATGTTATTCCTAGACTGCTCAGCGTAACCGATATCATTAGCAACATGTGGCAACAGTATTCTAGTTAATGTTCATGCTATTCCTGGACTGCTCAGCGTAACCGATATCATTAGCAGCATGTGGCAGCAGTATTCTAGTTAATGTTCATGCTATTCCTGGACTGCTCAGCGTAACCGATATCATTAGCAGCATGTGGCAGCAGTATTCTAGTTAATGTTCATGCTATTCCTGGACTGCTCAGCGTAACCGATATCATTAGAAACATGTGGCAACAGTATTCTAGTTAATGTTCATGCTATTCCTGGACTGCTCAGCGTAACCGATATCATTAGCAACATGTGGCAGCAGTATTCTAGTTAATGTTCATGCTATTCCTGGACTGCTCAGCGTAACTGTTATCATTAGCAACATGTGGCAACAGTATTCTAGTTAATGTTCATGCTATTCCTGGACTGCTCAGCGTAACCGATATCATTAGCAACATGTGGCAACAGTATTCTAGTTAATGTTCATGCTATTCCTGGACTGCTCAGCGTAACCGATATCATTAGCAACATGTGGCAGCAGTATTCTAGTTAATGTTCATGCTATTCCTGAACTTCTCAGCGTAACCGTTATCAATAGCAACATGTGGCAACAGTATTCTAGTTAATGTTCATGCTATTCCTGGACTGCTCAGCGTAACCGATATCATTAGCAACATGTGGCAGCAGTTTTCTAGTTAATGTTGATGCTATTCCTGGACTGCTCAGCGTAACCGATATCATTAGAAACATGTGGCAGCAGTATTCTAGTTAATGTTCATGCTATTCCTGGACTGCTCAGCGTAACCGTTACCATTAGCAACATGTGGCAACAGTATTCTGGTTAATGTTCATGCTATTCCTGGACTGCTCAGCGTAACCGATATCATTAGAAACATGAGGCAACAGTATTCTAGTTAATGTTCATGCTATTCCTGGACTGCTCAGCGTAACCGATATCATTAGCAACATGTGGCAGCAGTTTTCTAGTTAATGTTGATGCTATTCCTGGACTGCTCAGCGTAACCATTATCATTAGTAACATTTGGCAACAGTATTCTAGTTAATGTTCATGCTATTCCTGGACTGCTCAGCGTAACCGATATCATTAGAAACATGTGGCAACAGTATTCTAGTTAATGTTCATGCTATTCCTGGACTGCTCAGCGTAACCGATATCATTAGAAACATGTGGCAACAGTATTCTAGTTAATGTTCATGCTATTCCTGGACTGCGCAGCGTAACCGATATCATTAGCAGCATGTGGCAGCAGTATTCTAGTTAATGTTCATGCTATTCCTGGACTGCTCAGCGTAACCGATATCATTAGAAACATGTGGCAACAGTATTCTAGTTAATGTTCATGCTATTCCTGGACTGCTCAGCGTAACCGATATCATTAGCAACAAGTGGCAGCAGTTTTCTAGTTAATGTTGATGCTGTTCCTGGACTGCTCAGCGTAACCATTATCATTAGCAACATTTGGCAACAGTATTCTAGTTAATGTTCATGCTATTCCTGGACTGCTCAGCGTAACCGATACCATTAGCAACATGTGGCAGCAGTATTCTAGTTAATGTTCATGCTATTCCTGGACTGCTCAGCGTAACCATTATCATTAGCAACATGTGGCAACAGTATTCTAGTTAATGTTCATGCTATTCTTGGACTGCTCAGCGTAACCGATACCATTAGCAACATGTGGCAGCAGTATTCTAGTTAATGTTCATGCTATTCCTGGACTGCTCAGCGTAACCGATATCATTAGAAACATGTGGCAACAGTATTGTAGTTAATGTTCATGCTATTCCTGGACTGCTCAGCGTAACCGATATCATTAGCAACATGTGGCAGCAGTTTTCTAGTTAATGTTGATGCTGTTCCTGGACTGCTCAGCGTAACCATTATCATTAGCAACATTTGGCAACAGTATTCTAGTTAATGTTCATGCTATTCCTGGACTGCTCAGCGTAACCGATACCATTAGCAACATGTGGCAACAGTATTCTAGTTAATGTTCATGCTATTCCTGGACTGCTCAGCGTAACCGATATCATTAGAAACATAAGGCAACAGTATTCTAGTTAATGTTCATGCTATTCCTGGACTGCTCAGCGTAACCAATATCATTAGAAACATGTGGCAACAGTATTCTAGTTAATGTTCATGCTATTCCTGGACTGCTCAGCGTAACTGATACCATTAGCAACATGTGGCAGCAGTATTCTAGTTAATGTTCATGCTATTCCTGGACTGCTCAGCGTAACCAATATCATTAGAAACATGTGGCAACAGTATTCTAGTTAATGTTAATGCTATTCCTGGACTGCTCAGCTTAACTGATACCATTAGCAACATGTGGCAGCAGTATTCTAGTTAATGTTCATGCTATTCCTGGACTGCTCTACGTAACCAATATCATTAGCAACATGTGGCAACAGTATTCTAGTTAATGTTCATGCTATTCCTGGACTGCTCAGCGTAACTGATACCATTAGCAACATGTGGCAGCAGTATTCTAGTTAATGTTCATGCTATTCCTGGACTTCTCAACGTAACCGATATCATTAGCAACATGTGGCAACAGTATTCTAGTTAATGTTCATGCTATTCCTGGACTGCTCAGCGTAACCGATATCATTAGCAACATGTGGCAGCAGTATTCTAGTTAATGTCCATGCTATTCCTGGACTGCTCAGCGTAACCGATATCATTAGCAACATGTGGCAGCAGTATTCTAGTTAATGTTCATGCTATTCCTGGACTGCTCAGCGTAACCGATATCATTAGCAACATGTGGCAGCAGTATTCTAGTTAATGTTCATGCTATTCCTGGACTTCTCAACGTAACCGATATCATTAGCAACATGTGGCAACAGTATTCTAGTTAATGTCCATGCTATTCCTGGACTGCTCAGCGTAACCGATACCATTAGCAACATGTGGCAGCAGTATTCTAGTTAATGTTCATGCTATTCCTGGACTGCTCAGCGTAACCGATATCATTAGCAACATGTGGCAGCAGTATTCTAGTTAATGTTCATGCTATTCCTGGACTGCTCAGCGTAACCGATATCATTAGCATCATTAGCAACAGTATTCTAGTTAATATTCATGCTATTCCTGGACTGCTCAGCGTAACCGATATCATTAGCAACATGTGGCAGCAGTATTCTAGTTAATGTTCATGCTATTCCTGGACTGCTCAGCGTTACCGATATCATTAGCAACATGTGGCAGCAGTTTTCTAGTTAATGTTGATGCTATTCCTGGACTGCTCAGCGTAACCGATATCATTTCGTCCGTTACTTCTTCCAGGGAACAAAACCTGGCTTAAGATTCCGGAGACCACCTCTCCCTCTGTCTTTGAATTTTAAACTAGTGGCATTTATTTTATTCGGTCTTGCTATAGGCTAGTGGGGAAGAGGGAAGACTGCCACCGCAAAGCAAGCTCGTTACCGGCATAAAGCATGGTTAAAATTCTAACTTGGGCGTCAGCAATCATAGCCTATTTCTAATGAATAATCATTACCACATCTTTATTAATTGTTGAGAGTAGGTACTCCTTCCATTTCATAACTTTCACAAGGCAGATTATTGAGAATATATGGGATGGCTGGGCGGGTCTCAGACAGCGGAGGGGTAAACATCTATATACTACATCTCCAGATATTTTCTCGACTATTAATTCAGGTAATTTGCTAAATTTGAGAAGTTTAAGAATTTTATAGAAAGCAGCACCTTTTGTACATTTTTACCGTGAAATATCTTTAACGGAACGGACACGCACAATTAATGCAACCCGAAGACACCTGAAGAAGGTTAACGATCGCCCACTTAAAAATCAAACCTGATTCATCTATAACCCCTGGCACTAAAGCCCATGACGGGCCTAGGACTACCAATCGACCGCTGCCCAGTCATTCGACCTGGGGATATTGGGGTGACGCGTGATCAGCGCATCGGGTCCTCTCGGCCGTTAATCTTGGTTTTCGTGATCCGGGCGCTTTCTCACTGTCAGCCAGCCACTCAATTATCCTCATGAGGCTGAGTGCACCCCGTTCCAGCCCGCAAGTCAGTTTCTTAATCCCTGACGGAGCCGGGAATCGAACCCGGGGCCTCCATGTGATAGGCAGGCGCGCTACCCCTACTCTACGGGGCCGGCTGTAAACCTGATCCATGGCTTGCTGAAAGAGTCGTCTCGCTGCGAGTTGAGTGCAGGACATTTACCAAGTGATGAACCGTGATCACTTTTAAAATATATACTAGTGGTAGTGTGAAGCGAGTGATTGATGGGACAATATAGAGTTTCAAGTAAAGATTTATCTAGGGGGGGGGGGGTTAAACCCTAACCCCCTCCCCCATCTTCGGGGCTTCTCTGTTTACCACGAGTAGCAAGTAGCTTGAGACCCACATGACCCGAGTAGAGACCGTTATTGTTTCTGTTTACTTGTGTTGAATTCCTCTTTTCCATTTCTTCTTTTGACTAGCCCTAGTCAGCTCTCCCTCAATTCTGATCTCGAAATTTATAGGTGCCGTAATCATCGCTTTTCTCACCCGAATTGACAGTTCTCTTTAGTACCTAATAAATGACCGTAATTTCTTAATGGGTCAGACCTCTTCCTAACCTTCATGGTATAATGATGTAATAACTTTGCGCAACAGCCTGTATATTCCACTTGCCATAAAGAAGGTAACTAAAATGGCGGTGATCATGAAGACATGTTTTCCCCCAACGTGAATGGATTTGTTTGGCTACGACGTGATTTAGAACCAGTGATATCACGAACATTTTATCCATGATGCACTGCTTCTACACTTATTTAAATGTGTTAAATAGTTGGTCTGCTTTTAGTCTGATACTGATTTCTTCCCTATTGCACTCGTTAATATTTTTACAGAACACAGCCGCCTCCTCTACGCCACCTATTAGATGATTTTATTACTGCAATCTGCACGCAGTTTTATAGAATAATATTTCCCCTCTTTAGCTCTGGTATTAAACTTAGCAATTTGCACCACGATTTCACACAGCACGACGACTGACCATGCAGTGTACAGTTAGCAAGTGTTTCACTAATTCACCAAAAAGTGTGTGAAATATTTGACGCGTTACTAGCGTATTCCGCACTGGCAAATAAATGTTCTCCACCGTATTATATATGATTTCAATAAATGTTTACAGCTTTCAGTACCACGCGGTCCAATGCACAAATCTCCGCACTCACGCTCTTTAGCGTTAGACAAGTACTGTACAGTAATAAGTAAGCGTTTCGGGATTATTCCCTCTGCTACCAGTCAGGTTGCTCCTTCGCCAACATACCAAATATTTGTTACTGGCGCCGATAACCTACATGTTAGGCCCCTTAAAACAATAATTATCATCACCCTGTGTATTATTTCCACATAGAATAATGTCTAATATCGTGCAGTAAATTTCCAACTCAGTTTATTGTATTTATTGAGTCTACTTTTATTTAAATATTTGTTTCCATCTCTTGAGTCTGATGAAGTTCTCAGCTCACTTGATCCTTCCACAGCCCTCTCATGCATTTTTCTCCATGTAATAGCTCAGCTCAAAATCTCTGCGTATAATTTGATATTACGTGATCTGACGTAGAATTCAGATATAGGCGCGGTTTATGATCAAGTGAATGGGAACAATATGTTGTGCCCGTATTGATCCGAAATACCTCTGAGTCGAAAGCCAAATCAACCCTCGTGAGATCCCTTCACCAGCAAACACACATGGATTCGAACTGGTCCCGACACGTGACCGTTACTCTCAGGTTTTGGGTGTGGTTATGAAACTAGTCCAAGCGCATTCTATTTAATAAACAGAAGGTTCAAAATCTACTACAAATAACCACACATTTAAGATAAAAACTCGTGTCCTTGAGTGATTTATTCATCAATAATCCCTAGCTTACTCTGTTTTGGGGATCTGGTGGTTAGTCCACAAGCTAACTAGAAAATAAACACTCCGAAAAGTAAAATCCATCTTACATTACTGTCCGAATGTCACCTCCAGATGTCCTATATTCCGAAACGTCATTAAAACACAAGCTATGACATGGTACAAAAATAGTTCAAACGCAAATACAAATGTCAATTATTCTTCAGATATAGTTTCATTACTCTGATCTTCGACAGTAGATGCCTAATACCCTTTTGTTCCAGAACGATCAGTTACATCTCACAAAGAAACTAGAATAAAAATAATAAATTGCGATGGAACCACATCCACCATATACATTACTTAAATTAAATCCATTTAGCCAAATCCTGTATAAAATATCCTACTAAACGCCACATCTGAAACTCATTCCCAAGCTGTACAAGAAACAAATGACATACAAGGAAAATACGTGCAGGAATAAACATGACCTGGACTGGGTTGTCGTATTGTTGACAGCTCAGCTGTTCCTTCAGAAAGTCGTCTCACAATCAGTGAAGTCTCATATTTCTTATCTAGGGCTTGTATGTCACGTTGTGTTTGGATGGTATTCAAAATGATGGAACACTGTGTATGATTTATTTGCACTTATGTAAAGGAACGTGTTAGTATAACAAGTAATTTATCTGCAGGATGATACTGATCTGACTGAGGATATCAAGATAGACGACTTTTCGATACCAGAGCTTGTTCCAAGAAGGGAAGAAATAGAAAGTCTTTCTTTGGTGAGTGATGGAGATTTGAAAGAGGTAAGTGCCTTTTCGGTTACTACTTGTTGCACCTCATAAGAGACATATCCTGATCGCCATCTTCCTCTCACCATTGCAATTAAGGGAATACAAAATTGTGAATTCAGACCGTACAGATGACAGATGGAAGCGTTCTGTTATTTGGTTGGGTTTGGTACAGAAGGTACAAGTCGTGTAGAAGATTGCTTGCTGCTGGCTTAATAATAAAGATAATAATGACAATTATGATACATGAAATTTGCTTCCCCGAAATTGTACTTGAAATGATACCGGAGAGGAAATGTGATAAACATTCCTTCTGATCCTCTCCTCACACCTACAATACATGAGAAATGATCGGTGACAACTGTTATTTATTTATATGAGGGAGAATGATAAACACATCATATCATTTACTGTACATTAATCTCAAATATCAAGTTATAATTATTAACCACCATATACACTTAGTATTAATATTGCGAGATGAGTCTACCGGAACAAACAAAATCTGAATACTGAATATCAGATCAATCGAAATCCTATCAAATGAACGTATCACTTCTATCACCGATTATATCAAACACTCATCAAAACCAAACGTCGACAAACCTGTAGGGAAAGGCATGGCACAAAATCAAACTAATGAAAAATACTCGAAATACTTGAGTGTTCTAATTATTTACATGAGCCTCGGCTCGATCCTGTGACCCTTCACTCTACAATGGTAAAATCAGCATGTGTGGATAGACCGAAGAACCAGGATCTCATAATCTGTAAATGGGTTTTAAAATAACGTTCCCGTCGAATATAAGGCAAAAAACAGAAACATCTCTCTCTCTCTATTCGTTTAGTCGATTCCGACTCTCCGTGACCTCATGTACTAGACTACGCCAATTTCTCCTGTCCTGCACTGCCTCTCGAAGATTTTCCAAGCTGGAATTTAGTGTTTCTGTGATGCCATCCATCCATCTCATTCTTTGCCTCCCTCTTCTTCTTGTGCCGTCTATCTTCCCCAGCATTAAGGTCTTCTCTAATGAATTATGTCTTCTCATGATGTGTCCAAAGTAGCCCAGTTTTTGTTTCAGGATTAAGCCCTCCAAGGAACAAGCTGGTTTAATTTGCTGTAAAACTGACTTATTGGTTCTCTTCGCAGTCCATGGAACTCTAAGAACTCTTCTCCAACCCCATAATTCGAAGGAATCTATTCTACGGCGTTCAGCTTTTCTTATGGTCCAGGTCTCACATCCGTACATCACAACTGGAAAAACCATAGCCCTTATTATATGGACCATTGTTGTTAAGGTTAGGTCTCTACTCCATAAGATATTGTCCACATTTGAAAATGCCTGTCTACCAAGTAGCAATCGTCTTTTGATCTCTCGGGGCCGATAACCTCGATGTTAGGCCCCTTAAAACAACAATCATCATCATCATCATCTTTTGATCTCATGACTGCAGTCACCATCGGCAGAAATCTGTGAGTCAAGATAGTTAAAAACAGAGACTATCTCCATTTTTAGCCTACTTTCGATTTTTGCAAAAAATGAAAGTAGACTTATGAGATCAACACAGGACGAAAAAAGTGTGTCTGTCTGTGTGTGTGTATGTGTGTGTGAGTCTGTGTATGTGTGTGTGTGTGAGTATGTGTGTGTGTGTGTGTCTGTGTGTGTGTGAGTGTGTGTACTCTGAATGTATGTCCCCCCCTATCAATTCGAACACGGTGAATGCGAATTGAACGAAATTTGGTACAAAGGTAGCACTAGCAAAGGACACCTCAGTGTCATGTTTTATATCGCCGCCATCTTGACACAAACGTAATGGAGGCCACACAAATGTTCAAAGCTTAAATTAAATTACGACTAACCTAATCATCCGATCTCTACCAAATTTTTCAACAACATACCTATATGGGGGGAGCATCCTTTGACCATACCAATAGGCCATCAGCGTAATAGTTTGCGGATGGCGGCCATCTTTGTGTGAAAATCGATTCCCCCTATTAATTCGAACACGGTGCAACCGAATGGAACGAAATTTGGTACAGAGGTAGTACTAACAAAAGGCACCTCAGTATCATGTCTTATATCGTCGCCATCTTGACGGAAACGTAATGGCGGCCACACAAATGTTCAAAGCTTAAATCAAATTACGACTAACCTAATCATCCGATCTCTACCAAATTTTGCAACAACATACCTTTATAGAGGAAGCATCCTTTGACCAAATGACTAGGTCATTAGCCTAATAGTTTGCGGATGGCGGCCATCTTTGTGTGAAAATCAATTCCCCCTATTAATTCAAACACGGTGGAACCGAATGAACGAAATTTGGTACAAAGGTAGCACTAGCAAAGGGCACCTCAGTGTCATGTTTTATATCGCCGCCATCTTGACAGAAACGTAATGGCTGCCACACAAATGTTCAAAGCTTAAGTTAAATTACGACTAACATAACCATCCGATCTCTACCAAACTTTGCAACAACATACCTTTATGGAGGGAGCATCCTTTGACCAATCTAATAGGCCATTAGCCTAATAGTTTGCGGATGGCGGCCATCTTTATGTCAAAATTGATTCCCCCTATTAATTCGAACACGGTGGACCCGAATGAACGAAATTTGGTACAGGGGTAGCACTAGCAAAGGGCACCTCAGTGTCATGTTTTATATCGCCACCATCTTGACGGAAACGTAATGGCGGCCACACAAATGTTCAAAGCTTAAATCAAATTACGATTAGCCTAATCATCCGATCTCTAGCAAATTTAGCAACAACATACCTTTATGGAGGGAGCATCCTTTGACCAAACTAATAGGTCATCAGCTTAATATTTTGCGGATGGCGGCCATCTTCGTGTGAAAATCGATTTCCCTTATCAATTCGAACACGGTGAAACCGAATGGAACGAAATTTGGTACAGAGGTAGCACTAGCAAAGGGCACCTCAGTGTCATGTTTTATATCACCGCTATCTTGACGAAAACGTAATCGCGGCCACCCAAATGTTAAAAGCTAAAATGTAATTACGACCAACCTAATAATCTAGTCTCCACCAAATTTTGCAACACCATATCTTTATGTGGGAAACATATTCAGACCAAACTGCAAGAACATCAGCCCAATAGTTTGGAGATGGTGGCCAAGTATGTGTGCAAATCGATTCCCCCTATCAATTCAAACACGGTGAAACCGAATTGAACGAAATTTGGTACAGAGTTAGCACTAGCAAAGGGCACCTCATATTCATGTTTAATATCCCTATAGCACGTTGTATTTCAACAAGCTACTACAACCAACATTCAATCATACTACTTGAAAAGGACAAAGAGTTATAACAATTCCCGTGCATTTAGGAGAAAGTAGGCTATATGTTCTTTACCGAACATCTTGTTTTCTCCTCCTACTTGCCATGAATTGACAGTTGTAGTTGTCATAATTTTTGTTTTCTTGACATTCAGCATTAGTCCAGCCTTTGAACTTTCTTCTTTCACTTTCAATAAGATATTTTTTAAATCTTCTTCAGTTTCAGCCATCAGGATTGTATCATCTGCATATCTCAGGTTTTTTATATTTAACCCAGCTATTTTGATTCCTGTTTCTTCTTCGTCATCTAACCCCACATTCCTCATAATGTGTTCTGCATACAGATTGAAAAGGTAAGGTGACAATATACAGCCTTGCCGTACTCCTTTTTGAATCTTAACCCATTTAGTTGTTCCATGTATGGTTCTCACTGTAGCTTCTTGATCAGAGTATAAGTTCCGGATGAGGTTAATGATATGTTCTGGTACTCCCATGTATTTTAGTACTTTCCATAACTCATTATGATCAACACAGTCAAAAGCTTTAGCATAATCAATAAAACAAAAATATACATCTTTCTGGAATTCTCTTGCCTTCTCCATTATCCATCGTACGTTAGCGATTTGATCTCTGGTCCCTCTTCCTTTACGAAATCCAGCTTGTTCTTCAGGTAGCTCTCGGTCTACATACTGGCGTAGTCTATTTTGTAGGATTTTAAGCATGACTTTGCTAGCATGTGAGATAAGTGCTATTGTTCGGTGATTCGTGCATTCTTTAGAATTTCCCTTCTTAGGAATTGGGATGAATACTGAACTTTTCCAATCCTTTGGTCATTGTTGGGTTTTCCATATTTGCTGACATATGGAATGTAAAATTTTCACTGCACTATCTCCAACTTCTTTGAACATTTCTATTGTAATTCCATCATGTCCACTAGCTTTGTTTTTAGCAATATTCTCTAGGGCCCATTTGACTTCAGTTTCCAAAATATCTGTTTCTGGTTCGAAGGGCACATGAACTTCATTATCCATAATACATGGTTCTTTCTTATACAGATCTTCTACATATTCCATCCATCTTTCCTTAATGTCCTCTGCTTCTGTTAGATATTTGCCATATTTATCTTTTACCATCCCAAATTTTGCCTGAAATTTTCCTTTGATATCCCAAATTTTCTTGTAAAGTTCCCTCGTCTTTCCCATTCTGTTATTTTCCTCAACTTCCTTACATTGATTAGTTATAAAAATATTCTTATCTCTTCTAGCTAATCTTCTAAACTCTGCATTAAACTCAAACATTGCTGATCTATCCCCTGTAATTTTTGCATTCCTTCGTTCTTCTGCAATTTGCAGTGCCTCACCCGATAACCATTTGGCCTTCTTCTTATTCTTTTCCTTAGGAATGTATTTTCCTGCTTCCTGCTTAACAGCAGCAGATACTTCTGTCCACAACTCTTCAGGGGTTTTGTCTCCAATCTGCAATGTATTAAATCTGTTTCTGACTTCTACTGTATAATCACAAGGAATTCTTCCCAGGTCAAATCTGTACGATGAGACAGTTCTAGCCGTTTTCCTCAACTTCAACCGGAATTTTGCAATTAATAATTCATGATCTGATCCACAGTCAGCGCCTGGTCTTGTTGTAGTAGATTGAATAGCACTTTTCCACCTACTATTACAAATTATGTAATCAATTTGATTTCGGTATTGGCCATCTGGTGAAGTCCAAGTGTATAGACGTCTTTTGGGTAACTGGAATAGTGTGTTGGTAATAATCAGTGAATTGTCTAGGCAGAATTTTAGGAGTCTCTGTCCTGCTTCATTTGTTGCACCAAGACCAAATTGTCCTGTTACACCATCTACTATTTGATTTCCCACTTTAGCATTCCAATCTCCAACTATGAACACGATATCCTTGTTCGGTGTAGTAGTTCTTGCAAATCTTCATAAAATTGGTCAACTACGTCCTCTTCAGCATCAATGGTTGGTGCATAAACTTGAATGACTGTAAAATTGAGAGGTTGGCCTTGAAGTCTGTTGGATATCATTCTATCATTTTTATAGTTGCAACCCATCACAGTTTTACCCACTCTGGTCCTAACTATGAAGGCTACTCCATTACTTCTGTTGTTGTCTTGTCCAGAAAAGTATACTGTGTTGTCATCCGAAATAAACTCTCCCATTCCAGACCACCTCATTTCACATATTCCCAATATGTCGATGCCGATTCTCTCCATTTCTCTTTTGACTACATCTAGTTTTCCTTGATACATGGATCTCACATTCCATGTTCCTAAACAATACTGTTCCTTGCAGCATTGCACTCTCCTTAAAGCCCCTCTCAACTTAGTTCCTCCTTGAGATCCGAACGGGGAACTTGAAACTCCGGAACATTTTTCTCGGAATATTTAATGTGGTGGTTTCCCGTTGCCTTCCACATGCTGATGCCGTTGACCAATCATGGTTCCTCCGCCTTCAGGGATAATTTCTCATCTCTAGGACAACAGAGTGCCCTACCTCAAAACATCTACCTCGAAATAAATACAAAATTCACCAATTCAAAATTTGTTTTCAAATAACGTACCTTTCCAGTGAACTATACTGAACAATCAAAATCGAAACTGCAAATCCACAAATCTTATCTGAACTGGAAACACATAGGGGAAAATACTTCCCTTGCTAACAGTCAGCTGATCCGATGTTAACGACCACTCAAATATTGGGCTTACTAACGCCTTAGTAAGCCTCAAATATCAAACTCAATATCTATTACCAACACATCTGTTCACTTCAGGATGATAAGTGTGATTCATTTCTCGCTTGTATTTCCGTTGAAATTTGTATATTTAAGTGAAAAGAACGGAATGGTGCAGAAATGTCGATATATATCAGCTTCACTTTTATTAGTATGTTAACACTGAAAATTCTCTGACTGTATTTTACATTCCTTACAACTGACTAAGATGTGTGTAAGTATTTCTACCCTTATTATTCCCGTTTCTACAGTGTTGGGAAGGAGATTGAGAGAGTTCCTATGGGGCAACGGTTCTTTCTTAAAGCCGGAGTTTATGAGAACAAAATTACTGTATAGAAGTGACGCTGTTAGCAAACGTTAACATGTTTCTGTTTGTTGGTGTCTACTCTTTGATGTTTTTGTTCTTTGCCGCCAATAATCCTTCATGTGTGACATGTCTCAATATGTACGTTGATGTTTCTAGATTAAACCCACTTTGTTACCTCTATGTACTGTTTAATCAGAATGAAATATGGTGAGGAGTTGGTAAGAAATGTCCACGGCCTATTACGACGTACAATCCCACATTCGCCTGGAATTTGAAAGAATGAGAAAATATACTAACCGTTTCATAGAAAGCCGACGGTGGGTTACAAACCTAGATGTATTCAGAGCGGAGAAGTATCCTGACCACATGGCCTGGATCTGGAAGTCTCGTGATATTTTAAATGAGCTCAGCTCTCAGTCCATTTTTTATGATACCGACTACATTTATGAAAGCTTTTGAAATAGTCAATGAGTTGCAGTAGAAGCATCATGTAGTGTCCAATTGTATGTAGAATAGTGTACACAACACTCTATCCAGTTGCGCTTACTGCCATAATCGCACATTCAGTTGTGTTTTGTGAAAATATTCATGTAGAATATTTTTATATGACATAAAGTGAGTGACGTATCCGTTCATTCTTAAAAGCTGTCAGGTAGAACTGTTGAGGGCCAAGACACTTGTAAGTGACCTGTGAGACTGAAATGGGACAAGTGTTTGGATTAGCCCCTTATAGTCTTACTGCTAGAAATTGCTTATTACATATTATTTCTTCAGCCCTTAAACCTATTACTTCCTTTATTGTGCTGTTCACCTCATTTTCTATCACACTTAGATTTACTAGACCTATAAACAAAGGATGGCTTTTTTAAGATAAGACTTGTATAATGCAGTATGTTACGCTGGAAAATAAGAAAGTAGGGACAGATTACCTCGGTATTCTGCCCCTTAAAGCCACAATAACGTACTAACTAAAACAAGATAGTAATTTCAGTCACTGGAATATCTAATATATCCTCACTTCAAGTTGAGCTGTGCTGTAAAGTTACATTATTTGTTATTAATTTTGTAGAAGCGTAAGATAATACCTCATAAATTAATGATTCATTTTTGTCGCTAGGTTATAAAAGAAGAAACCCATGATGACGAGAGGGATGCAAATAGAAATCATCCAAATGGGTAAGTAGACAAAATAATGTTGTTTTTTTTGTGAGTGCAAACTAAGGATGTTGGCTTTGAATAAGTTATCCTCTTTTTATATATGTCATTGAGCATATTTATGTGTGTTATTGTCTGACGTAAGTTGATAATGATGTTAAGTATTTTAGCAGCCCAGAAACTAACCGTTCTCATTCAGAGTTTTCACTGTCCATACAGGGTGTCACTAAATATATGGGAAAGCCCCGGGGACTCCATTAGGACCTGACAAGCCAAACATGTCCGGTAAACATATGTCGAATCCTTGTACCAAACCTTAGGCAGTTAGGTCGCCAACATAAAGGACTTTGGCTCATTAAATACCCTTACTTACCTAACTCACCCGTCCGACAGTGTACTCAATATTATTTTACAGGTCGAACAAGCCGTTGAAAATAAAATGTCTTCCCTCTCAAATTAGTGGGGTGATATATTTTATGAGTGGACAGCATTAATGAGATTATTTTAGGGCCGTTGCATGGAACATAAACTGGACCTTAATGATCTCGTTTTTCGAGAAGTGCCGCTTCTTCTTTCGTTCGAAATAATTTAGTAGTGAGCAGTCGTTGTGTAAACTGTCCAAAGTTAACATTATATTATATGTACTGAATTTGTGCAGCTTAGGATTTTTACATTTTCATCCGTGTCAGAATGATTTATTTCCTTATATTTAACTATGACGTAACCTTACGTTTGATAATTCGCTCAGTGGACGTCATCGTTTTATTTACTCAGTGTGGAAAACTTTATATTTGGGTCATATTATCTGATACTACGTAGAGGAAACTCACAACTGAAAAGTAACATTCAACTGCTGGTATTGATACCGTCTGCACTCTGCGCCAGCCGACGCTAGAGCCTCCTATCGGCTGGATTAAACAAACTCCACAAGACACGTCACTTTCTCTTGTATACGATATGGTTTAACTAACGTGGTGATGAAGTATGCGTGCTAAAAGTAGAGCTTTGACATGGTACGTAATTAGTTAGTTTTTAATACTTTATTCTGAAAGGGAGCAAGTAATCGTTCCCCATTAGACACAATGAAGATTTACTAGAGGTAGAATAGTTGAAAATTTGCTAATCCTAACAACTTGGAAACAGCAGGAATCGCCGTGAAAACTTGAAGTATCTTGTATATAAAACTGTAAGTCTGTATGTATATATGTATGTGGGTGTGTGGGTATGTGGGTGGATTTGTTCCGTATACAAATCCACACCGTTCCACCAATATCAACCAAATTTTGCATACTCATAATTTAGGACACAAAGGAACGGCTGGCTACATGAATTTTCGATAGTCTTTCTCAGTCTTCTGATTTCGGCGTTTTGCACTCAAGCAGAGGCCAATAAAGTCAGAAAATTAACTTATGAAGGAACGGCAAGGCCGGCCATCTCTATGGCAACAGCAGCACAAGGCGGGTCCACCAAGTATCCATCTATCTCTGGAACAGGCCTTGCCACTCAATTTTCTCAACGGCAACACTACCTCAAGAAGTGATCACCAGGTTCCCATCTGTCTCTGTAAGGGGCCATGCTACTCCATTTTCTCCTTGACTACAGTCAATACGTAAACACCAGGCCATGGGCCTCCATTTTCTATCCAAACCACGATAAGAACATTAGGAATCTGAACGCCATAAAAATTTTAATACTTTTTTTTTATTGTATTAACAGGGGTCGATGTAGGGAACTAAAATTAAAAAAGAAATACGTTACAACGGCTGGAGATATCATCACGAAACTTAGTATTAAGATTAAGTGAACTTAAATGATTCTGTTGTTGATTGATTTAGAGGCTTTGCGACATCATGGTAATGTAGCCCCATGAACGTGAGTGTGTACGAAATTTTCCTGACAACCTGCGTTACTGTAATGGCTGTAGTAGTGTGTGTATTTGTAATTTATAAGAGGATTGGAAAGGAGGTTGCTGTGGCCTTCAGTTAGGAACTATCCCGGTATTTGCTTCGAGTAGAAGTGGGAAACCACGGAAAACAAAATAAACACTATCAAGAAAGTAATTGGGAGACTGAGTTCTCGAGGAATGGTGCATATACATCCCTTTTACTATTGTTCCATGCTCTGCTACGTAATTGTACTGCACAGTACTTTTCGACTAGGTTTACAGCAAATTAATATTGCACTTGAGTAACATCAGAGTCGAGGAGAACTATGTTCTAAACTCACTTGGGGGAAAAATGAATCTACTCTGCGAAATATATTGGCATGTATCTTCATATAACATATATAAAGACAGCTGCCGGGCAACGCTGGGTAAAATAGCTATCTTATATATAAATGTGAAAGGCTGTATGTGGGTATGTATGTGTGTATGTGGGTGGGTGTGTTTGTTCCGTATACAAATCAACACTGTTCCACCAATCTCTACCATATGTTGCATACACATAGTTCAGGATCCAGAATAAACCGCTGGGTACATGCATTTTCGATAGTCTTTCCCATTCCTCTGATTTCGGCCTTTTTACATTCGAGCAAAGGCTAATAAAGTCAGAAATAAACTGATGAAGGAATAGCAAGTCCGTCCCATTGGCAATAGTAGGCCAAGACGTGACCACCAAATTTCCATATATCTCTATAAGAGGCCATGCCACTCCATTTATTATCTAAATCACGATAAAAGCATTTGGAATCTAAACACCGTAGACATCTGAAGCCGTATTTTTCTTATAAACAGGGAATTAAAATTAAATACATTGACTAATACGGCATGAATACTACATCACGTCACAAGGAATGTTGTCTGATAACCTGTGTTATTGTGAACTATATAGTAGTGTGTGTATATGTAATTCAGTTAGTTAGTTATTGTTGTTTTAAGGGGCGGAACTACGAGGTCATCTGCCCCTTTTGTAATTCATGTGAGGTTTGAAAAGGAGGCTGCTGTGGTCTTCAGTTCGGAACTATCCCGGCATTTGCTTGGAGTAGAAGATGGCGGAGATGGTAATAGAACCATCCTCTTCTCAGTTTTGCCTCATAAGGCAGAGTATACCTCGTTCCAGCCCTCAGAACAGAATTACAATTACTTGACAAAGACGAGATTTGTACCCGGACCTCCAAGGCGAAAGCCGATAATGTTTGGCGCTAATCCACGAGGTGGTCTAAATGATTTTCTATTTTATCCATACTTTTATTTAATTGATCTAAGAAAAAAATGTAATCAATTTCAGGGGCTTAGGGCATGTTAGTCATGTTTCGTCTGATAACCTGTAGGCTTATTCACAATAAAATATAAGCAGCTTATACATAAGTTAAATTAATATTATGAGAAAATAACGAGTTACTGGAGAATTTCTCATTTACAAACCAGTTTGGAAATATTGTAAAGATGGTTTCAGAATATTCCCAACGTGCAGGGTGACTTCTTGGTATTGGGGCCCCTCCTCTATTTGTTTCAGTTGAAAAATAAATGATGACTTATTAACCTTTAACAAGAGGTTGATTATGATGATAATTGTTGTTTTAAGGGGCGTAACATCTAGGTTAACAAGAGGGCCTATAAGTTGAACTTTCCATATTTGGCACTTTTCACTTATTTCTCTTGCTGCATGGCTTCATTCGGATCCATTGGGGAAGGTGGAGTTCATAAATAAACAAGATACAGTGAGCAAAGAATACAGATACTTCTTATAGAAGTGTTGCAGCTTTTGTGCGTAAACACGACTGGTTTGTACCTAAGGCATGGCTACTACTTAACATACTGTATATCGTCATACCAATGTATGGAGAAATTTCAGTAGATATCGCATTTGTGATAAGACTAACAGAACCAGAATACTTTGTAGCAACCCTAAGTGAAACAGTAACCTAAAATGATTGACCACACCATGAAGACGCCCTATTTTCTACTGAGAACGTTGGTTTCGATTTAGGGGGCCTACGGCAGCTCCCTGTACACTCAATAAGTCAAAATGATTACTATAAGAGTAAATGATTTCTACACAACATTACGTTCTTCACAGCCCCCAACAGATACAGTACCGTAGTAAACCTACAGGAAACTAACGTCACCAATAATTCAGAGCAATCATTTGAAGCTATGACCAGGTTTATTTTATACTTAAACATGAGTAGGCCTACTTGCAATTGCTAACTACGTGAAAAAACTTCATTTATGACAATAGGCTATCTTCATTGAATGAAATGCAAATCTTCACTGAAGCTAATAGAACCGTAATACTTGGGATGATATGGAATATTTTCACGACCGTGAGTACAACACGAACTTAAAATTAGAAACCACGAACATGCCTCTTTTGTATTTAAGAAGTTGGCTACAGTTTATACATGCAATGGCAGATGTCTGTTTCAGCATAGCGATGCTAATTCAGGATAGCTTTTGCCAAGAAATTAAATAATCCAAGAGAAGGCATTGCTGATGGCGTGTGACCAGCTATCTAGCGGTGATTTAATGAAACCTGGCAAAAGCTTATAAAATATTACATAACATGACAAAATATAATACTACTGCCTCGATGGTGTGCAGTCAGTTAATGTTCTGTGATCCTTGCGCACAACAATAGTGTAAGTGTACATCGATTTTGAACACTGAAGCATTTAGTGGAAGAGCAGATAAATAGTGCTATCACCATATCAAGGTTCTCTAACCCTGTAACAACCTTCAATATTTGCGTAAGTTCATTATATATTTCTATTTTTAGTTTAGGCAGATGACCACGCTGTTCCGCCCCTTAAAACATCAAAAACTAACTAAATACCTCTTTCTACGTTGTGGTTTCCCAATTCTCAGACCAATGGTCCCATTGTTATCATTTATATTATTATACTAATAGTTTTAATGCATCCAATGACCAATGAAAATCAAACTAATAGTTATTGTTGTTTTAAGGGGAAGAACTACGAGGACATCTGCCCCTTAAATCGAACTAAGTTATGCATGAATCGTCAAGGCAACATTTTGTCAGTGACATATGTCTTCATTTACAGACGATAACATGATATCTGTCACACGCCAAATCACACATAGAACAGGTCGTTTCGTGCGGCAAATTCTATGGTGAAAACCATGGAATACCGTACGAGCCTCGTGACAAAATGTCTCAGCTTTCAGTTTGCATTCTTCCATTCGTCTCGAATCATGGAATTCGTGGTATCGAAATCGAGCCATATTTCATTCTCCTTCTTTTGGTGTTATTTTACCACTTCCCTGTAACATATAAAGACACCTCCCGGGCAACGCAGGGTACAATAGGTAGTCATTTATAAATGGGAATAGAGGGCTTGCAACAGGGCCTAGACTGCACAAGGGTGATATGAGCTTGGGCCTAGACTGCACAAGGATGATATGAGCTTGGGCCTAGATGGTGCAAGGATGATATGAGCTTGGGCCTAGACTGCACAAGGATGATATGAGCTTGGGCCTAGACTGCACAAGGATGATATGAGCTTGGGCCTAGATGGTGCAGGGATGATATGAGGTTGGGCCTAGACTGCACAAGGATGATATGAGCTTGGGCCTAGACTGCACAAGGATGATATGAGCTTGGACCTAGACTGCACAAGGATGATATGAGCTTGGGCCTAGACTGCACAAGGATGATATGAGCTTGGGCCTAGATGGTGCAAGGATGATACGAGCTTGGGCCTAGATGGTGCAAGGATGATATGAGCTTGGGCCTAGACTGCACAAGGATGATATGAGCTTGGGCCTAGATGGTGCAGGGATGATATGAGCTTGGGCCTAGACTGCACAAGGATGATTTGAGCTTGGGCCTAGAAGGTGCAAAGATGATATGAGCTTGGACCTAGACTGCACAAGGATGATATGAGAATGGACCTAGATGGTGCAAGGATGATATGAGCTTGGTCCTAGATGGTTCAAGGACGATATGAGCTTAGGTCTAGATGGCGCAAGGATGAAACAGGCCCTAGACGCCAATAGAATAATGAGAGCTTGGAAGCTTGTAAAGTTACAATAAATTTAAAGTATTTAAACTTCGAGAAAGCTCCAACTATCCATCAGATGGACCTAGGGACGTGGTTGGCAAATACAACTTATTTATTGCAGAAATGACAGTTAATTACAAATTCAAGAAGTTGTTCCGTGAAGAACTAAAGCCTATTTTCATATATCCTACTTATGTTAATTGCCACTATCAACATAAACAATCAGTTTGATTGCTGTAATAGATTCGTAGATATTCAGAGACGTCTAAATATTTCAGATGGTCGCCATGTTGGATTGTTCTATGTATAGGCCATAGAGTCATGTACCATTAAAGGAAAATTATTGCGTAGGTACAGTATTCAAACTTTCACTTCGATCGCTTGATTACGACACTGGAAATAAAAACTTAATTTTAAAGTTCTCACAGCCGCCATATTGAGGTTATACAAACAATTGAACTTAATTAGATACCAGTGCATCACTATGTGTATAAACATTTGCTGTACCAAGTTTCTTGGCGTCTGGATTATTAAATCGCTTATTAAATTATTAAATTCTATTTAAAACTTTCAACATTGCTTGGCCGCCATGTTCGTTTTGTAGTTAACCGGTTTTTGAATGTCTTATAGATTAACTTCCAGTAGTGCCTTTTATCACCGTACAAAATTTCAGTGCGGTACCTGTAATAGTTTCAGAGATATAGAACGCCGGTGAAATATTTCGCACGGCCGCCATCTTGAGGTTATGTAAACAATTAAACGAAGTAAGATGTCGGTGCATTACAATGTGTATAAACATATACTGTACCAAGTTTCATTGCGTTTGATTGGTTAAATCGCGAGGAACGTGTATTTAAAAGTCGCAAATTCGCTTGGCCGCCATGTTGGTTTTGTAGTTAACACGTTTTCAGAAGCCACATGGGTGAACTTCTAGTACATTCCTTTATCGCCGTACAAAATTCCAGGGTGATATCCGTAATAGTTTCGGAGATATTGAATGCTGGTGAAATATTTCGCACAGCCGCCATGTTGGATTGGTGAGACGTAACAAAATTTGAAGGGCACGGTCGAGGTTGCCCGGAATAGTGCTATGAATTTACTGAGTTTCATTGAAATCGCTCCAGTCGTTTAAAAGTTATTACGGGGGACACACAAACACACACACACGAATCACACATGCATACACAGACAAACGGACAAAAGGTGATCTCATAAGCCTATTTTTTTCATAAATGAAAATAGGCTAAAAATGGGGAGAACATATCATGGATATAACCTCAGATTTACCAAGAAGAATCAATAATGATTATGTAATGTACTTAATTTAAATCTATTAGTGGAGGGTGAAGCGAGGACGAAAGGAAATTAGGGTCTCTTTCTGTTTGTGTATGGGTACTGTGCTCGTATATGTAAATGAGCTTGGAAATATTCGTATCTTCAAAAGTTTTATAACTCTCCAGTGATAAAATATGGCGACTCTGGAATCAAGTCACGGAACTGGTTTGTACTTCGCCGAGTTAGCCAGTTAATCGAGCCGGCCAATGAGAAAATTAGCAGTCACGTGGGAGACTTGGTACTTGACTGTACAGTGCTAAAAGAAAGGAACTATGTTGCACGGAGATAATCGAAGACTCCCGAGGCGAGCTGAAATCCACACGTGCAGTATGTGTGACTCGAGGATGGTAGGGGGAAGACTTGAGCAAGACGCGTGTCGGACAGTCAATGAGAAGCGACCTTACTTAGATAAGAGCAAACAATGTAAGTAGCTATGCTAATTTTAACACATCGTAATATCATACAAGATATTAAATAATGAATAAGAACTATTTATTAACATTGCGGCTAATTATATGTTTAATTAAGGATTATTACTATCATCGCTACTAAGCAACCAATCAAATCCATGTTCTGAAAAGGACGCTAACATGAGCATCGACGAGGGGAATAAGAGAGGAGAATCGAGGCTCTTAACAATTACGACTTCATGAGAGAATGACGTCTCAACGAAATACTCGACAATCTAACAAAGCTATATTTGAAGAAAACGAATACGACACGCAATTAGCAACGAGAACGAAGGCACTTAGTTTGTGCAAATTTATATCAAGTCGACATACTACGATATTTAAAAGTTTATTGAAATTAATCTACATATTTCCACCATGTCGAAATTACTGAAGTTGAGGGAGGAATATACGACTGAATCTACGGAAGAAGTAATGACGAATTAGAATGTTATTGGGAACAGAACTATGACGACAGCGAGAGTATTCGAAATGACATAACATCAATCTCGTGGGGGAGATTAACATCTCGTCTCTCCCATGTAAAATATTCTACATCTAAAAAGTCATTTCACCAACTAAAATGACGAATACTTATATCAGAACTTTGGCGAAAGAAGACAGAAAGTATTCACGAACGAGGGCGGCTAGGGTTGATCCCAGAGCCATCAAGAGAGAAAGGGTATCCCATCTCACACAAGAAGATTGCCTAGCAGAAAGGACGGCCACACGAGGATGTAAGAGTTCGAATCCCGTACCTGACCGCATGGAGATCGTAGGAGACCATAGTAGCCCGCACAACATCATGCAGTCTCGAGCGATCTGAAACAATCCGTTTCTGAGGGATAGCGAAGAGAGAAAGGGTATCCCATCTCACACAAGAAGTTTGCCTAGCAATCATTAGTCATTAGTGAATTCTAGTCATCTATAACGCAACACAAGGTAGTCTCATGACCAACGATACATCCCATTTTTTAGAAGTTTGTAGAAACTTTTGAGAATATCCGACAAATGTTTATTAAAGCCATTTTTCTACGTTTTCACAATATTGTTATAATTTTCGATGTTATATTTTCATAACTACATCATGTGGATGTTTATTCTCGATTTTCGTCGATTTTGACAATTTAGAATTTTTTTTTTTTTTTTTTTTTTTGAATTTTGCGACTTTTGAAATTTGAATGAGGAGAATTTACGTTTAGTTCAGAATATTTTTATGGTTAAGTTTAAATGTGTTTAGATCACATTTTATCAGTTTTGAATTGTAATTTATCGTTCTTTAACAACAATGATAATTATGGAAATGTATTCAAGAAAGTTATATTTTAGAGAATGCGATTCTTAAAGATCTTATTTAGAGATCCATGTAAATTCACGATCTCATAACTCATTAGACAGATCTGGTTATAAATAGTTGGTGACAAACAAATATAAAGTATAAAAGTTTATGAAAAATATATTAAAGAAAGAATTTATAAATGTAATGTGACATTAGTAAATATGAATTACAGCGTATTTGTGAAGTAATTAGATTTTGAAGAAAGAATTTGAAGGAAATATCACAGCTAATAGGAAGCTTTATGGAAATGTGAGTGATATAAAAGGAATAATATTGTTATTAGAAGACTTGTATTTTATCGTATTACCTGTTAAATTAATTAATCGATAGAACCAGTATTTTTATTACATATTTTTATTAAGGATGTTGAGACTATGAGAAGAATTTGTTATCGAGAAGTTAGTTAAGAAGATGTTTTTGTAAGAAACTGCGAAGTATCTCTATGAGAGAGATCTATTTATTCCCGTGATGACGGAGCTATTTGTTGTATGACAATGAGCATTGTGAAGCCTTCAATTGTTGAAGGAATGTCTGTAGTGACAGACTTGCGCTTATTTTGATGTTGAAAAATAGGATGTTGTAAGAAGAAGCAGTTTTGTTGGTGTTTATTATTATTTGAAGTAATTGAAATAGTCTCATAGAGACTCCTTGATAACTCCTTAAAATCCAGCGAATCCTCGATGAAGTTGTATCTGAAAGAAATGATAGGATCAATGGATCTTTGTTGAAACTGAGAGTAAACTGAGTTCTATTTAAGTGGTTCTTAATTTGAGATTGAATTTACGGTAATTATTCAACGAATTGGAAGATTATATTTTTATTAGGTATTTTTATTATGATGACAGACCAGTTGTAGGAGGTCTATGAACTATGTCTTTACTTAATTGCATGGATTAAGGAATCCCGATTTGTAACAGTTTCTCGAATAAAACAAAGTATGGTGAATGAAAATTTCCTAAAGTCCGTTAAAATGTAAGTGAAGAAATAGGAAGACAATTTATGTCTATATGTTCTGTATAGAAGGCAGTTTGCCCGTTGTATATATTTTATTTTAAATTGAGCAGTTGGTGAACTACAGCGTCAATATTTGTGTTGTACATAAATAATATTTAGAATTTAAATTAAGGTTTTTAGTTATGTTTATGCGTATTATAATTTTTAATTAGTAATTTAAATATGAATAGAGATTATTTATCGCTTCTATGAGAAGGATTTAAGTGATAGGAGACGGGAGATAAATTGTATAGAGTAATGAATAGTTTTTGTAATGACGGAGATCTACGTTATGGGTAAATTCATTTTATGTTGGGGATATTTTTATAACTTTATAACATTTTATTTTGTTATAAAACTCCCGTTATCTAGGGCACAGCAGTTGTTCGCTGCGATTTAATTCATTATTTTATTTGAGCTTATGAAAGCTTCCATAATTAATTTAATCGGTTTCTAGAAGAAACAAATAAGAGTTTAATGTAACAGAGTAATGACATTTCGTCATTTAATTTAATTGAACGTTAATAATGCATATAATGAATGCTAGTGTTAGGAAACGTGTATTTGTTAATGTCAATAAATATGAAAGGCACATTTTTACGATTCCCTGATCTTTTATAGAAAATTGGCACTGTCTTTGTAGTTAAATGGTAGTGGAATGTGCTGTAGGGTGGAAGATCCCGAGGGACCTTATCCGCATCCTTAAGCCCGAGATTTTCGTGGTTTTTCGTCTGTCCTGAGTAGTTAGAGAACCCTACTGTTCTGTAGTTAGTTACTATAGCACATTCAGTTTGATTAATCCCTGTTCCTTATTCTGAGTGTTTTCGCCAAGTAGCACTGCGATGTTTTTTAGCCGGGACTTCAAGATGTTGGAATCCATTATTTTTTCCAGCTTTGGATTTCGGGGGATCATCCAGATATAAGGGTACAGTACCCATCACTGGAACTGATTGTACGACAAACCAGATTATTTTTAGGCGCTATGCACATTTTAGTTTTGAAGTTGAGGACAGATTTTTTAAATGTCACTGCTTAACATGGTGAACTATTTCTGGGGTGAGAATTTGTATAGTTTCAAAGCTTTTTCTATCTCTATCATTGATGTAATTGCTTGAGATTGGGAGTCTCATGATAGGAACAGAGTTGACCCATTAGACAGTTAGACACAAAGTTACAAAATTCCCACGATGTCAAGATATTGACTTTGACAGGGTATAGAGGAAACAAGTAGTTCCATGAAGAACTATACAGCCTATTTTCATATATCCTATTTATGTTAATTGCCTCAATCAATATAAAAATCAGTTTGATTGCTGTAATAGATTCGTAGATATTGAGAACCGTCTAAATATTTTGGATGGTCACCATGTTGGATTTATATACTATAGGCCTTAGATTATTGAAAATTATTGTGTAGGTGTTTTATTCAAACTTAAAAAAAGCGGGATTTTAAAATTTCGCTCAGCCGCCTTCTTGTGGTCATGAAAATAATTTAAATGAATTAGATGGCATTCGTTTAAAATTTGAATCAGCATATACCGTATCAAGTTTCCCTGCGCTCGGATGGTTAGAACGCAAGAAACGTCCATTTGAATATTTAAATTTCGCTTTGCTGTCTTGTTGGATTTGTGCATCCAGGTTATAGATCGTCCCTTAGGTGAACTTATGCTTATAGCCTCTATACACTTACAAAATTTCAGTTTGATTGCTGTAGTAGATTAATAGATATTGAGAACCGACTAAATATTTCAGGTGGTCGCCATATTGGATTTTAATTTTATGTAGGCCATAGAGTTATGTACTATTAGATGATGATTAGTGTTTACGTTCATTATACAAATGTTGATTTCGATCGCATGATTAGAACACAAGAAATACAAACTTTATTTTCGAAATTCTTACAGCTACTATCTTGCGGCTACGTGAACAATTGAACTAAATTAGATACCCGTGCATTACAATGTGTATAAACATTTGCTGTACGAAGTTTCAATGCGTTTGGATCATTAAATTGGGAGAAAAGTCTATTTAAAACTTTCAACTTCGCTTGGCCGCAATGTTCGTTTTGTAGTTAACAGGTTTTTGGAAGTCTCATAGATGAACTTCCAGTAGCGCCCTTTATCTCCGTACAAAATTTCATGGTGATACCGGTAATTGTTTCAGAGATAGAGAACAACGGTGAAATATTTCGCACAGGCGCCATCTTGAGGTTATGTTCACAAATGAACGATGTTAGATGTAGGTGCTTTAAAATATTTATAAATATATACTGTACCAAGATTCATTGCGTTTGGTTGGTTAAATCGCGAGAAACGTCCATTTTAAAGTCGCAACTTCGCTTCGCCACCATGTTTGTTTTGTAGTTGCCAGATTTTCAAAAATCACATAGGTCAACTTCTAGTAGTTCCCAATATCACCGTACAAAATTCCAGGGTGATATCGGTAATAGTTTCGGAGTTATTGAATGTTGGTGAAATATTTCGCACAGCCATCATGTTGGATTGGTGAGACGTTACAAAATTTGAAGGGCACAGTCAGGGTCGCCCGGAATAGTGCTATGAACTTACAGACTTTCATTGGAATCGCTCTTGCCATTCAGAATTTATTAGGGGGACACAAAAATTCATCACACACGCACACACAGGCAGACGCACGGACAAAACGTGATCTCATAAGCCTATTTTTTCATCAATAAATATAGGCTAAAATGATGATACCCTGCGGGCGAGATAAAAATATAGCAAATTTGATTACCTGCACATATTAAGAGAGCTGTTTAACTTATCTATGCATGTTAGTTGGCTGACTCGCGGTCAATGCATGTCAGATTTCCGAAGTGAAATGCCATGTCCTGTTGTTCGGATTCCACGCAAAAAGGAGGTCCTGGTGGCTCATGATCGCATGATTAACGGTCACGTAAGACTAAAAGCTTACTTTGACTGGCGGTGCTGATAGAGCAATTATCACCACATGGCTTTCACAAAATGTCGGACGAGTGACGGCAGTCCCTTGTAGATAGACCGAGCGAGTCTGCTGGCTCCCGTTAGAAGAGTAACAAGGGAGAAGGCTCCCGACTAGCAAGGCGATCGAGGGGGAGAGGTAGTGGGAGAGCAGGAGGACATAAGGGTCACAAACGTAGGAAGTATAAATCATTTAAGCACACACATTTATCTCCTTGAGGCTGAGTTCAAATAATGTAAAAGTGTGTAGGTTACCTTCTGTAGAGGACGAGTCGAACTTCCAAGCACCATAAGTAGTCGGTAACAACGAGTTCTTACGTCGACCGTAGGAGATGAGAATGTTCAGCCAAGTGCCGCGTGAGGGCACACGAACGAGACGCTTGATGATTTCGTTGAAAGAAGGGTCATGAATCTCGTTCTCTAATACACACTAAACACAGGCATGAGCAAAAACACAAGGAGAGGGCAGAAACACTCAGACATCTCTGTTGGTGGCTTTCAAGTGATAAAAAGATACGAGAGAGCGAAAAACTAGAAAACCGGATTTGTGTACAAACTACGTAAGGTGTATATTCAAGAATTATACCAACATCGATTGTCAGATGAATCGCTAAAGGAAGTTGGTGCCTCATGGTGCTTAGGAAGCAACATGGACCAAGCTAAAGAGATACATAAAAGATGGGTTGACGTATAGTAACATCATATATAGATGCAGCTAGTAGGAAGTCATTTTTGAAGCCAAGGTCTGGAGCGTTGAGTTATATGAATGTGAAGCATGGTTAATTCCTTCTGAAAGAAGGGGAAAATAGATTAGAATGAAAATAGAAAGAATGTGGTGTACTTGGAGAATGTCGAAGATTGGTTGGCTAGATAGAGTAACAAAGGAAGGGTGATGATATGTATGGGAGTTAGATGATTCTGGCGAGTGGTAATAAAAGAAGAGATTAGTATGGGACATATTGAAGCACCAAAAATAGCAAATGTTCAGTAGTTATGGAAGCAAGAGAAAAAGGCGTGAACTATAGGCGTTAAGCAAGGTTGGAATATGTAAAATAGATTGATTCGGTTGTAGGGTTTACTGACTAAGTAACGACGAATTGTTTATCATAACAATGAGAGAAATGGAGTGCAGCATTGAAACTCAAACATCAACGATAAACACAACGACAAAAGTAATGTATTCATTTCACTCAGCATTTTAGCCGCAAATATGCGCCGGAACAGATGCTATTACATAAACATGTTCATCGGTGATCCATAGGCGAAGGTCAGCGGGGATGTGAAGGGTGAAAACTTAAAATCCTTGTCCCTTATAGCATCCGGCATATAGAAATCTAACGCCTTTCGATCGGAAGAATAAGGTGGCTAACGAACAATCCCAACACATTTATGCTCACAGAGTTATGACTCCAAAATTTCCAACAAGACCACTTTATTTTCTGTAGTGTGGTGCTATAAATATGTGAAACTTGGTTTATTCCTTTTGCAGGAATGGGAAAATACGAGCATTTGAATGTGGTCTTATTGGAGAATGTTGGAGATTGGGAGGATAGAAGGGTTAAGAAATGAGTGCTAATGAGATGAATGGGGTTAGATGATTCTGGTGAGTGGTAAAGAAAGGAATATATTGGTGGGGTACCAGGAATAGCAAGTTTTCAGTAGTCATGGAAACAAAAGTAAAGGACATGAACTATAGGCGTTAAGCAAGGTTAGAATATGGAAAATATATTGCTACGGTTGTAGGGTTTAGTGGCAATGTAAAGACGAATTATTTATCTTAACAATGGGAGAAATGTAGTGCAGCATTGAAACTCAAACTTCAACGATAACAATAACAAACACAACGACAACAGTAAAGTATTCTTTTCAGTCAGCATTTTAGCCGCTTCGCGAGACATCGTCTCAATAACAGGCAAAAAGAGACGCTGTTACATAAATATGCTCATCAATGATCCATAGGCGAAGTTCAGCAGATATGCGAAGGGTGCAAACGTAAACGCCGTGCCCTTTATTGCAAGCGGCATGCAGGAATCTAACGCCTATGGATCGGAAGAATGTGGTGGCTAAGAAACAATCCCAACACACTCATGCTCACAGAGCTATGACTCCAAAGTTTCCAGCAAGACCACACTATATTGTCTGTCAAATAAAATTCAATTGCAAAACATTCACACTGTGTGAAAAGCATATTATTGAGCAATGAAAACGGAATCAGTTCCCAATATCTCTTAAAGACTTATATCCTGGGAGCGATATTAATGAAAGTTTCTCCAATTATAATTTATTTATTTACTTTGATCTCCATACCTTGATTATTATCTCACTTTCTATAATAATGTACACTTCAAACTGTTAGTACGAACTATTTCAGGCTGACATGTCGTGATACGTTGAATCCGGTTGCAATGAAGATATATGATGTTGGTAAAAGTGTAAGACAATATACTAACACTTCCTCTACTGAAAAACATTCCATAAAGCAAAAATTGAAAAAATATTCATGTAGCGTATGCGTATGTAAGTTTAGTTCGAGAGGAAATTTGGACACTCACATGCTAATCCATAGCGGCAAGAAACCGCATTCATGTAGCGTATGCGAAGCTATATTTACTCGGAGGGGAGATTTGAAGAGACACAAGCTAATCCATAGCGGCGAGAAACCGCATTCATGTAGTGTATGCGAAGCTAAGTTTACTCGTAGAGGAGGACTAAAGACACACACGCTAATCCATAGCGGCGAGAAACCGCATTCATGTAACGTATGCGAAAATAAGTTTACTTCGAGAAGAAATTTGAAGACACACATGCTAATTCGTAGCGGCGACAAGCCGCATTCATGTACTGTATGCGATGCCAAATACTTTAGGAGAGGAGATTTGAAAACACACATGCTAATCCATAGCGGCGAGAAACCGCATTCATGTAGTGTATGCGACGCTAAGTTTACTCGGAGAGGAGACTTGAAGACACACATGCTAGTCCATAGCGGCGACAAGCCGCATTCATGTAGTGTATGCGATGCCAAATTTTTTCGGAGAGGAGATTTGAAAACACACATGCTAATCCATAGCGGCGAGAAACCGCATTCATGTAGTGTATGCGAAGCTAAGTTTATTCGGAGAGGAGGTTTGAAGACACACATGCTAGTCCACAGCGGCGAGAAGCCGCATTCATGTAGCGCATGCGATGCCAGATTTACTAGGACGGCTCGTTTGAAACAACACATGCTAATCCATAGCGGCAAGAAGCCGCATTCATGTAGCGTATGCGATGCCAAATTTTATCGGAGAGAAGTTTTGAATAGACACATACTACTTCATAGCGGCGAGAAGCCGCATTCATGTAGCGTATGCGATGCCAGATTTATTCGGATAGATTATTTGAAACAACACATGCTAATCCATAGCGGCGTGAAGCCGCATTCGTGTAGTGTATGCGAAGCTAAATTTACTCGGAGACGAGAGTTGAAGACACACATGCTTATCCATAGCGGCGAGAAACCGCATTCATGTAGTGTATGCTAAGCTAAGTTTACTCGGAGAGGAGGTTTGAAGACACATGCTAATCCATAGCGGCGAAAATCTGCATTCATGTAACGTATGCAAAAATAAGTTTACTTTGAGAGCATATTTGAAGAGACTCATGGTAATCCATAGCGGCGACAAGCCGCATTCATGTAGTGTATGCGATGCCAAATTTTTCTGGAGAAGAGATTTGAAAACACACATGCCACTCCACAGCGGCGACAAGCCGCATTCATGTAGCGTATGCGAAGCCAAATTCGCTCGGAGGGGAGATTTGAAAAAGACACATTTTAATCCATAGTGGCGAGAAATCGCATTCAGGTAGTGTATTCGAAGCCAAATATACTCGGTGAGGAACTTAGAATATGCACATGCAAATCCATAGGGGCAAAAAACCGTATTTATGTACCGTATGCGAAGCTAAATTTACTAATCGAAGAAGTTTGAATAAACACATGCTAATCCATAGCGGCGAATCGCCGCATTCATGTGCCGTGTGCGAAGCCAAATTTTACATGAAAGCAAAATTGAAGTCACACTTCCTTATCCATACAAGAGAGACGCCATATCCGTGTAACCTGTGCGACATTTGAAGAAACACTTAATAAGCCACAGTCACGAGAAGCTTGATTAAAGTACCAATTCCGAAGCAGTTCCTCTCAAAACACGATTTTTGAAGAAACATCCTAAACGATAATAGACGAAAAGAATTCTCATGTAGAAAAATGCGAAGTTAACCAAGATCATAGTGGGTATTTGTCGACACATTTTCTAATAATGAGCATATTCAGTAGCAAATGATGTATGTTGTTGTTGTTGGTTGGTTGAGTATTCAGTCTTTTTACTGGTTTGATGCAGATCTCCAACCTCCCTGTCCTGAGCTAATCGTTTCATTTCTTTATAGCTACCACACCCTACATCCGAGGCAATCTGTTGAACATATTCTAATATTGGTCTACCCCGACAGTTCTTGTCCTCAACCCTTCCTTCCATAACTATGCTTGCTATTCCTGGGTGTCTTAGTAGGTGTCCTACTAACCTATCTCTTCTCTTCATGAGCAGTCGCCAGAAACATCTCTCCTCTCACACTCGTCTTAATAACACTTCGATTGTAACCCAATCTACCCATCTGATCTTCATCATTCTCCTGTAACACCACATTACAAATGCCTCAATTCTCCACTTTTCTGCTGCATCGATAGTCCCAGTTTCACTTCCATAGAGCGCCACGCTCCAATCAAAAGTTTTCAAAAATGGCTTCCTAATATCTAAATCTATATTCGATGTCAACAGATTCCTTTTTTGTAGAAATGCTTTCCTTGCTTGAGCCAACCTACTTCTTATGTCTTCTTTGCTTCGTCCATCACTGGTTACTTTGCTTCCTAAGTATCAGAAGTCTCCTACTTCCTTCAGCTTTTCACCTGCCAATTTGGTGTCCATAGAGGTTTCTGATTTATTTCGGCTGCATTTCAGTATTTTTGTTTTACATTTATTAATTTTCATCATGTATTCCTTCGGTAAGACAGAGTTCATACCATTCAAAAAATCATTCAAATCCTCAGGCGTGTCGGCCAAGATGACGATGTCATCAGCAAATCTCAGATTTGAAATTATTTCTCCTTGAATCTTCACTCCCACTTTAAATTTTTCTCCAATTTCCTTCATTGCTTGTTTGATGTAAAGATTGAAAAGTATGGGTGATAAGTTGCAGCCTTGTCTTACTCCTTTCTGAATACCAGCTTCTCCCTCTCATGTCCTTCAGCTCGAATGACTAATGTCTGGTTTCTGTTTAGATTGTATATCACCCTCCTATCCCTGTACTTTATTCCAATAGATTTCAAAATGTCAAACAATTTAGTCCAATCAACGTTATCAAAAGACTCTTCTAAGTCTAATAGTGCCATGAGCTTCCCTTGTTCCTACATTTCTCCGGAAACCAGGTTGGACTTCACCCAACTCCGATTCTATCTGGTTTTCCATTCTCTTGTATATTATTCCAGACAGTATCTTTGAAGCACGAGTAATCAAGCTGATTGTACGGTAATCGTCACATCTGTCAGCTCGCACTTTCTTAGGTATAGGGATAATAACATTCTTCTTGAAATCAGGGGGTACTTCACCTGTCTCATAAATCCTACACACCAAGTGAAATAACCTGATCAGACCTTCATCTCCCATGCAGCGTAGCAACTCAATCGGTATATCATCTATGCCTGGTGCTTTGTTCCTGCTTAAGTCCTCCAATGCTCTGTCAAATTCTGATCTCAGTATTAAGTCTCCTTTTGCATCCTCATCAATTTCCTCCTCCCTTTCCCTTATACAAACACTCTATGTAAGCTTTCCATCTCTCAACCTATTCTTCCATATCTGTTAGAGGCTTTCCATTTGTGGCCTTAGCACTTAAGTCTTCTTTTCCCCAAAGGTATTCTTAATCCTTCGGTAAGCTGTGTCTACATTTCCTAATTTCAGATAATTTTCTATACCAGCACATATCTCTTTCAACCATTCTTCTTTCGCTTCCTTGCACAAGTTTGTTTAGGGTTTTTCATTAGTCCTTCCTTTATACTCTTCTTGAATCTTTCGTTTACATCCTTCACTTTCAGTCTGTCTATTGCCCACCTTTTTGGTTTTTGACTTTTCTTCAGTTTCTTCAACTTTAATCTGCATTTCATAACAACCAGATTGTGGTCAGAGTTTATGTCAGCACCAGGATATGTTTTACAACCCAAAAATCTGGTTTCGAAACCTCTGCTTGACCATAATGAACTCGATTTGGTGACGGCCTGTATCTCCTGGTCTCATCCATGTGTATATTCTTCTATTGTGGTTATTGAATAAGGTGTTAGCTATGACCAACTCATGCTCGGTGCAGAATTCCATCAGCTTGCTTCCTCGATCTTTCCTTTCACCTGAGAGAAACTGATGTTAGTAGAAAAGAAGCTAACAATTGAATGAGCCTGCTGAATTAATTTTCAGTTTGGATTATTTTTATACATACAAAACGAAGTGTGTTAATATGCTTGTGGAATTGATTTTCAAATTTTTATCATCTACTCGAGACCCACTTAAATCATCCTGGAAGTGGTTTTCCGTGGCATCCGTCTTCTACTCCAGATAATATGCCACGAGAATATCACACTATTCGTAATTCTCATTACTCCATGACAAAATGTTGTTTCCGCTACTTATGATGCTCAGGTGAATAGCGCAAGCGATCGAGCTGGCGGTGGCTGCACATTTTAATGCCATCACAACAAGAGAAAAAAAAACATATGCCTGTCGACTAAGGAAAGGATTCGAACCCATCAGAACGTCTTGGATAAAAGTGTCAAGTGTCACTTTCTATCTTTGCGTAGTGTGAAAGCATGCGTGGCTGAAAAGGTAACGTGTTGGACTGCGGATGGAACGACTTGTGGTTCGATACCTGTTAGGGGGAGAGGTTAATAATTTGTTGTCGTTACGTGTTTTTGTCTGTGTTGACCGCTTTACCAATGTCTTACGACAGAAATGATATAAGATGTCACAGTGACCGTAATTATTGAGGATGGGGCACTAGTAATATAGCGAGTAGATGCTTTTCCCGGTTGTATTCCATGAACATTACGTAGTGTTCGAATCTGGTGTTGCACGAAACATCTTAATATGGACGCCTCAATTAGAGTTCTCTTCTTTCTGTTGGAATATAATAACAAGATAATCCCAAGGGAATTTCTCAGGAACACGTATACTGGCAATCAGAATCTCCTTCGATATGTTGTTGTTTCATTTGAGGGGCTAGAACATCGCGGTCATTTATCCCCGCGTTTCTGTAGAAGTTCTCTGATAACCTGTATTATAGCGGTGTCTGTATTAATTGGGGGCTTTGCTCTTTTCAGAGACTCCCTTCATTGTACTGTAAATATAGTGTATGGCACAGATAAATAAATATGAAATGGAATGAATTAAGGTCAGGATTTGGAAAGAGGCAAGATAGAAACCATCCCGGCATTAGCCTCCTGTAGAAGTGGGAACCACAGAAAACCATTTCCAGGCTGACTAAGGTGGGAATCGAGCCCACCTCTGCTCAGTTTTGGCCTACAAGTCTTAGTGTACCCCGTTCCACCCTTCAGAGCAGCAAGAAATTTCTTGTCAGAGCCAGGAATCGAACCCGAACTTCGGGAGCGTTATGTTATGTTAATATCCATGTCAGATTTTTTAACTTTCTGCCTGCTGAATCGATCGTATTCTCATTATAAATCTGCAAAATTCAAGGTAATCTTAACAGGAATAGATCGTAAGTTAATAAATGTGACTTAGTAGGTGTGGTTCAATATTACATCCCCACTAAATAGAGCACCGGCTGTCGTTCAAAAAGTATGTCTACGTCTGGATTCAAAGTGCCATTCTACCCGTTCTCACCAACCGTGTCCACCAGGAACTTGACCAATTCACGCGCTGCACGTGCACTAGTTACAGTGGTCATCCCATCTCAAACGTTATTATCCATGTCAAAGTCTTCATTCATGGTTAATGATGTTGATTTAACTTTCTACCATTAAAGATCACGGAGCAAAACTTTTAATTCGAAGATATTACTTGTATGTGTGTTCTTTCAAGGAGCAATAAATCTCATGTTAGTAGAATGGACCTTAGTATGTGGTGCGGAAATCTCCATGGTCGTTTTATTTGTTAGATCTATGGCTCAATTGAATTGCTATCACACTGGCAGACCGGAGAGCAATATTGACCATCGGGTGAAATGTAATGTTAATTGGGTTTAAGAAAACTAAATAATAAGGAGCTTGTGAACCGCTCTGCATATAAGTTACATCTATTTTATATCCTTGCCGTGTGGAACTATCTTATAAACCAGTTTTGTGACCCTCTTGGCTCGCGACTTCATTTCTGTCGCTTCCAATGTTAACCGTGTTTATACAATTCAGTATAACCCTGTAATATGTATCTTCCTCTCTTTTAAAATATTATTTTCTACGTCTTTCATGTTGAGTAGGTTGCCTAAATGCTGTATAGCTGGTAGCCTATATTTCCCTTTAGATTGATACGTAAAATGCCACGTAAATTGCAGTTCGAATCTCGCCATGTGACAATCATTCAAGTTCAAAAAATACGGGTTCAGTGCCCATACTGAATTAATAGTGGAGGTTGTGATTCCTGCTGTCTTCTTCCCCGTATTCACACATCTGGGAGCAATCTCTGGTCATGAATTTTCCTCAGGATGCTTCTTTCGGCGTTCTCCAGGTCATCCATGGCGCCTTTTCTGTTCATCAAGAGGGTCTCTGCGGCGTAAAGAAACTACGGTCTGACAGCAATTCTGTAGTGACAGATCTTTGCATTTCTCGAAATGCATTTCTTGTTGAGCACATTGTGGGATAGTTGGTATGCTGCGTTGAGTTTGTTACGCCATGCTAAGATGGAGGTGCCATCTCTACCATTGGGGTGGACCCATTCACCAAGATAACGAAAGCGATTGACTCTTCCAATCTTTCCACGTAAGGTCGTCAAAGGGGTGTTTCCGGAGTGCAAATTCTCAAAGTATTTGGTCGTATCGCAAGATATCAGTAATCCAGACTTCACTGCTATCTCGTGCAGGGCTTGGACAGCTATGACAGCATCCATAGAGTTGTTGGGTAAGAATGCAAAGTCATCTGCGAAGACAAGGCACCTGATCTCGATTCTTCGAGTCCCAGCTCCAATGGCAACTGGTTTGATTCCTAGATTCCTCAATGTGCATTCGCAGGTCTTGATGACTTTATCAAGCGCAAGATTAAACAGAACGCGTGAGAGGCCATCACCCTGTCGTACTCTGGTTTTGACCATGAAACTCCGAGATAGTTCTCCTCTGAACTTCACCTTAGAGGTTGTATCCGTGAGAGTATGTTTGATGAGAGTGCGTGTGTTATAATCCACACCTCGTTCATAGAGTATTGAGAAGAGTGTATGGCGGTCGATGGGATCATAAGCTTTTGCGAAGTCAAATTAAACAATTTAGACAAATTAAACTCCTTATATCCCACGTCTTCAAACGAGGCACGAGGACAAAAGTACAATATTTTTCTCAAAGTGATCTGTTAGTTACTTCTGGAAGAGAATATACTACATCATGCCGAACAGATGCCAGAACAAGTCAGGAATTAACTTGGAACCTAAGAGCGAATAGAGAATATGAACACATAAAGTTCTAATTCACCGTCTCTAGTCGGGCGTAGCAATCAACGGGTTAAACACTCCTTTATGTTTGGTAGAAGGCTCTAAGATTGCAGCAGGTAGAGAGCTCCAGTTATGAATGGCACGGTTTACGTAAGAATATTGTTACGGACCAGCCTTCAATTACGCCTTAACTCCAATTTACCCAAATCCCATAATAATAAACTGTACAGCGCAGTCACTGCTTACATGTGAAGCACGATCACAACTCCCAATAGATAAGTAAGGATCCCAAGAGGCGTACAGATCCAGTTGCACGGACGGACCGGAGGAGGGATTGACGGCGGGCACCCTCCGAATCGGGACGGAAGTCCCATGGGGCCCAACGGCAGCTCTTCTAGACTTCAAGACCTCACCCCAAAGGTGAGTGTGCTTGAGCTATCCTTATTCCCATCGCTCAAACCTCTCACCACAGACCTGTTACTCGACTGCAAATTAACAGTCAAATACCTCTATGCCATGGGTCTGTATTCACTTATTTCGCATGTTAAGGTCAGCCAATCTTTCATCCTCTAGTAGTACAGTTCGCTACACTCCAAATATTGCATCATCATGACCAGAAATTGCGTAATCCTGATGACGTCATGGGTCCTTAGAGCAAGCACGTGGTCCAGGTGGGATCAGGTGATTGGGTAATGGCTAGGATGACCACCACGCCATGTGTTCGCATGGAGAGTACAGCAGAGGTCAGTTGTGTATCGTGACTATTAATTATTGATTGATTATTGAATTATATTTTGCTAATTGTTAAAGGAAGTGTAGAGAGTGTTGGGTGTCATAACTTTTGAATGAGAGTGTACGCTGAGGCGCTCGACATAGCAGGCTCGCTACCAGACATGTGGTGTGCAGCTGTTCCGTTTTTGCTCGCGCCGTGCGGCAAGCCATGAGACAGGCCACCGCCCTCCCACACATGTGGTGCATGGTTGTTAAAGTTTTTGCTCGCGCATGCTAAACGCCATATATTACCAGAGCGTGGGAGTGGAGTTGTGTTACTCCTTGTCGCAATGTTATGTCTGTTTAATTTAAACGATGTTAACATTTCTTGTGTTCTGTCTTGCTTCATGATCTCAATCTGGTTAAAGTGTTTTATATGACATGTATAACTTCGAGTGTGTGAAATGAATTTCGATCTGTTTGTTTTTAGATTCCCAGACGTCATTAGTCAAGTCTGTAATTTTTAATGCGAGAACGAGATTGGATGTCGGTTCCCAGAGCTTCATGTGAAATGTTTTAAAGAGCTTTTTGCTGCTTTAAGTTCATAGTATATAACACCGAGTTTTATATCAAGATGCACTAGTTCACCATGTCTTTCTGCAACACTTTGCTACAGAAGTTGGAGCAGCTGAAGGAGCTGAAAATATGCGCAGAGCGAGCGGGGGTGATGGGATTTAATTTGATAATATCCGCATCGAAAGGTGAACAAAATATCATCTTCCAAAGCTTAAACGCTTTGGAAAAACAACTTTTAGACCGTGAGATGTTGGAAATTTTTCATCACCCGCAATACTGCGAGGAATTCTTTTTCAACGGGGTGACAACCAACATTTTGGATGTCATTATACGGCGACTGAGAATATTCTCGTCAGAGGATGTGAGTCAGAGGATGGTGGATTTTTGGACTCATTCTCCTCCTCCCTCGTTCGATCCATCGTTAGCGGAGGAGGTTATGGCGGTGTTGGATCGCTCATTAGTGGAAGAAGAACATCATCGAGTGGAAGAAGAAGAAGAAGAAGACCGACAAGAAGAAGAAGAAGAAGAAGATGATGATGATGATGATGAAGATGATGATGTTCAAATCTTGAATTAAATTCAATGGACAGTGGACAGTGGATTGAAAAAATGTGCAGTGTAAATTTTATTTTTTAAATATATTTATTTGATCATTTGTGGTTTACATTAATTATATAATATGAAATAGTGAAAAATGATATGATCTTCGTTCTTAAAGTGGTAAGTAGTTCTTTTTCCAACAAGCTGCGGAGAATTGAAGATGCTGTGTTGTTTGCAGAGTTGAAATATGCTGGTCTTGTGCACGGGGTAAGTACAATCATTCTTTTCTTTCTTGCGTGTGTTGGTTTTAGTGAGCTGAAAAATATATATATAGAGACACATTAATAATAATAATAATAATAATAATAATATCTTTGTGAGGAATAAAAAAAAAAAACTTACACTGTTCTAATTATAAGATATTTTTGTTGGGGATCCATGAGTTGTGAGTTGAATCGAATCCAAGCCAAGATACGAAGGCTCGGGTTCCTTTTCTACGTAGTACTTTGTCGACTAAGTAAATATTAGGATGTTTTGTTCGTTGTAACTCTGCTTCATAGAACGCTCCAAATATTGGGATATTTTATTATCTTTTAAAAGATATGTTCGTGGATTAGTATTTTGAACTTTATAAATTGTAAATAATTCTGTTGTCCAATTAGCTTCGTACCCCTTAGTGAAGTGTTTCTTGATTTTTGATATTCTTACAATGTCACCGATTTTATATTTTGGTTTTCTTAAAGTTTCATTATATTGTGTTGGCAAGCGGGGTGGATTGTTTCTTTTTACATCATTAGGTTTCATGCCGATGCTGCGATGTATTTTGTGATTATACTTTACTAGTAACTCAGGCAAAATATGTACCCATCGGTAAGAACCTCGTGTTGTGAATTCTTTCCACATTGATTCCTTAAGAGTTCGATTGAATCTTTCTACCACACTCGCTTTAATGGAGCTGCCAGTGGAATAATGCTTTAGATTTTGTTTCTGAGACCATGTTTTGAATTCACTGTTATAAAATTCCGTTCCTCGATCGGTGTGAAAATAATTGGGCAATCTTTTACTTTGAGAATAAACAAATTTTAAGCTTTTTACAATCTCACTTCCTTTTTTGGTTTTAAGAGGAATTGCCCATGCATATTTCGAGTAAACATCAATAATGGTTAATAAATATTTAAATCCATTATTCCATTTTGCAAGTTTGGACATGTCCACAAGGTCAGCTTCATGGAGGTCATCGATTCCTTTGCTAATAACACGCCGTCTTTTAAACTTTTTTCTAAGCGGTGCGTGAAGTTCTTTTGCAATTTCTCGTCTGATTTCGTTCATAGTTATTTTCCAAACAATGTTTTATAACATAGTGTGCATTGTTTTACAAACGTTGGAATTTTTATTCAATATATCCTGCATTTCTTAGTTGTTCTTCTATTGCAAAGATTTCGCTGTCTAGTCCTGTGTGACCTGCAGCTTTCGATGCAATTAATTTTTTAAGTCTTGATACCAATTTGTTTGGTTCATTCCAGTGAACGAAGTCAATATTGTTTCCGCCTTCAAATTTCCAAATGGCTTGTGGCGCGATGTGTTTTTTTTGACCATATCCAGTATGCATCGTAGTATTTGCTTCTTCATTTTCATCTGCTGTTTTTATAATTCTATCTATGTCTTCAGTGAGAAGGGGTTCAATTATATGTCTATACTTATAAGATTGCCTCCCTCTTGGAGCTGCATTGCTTGTATAATTTCTTTTGTGCACGTTTGAAACATTTAATAATTTCAAATATGAACTTAAATCACTCCTATCTATTAGAGTGGGGTCTGGTACTTTCCTTTGAATCAATTCAAGTAGACCTTCTGTAATAGGAAATTTTTCACCACCAACTTTTATCCACTTTTTATCAAAGAAAACTCGTTCGCGCCCCAAGTATTGTTTATCATTTCTTATCGTTATACCAAATGTTCTATCCACGTTTTGTTTAATGAACGGATCAAAGTAGCGGTTAAGTAGTGAAATTATTTTGATGCTATCTCCATCTTCTTCGTCTGAAGTAGCAGTGGATTCAGAATCGTCATATTTTTCTTTTCTTTTTCGATTTTCTTTATTTTGAGTTGACGTATTAGCAATAGCTACAAGTTGATTTAATGAACTTGTTACTGGTTTAAAGTTAGTCTCTATATCTAATTCTTTTCGTCTAACATCATCTTGAAGTGAAAGATACTTGTCTTTAACATCTTTTTTTAAGCGAGAAAGTTTATCCTTTACTCGACTTTCAGCTTTAATCTTTGAGCTCTTCTCCATGACTAAACGGAAATTGTGGTTGTTTTACTTATTTATAGTATATTCAAAATCGATTTGAAGAGGAAGATCATCAGTTTTGTGTTTTTTAGGGTCTCTAAGTCGAAACTGAATTTCATCTTGCTCTTCAACGACAATATCACTGCCATCCAGTTCAATCTCTTGACGTATATTTAAAATTGCATACACAATTGGAGATCTTGGTGAAACAAAAATTGGTTTTAATACGCCTTTGTAGGGAAGTTGGTACTGTATGTTATGATTATGAAGCGTGTATACTGGTGAATGGATTGATGGTGTGTTGGAGAATTTCAGAATAGATTTCGATAAGTTCTTTTTCTTTACTTCATCTTTTAATATACCATATTCTTCTTTGGATGCAGTAAAACTTTCGAGTGGTTCTTTGTTAACCATTTGCTCAATTTTTTCCAGTTCAGTTTTTAACTTGTTATATTCTTCTTTGGATTCAGCAGCATAACTTTCAAGATCATCTTTTTTAACAATATTGAGATTGTTAGCAACACCCTCAATACGAGTTTGTAAATTGCTTAAAATTTCTTTTAGTTGATTAACTTCAGTTCGTGAAGCAGCATAGTGTTCTACAAACCGTTTATTTGTCACGTCTTGGTCGTTAACAGGAAACTCAACATTTGTTTGTTTTTGATGTTGTAGATTGTTTACAGTTTGTTTCAATTGATCAAATTCACGTTGGGAAGCGGCATATTGTTCAACAAACGTCTTATTTGCAACATCGTTATCGTATATGGGATTGTTTACGTGAGTAATTCGTCTACTCATCATATTTAAAGTTCCACCATCGTCTACGTTTAAAAAGTTTTGTTTATTAAATTTAGCGATTAAGTCTTCTAGATCTTTTCGAGAGGCAGCAAAGTTTTCTAAGTAATATTTGTTTATTGCATCTAACGAATCGATTGGTTGAGATATGTTTGTTATTCTTTTATTTAACATATCTACAGTTTCATCATCTCTGTTTATATTCAAAAGAGATTTTTTAATTTCATCGAGTTCATTTGTTACATGAGTTTTAAGAAAAGAATACGTTACCGCATCTTGATTTTGAATTGGGTCTTTAACATTTCTTATTCTTTTGTTACCCAAGTCGAGAGTATCTTGATCATACGGAAAGTGATCTTCTGAAAATTCTCGCACTAAACCATGAATGAATTCTACTCGTTGTAACACTTCGGTTATTCGGGTCTCAAGATATTTTTTTATATTCGATGTATGTTGCTGCATTGCAATAAGGTTTACTGCATCATTTGCAGATGATGGTAAAGCTAAGCCCGCGAGACGTTTGTTTTGAAAGTCAAGTTCTTTTTTCTCTATTTTACAAATTGAAAAAATTAAACCTTTAAGCTCGTTAAAGTTTCGTTGTATGTCTTCTTTAGACTCGATTTTATTTAGCTCATTTAATAACTTCACTACATAACCTTTGTTGCATGCATCTTCAACATGTATTGGCATTCCAACATTTTTTAACCGTTTGCCGTTAATACTTAGATGTCCGTCGCTTGTTGTTGTTGTTAGTTGATTTCCATATTGCACTAGCTTATCATCAACATATGATTTAGTTGCAATATCATGTCGTGAAGTCGGTCGTCCGATAGACACATTATTGGTTTTGTTAAACGATGTCATAGTTAAGTTGTTAACCACGCAAAAGCTATAACACGAATGGCCATTTACCTCTTTTTGAAGTCATATTTATAACTGAAAATAAACATCAAAACCATTGCGATATCGACCATTTTGTAAATCGCTATCTTTATCGATAACCAAAAAACCAAACTTAGAGTTTTGCCAACAATACGAACAAATATCAAAGAACTGTTCATAGCTCATATCTGTATTTACATGATCGTTATATACGTGACGCAAGTTTGTTCCGTCTTGTTTAAAAAGAATTAAAAAATTAGCGTTATCTCTAATTAGATGTTTAGGTATACAAGAATATGTTTGACAAAGATAAAATACGTCAACGTTGTGATGACGACCTCTACTGAAATAATCTTTCATGTGTTGTTGTTTATTGCTGGCTACATCATCAAAAACAAATATAGAGTTTTTTCTAGCCATTTCTGGAGGCATTACTTCATCATTATCGGAAAAAAATCACTTTTTATTTCTTTTATGGAGTCCAAAAACTTTTTTAATTCAACATATTTACTTTGAGCAAGTGATTTAGAATAAATATAAACGTTTTCAAAACGAACTCCATTTTTATGACACAATAAATTTAGCATTACGTTTGTTTTGCCGCAGTTCGATGGACCGCAAATGATACATCGAATTGTGTTCGGTAGTAAAACACCATGCTTTCTTTTTTCACTTTTACTCTGGTTTTCAGCATTAGTAAATGAAATTACTGGTAGAGTGTTTGACTGCTTAACAAACTTCAACATGTCTACGTTTACGTCTGAGAATGCACACTGCACAAAAAATCACATCACATCAACATATATTGCTTCCACACGTATCATAACTTGTATTATATGGAATAATAGTAGGATTTTCAGGATTTAAATCAACGTTGCCGACGTAAAACCCTCTTATATATGGACAATATGGCGCCCATTTTTCATGATCATTTAAA